>CM076570.1:1299234634-1299745709 GCA_034641835.2 Pinus albicaulis | reverse complement strand
TGTTTGGTCAATTTAGTGTGTCCTAAATTGCTGCATTTAATTGTCAATCCGGGAATCGTAAGCTGATGAAGTGCGGCGCACTATATGTGCAAGATAACCTCTTTCTTAACTTTTTGTCGTTTAAGGTCTTCCTAAGGTGAAATGGAAATTCTAAAGTGAAAAACAAGTTTGGTTATAATTGTTCAAGGAAGTGATATCCCCTATAATGATTTACCAATCTCGAAACTTTAAAAGCAAATTGAAATTACAAATGACAAAAGAAAGTAAACTGCTGAAATGGAAAGTGTTGTTAATCTAATGAATCAAAACAAGAAACTAGTGAATATGAAAACTAAAATATTCTTGCTGCCAACTGAACACAAAAGAAACTACGCTTATGGAAATTCAAAATTGCAATGAAAGAAATCTAAATCAGATTACATCAATTCATTTTCTGACCCTTCATCATTAGACCAGCTATGACTTGCGGAAGTAATCATAAAAAACTTGTGTAACTGATATTTAATCTTGCAGAAAGTAAACTAATACTAAACCATACACACATGATTCAATCCCTCGCCATCAGTCCAGCTGTGGCTTTCGGAGGCAATTGAAGATGTCATACATGATTCAATATATCTAAGTTTGCGAAAAAGAAACTAATACTAAACTACACACCTCATCATGCAGCCCCTCACCATCAGTCCAGCTGTGGCTTTCGGAGGAAACTGAAGACGCTATGAGCAGCTTAATATATCTAATTTTGCAGAAAGGAAACTAATACTAAACTACACATCTCATCATGTACTGCCTAGTTCACCCAAATTCGTGGCTTTCTTGGAGTAGTCAAGACACTATGAGTAGCTTAATATGTCTAATTTTAACTAACAATCGATAAAACAAATCAAGTGCACAAGACAAAAAACTCGAAGTTAAACAAAGACTGTGAAAGAAAACTAGCAGCAGAATAATATCAGTTTCATATCATTAGCGAAAATACTATGAAAAATGCCCCGGGGTGTCTACCTAAAACCTGCACAAGAAAACTGATCAGTATTTTAACAATCATAAAAACATAAAAGACAGGAATGCAATGGAAATTACAGAAATGTATGAACAGAAATAAAACAACTATGAAATATGAACATGTAATGAGACAAAACTGAAGTTAAACAAAGACTGTGAAAGAAAACTAGCAGCAGAATAATATCAGTTTCATATCATTAGCAAAAATACTATGAAAATGCCCCGGGCTGTATACCTAAAACCTGCACAAGAAAACTGATCAGTGATTTAACAATCATAAAAAAAGACAGGAATGCAATGGAAATTACAGAAATGTATGAACAGAAATAAAACAACTATGAAATATGAACATGTAATGAGTTATGATACAATGACTACTTAAAGAAATGAAATGAAAAATATATACATTAATACATAGAACCTCGGCTGAGCAGGGGCCCTCTACGCAGCTCTGGTATGATCTTCAAACACGAATTAAGTTATGAAACAGAGTTTTTCACATTAAAAAGAAAGTCATTACAGGCTGGTGGTATTACGGCTCAAGGCGGCGTAATCACCACATAACAGAGTACGCACATCAACTTAACAACTAACAACTATCAACTCACATTCACTAACTCTACGTGCGTATGCAAACGCTCTTTATAAAGCAATAAAATGTAACTGTCTCCTGAAGTTTATGATAGCAGCCAGCACGTAGACCACTAAGGCCACGGATTTAGGAGTATGGCCATGTTGGAAAACGGATCTATGGAAGGTGGGCACTTAAATTCAACTCCAGAACTTTGCACAAATGTCAATTAACCTCCGTAAGCTTGGAAATGGCCGTATGGATGTTTCTATGCCACGAAACAGAGTCCAGCCGACATAGAACTCCACAGTTGACTTCCACGTGGATGGCTTTGACCGCGGCTTTCCTTGACGAATTTACTTGAACCAATAGGATACGAACCATGTCCTTGTCATTCCTAGCCTGCCCATGTGGCTCGTTTCCTTCGTTGACACCTGTAACATTGATTTCCACAAAATAGCTGCGGAAAGTTGCAGCGGCTGCGGAAAGTGACAAGTTTCCGCAGCTGTATGAACAAAATCTAAATCAAATAGAAAACACACAAACATAATTAAAAACCATGTTAGATACCCTTTTGCACATGATATTTGACAATTTTTGAGGTTTAGGTGAGTGAAAGAGATATGGAAAAGTGTATGGAAGAGAGACAAATTCGGGACTCAACATACCCCCACTGTGAAGGTGTTGCATGTCCTCATGCACCCAAAATTTTGACACTCTTTATTCAATTCATGTGCCTTGATACTTCAGCCAACACATCTAACCCCCTTCTCTTCTTCTTTGGTACTGCCATCATTCTGGGTTTATTCATGAGGCACATGAATTTGATATTCACAAGTGCTCTGCTCAATTTTTGGCATTTCCTTTTTAGCTTCTTATTTTTCTTTTGCCAAATACCCAAATGTAACATAGTATTGTCATGGATAATCTTGTCCAGTTTGCCTTGCTCCTTGAGTGTTTCATTTTCATTTTTGATATGCCGATTCAAAAGCTCAAGCTCAAAAATCTCCTGTTTTAATGACTGAACCAAGTTATCCTGCAATGTAGGAGGCTGAATAGAAGAGGTGCTTGGACCTGTGGCTGCCTTCTCCAGGGATTCTATATAGTCATAGACCTCCTGCTGTTTGGGGTCTACTTCCGGTGTCTTTTTCATTGGACTGTCCTCAAAATGCTGCAAGGGAGAATTATGTTCAAAATTTGGCTGAGGAGATCTTTCATCAATATTTTGCTGAGAATAAGATGGAGTACGCTCATTGTCTGATTGGGAGTGAAAGGAGTCAGGTTCACTAACTGACTGAAATGGACTATGGTCAGTTGGAGACTGTTCAGATGTCTCTTCACCCAAATCAATGAAATGAGGACCTTTATTTTGTGTTTTTCTCAGTTTTCCCTTAAGCCTGCTGCTTCTCCTCACTTGCTGTGGTACATTACCCTTTTGTTCTTGTTTTCCTGTTTTTGCCTTTTTAGATAGAGATGACTGTTTTTGAAGAAAAATTAATCTCTCAGATAGAATTTGGTGATCTTCTTCTTCAGAAGAAGAAGTTTTATGGACGGCCTCAACAATTTCTTTCCCTTTTGATATTATTGGCTTCTTAATTTTGATTTCCTTCTTCTTCCTTTTTACCAATCTCTCTTCTCTATCATTTTTCTTCATAGTAATAGTAGAAGTATCTTGGATTTCATCTACTGTTCTTTTCCTTCTACTTCTTTTTGCTGTGCTAGCTGCGGGAACTTCCTGTGTAGGAGCAACTTGGGTTTCAACATCCATTTTCTTTCTTCTACTCCTTCTAATTGGATTACCTTCGGGAATTTCCTGAGGTTCTTCAAAGAAGTTTCTTACTAAGAATTGTTCCCATGTATCTTTTCTTTCTTTTAGCTCCTTTTCAATCAAAATTTTTATAAGCCCATGATGATATAAATGAGGCTCTACATCTCCTAGGTGTTTTTGCACAGTCACAGCCATTTTCTTCAAGCTATTGAATAGGAAATAAGGAAGATTGAGAGTTTGGTTTTCAAGGAAATTCATCAATATCCTAGTATGATACATGTATATAGAGCCAAAGCGGCCTTCACATGTGATAAATTTCTGAACAATGAGTAATAAAGTGGCCCATTCATCTTTTATTGCATGCACTGGGATTCCTCTTTTGAAAACAGTGATATCCATACCTTGATTTCGGAGGATTGTTCTCCATGCCTCATCACTGATGCTTTTGTTTTTGAACCACCGTTCTCCTTCCTGAAGAAGTTCTGTGGCTGCTGCTATTGATGCTTCATTAACCAAAAACTTGAGGTCTCCCACTTCTGCTTCCGAGCCATCAAATGATCTTGCAAACGCTTTGGTAACTTCTCTGTGGTAACCCCGGAATTTCTGAATAAAACGCAGCCATTTAGCTTCTCTCAACATCTCTTTTGCTTGTGGAAATCCCTCTATGAACTTCGGTCCTTCTGGCTCTGCCCTTAATAATTTTCCCATTTTACTTCTCTGTGCTTCACATCTTGCCTCTGTGAGGGTTTTAAGCGGAAGTGGAACGATGGAATACACGGAGTCGAGCACAATGCTGTGGGGATGTTATCACAAAACGGAAATGAGCACCATACACAGAATAGAATAAGACTGTGGGTGAATATACGAGAATGAGAGTGAGTAAGAGGAACGAAATGGAGTGAAACAGGGAATGAGAATGAGTAGAGTGAGGTTTTGTAAACACGACAGAGAAACGACAAAGAAGTTAACAAAGCATAATGCATTCAGCCGTATTTTGAATTTTTGGTGGCTATGTCATAAATATGAACACGTTTCAATCAATGATTATGGAGTTATGCGGCTTGTAAGAGTCCTTTGTCAACTCAAATACGTATCATTATCTTCGGTGGGCTATTTGAACATGAGTAAGAGTCGAAATTTCAATAATGAAGCCGTTTGTGAATAAATGCAAGAGGATAACATAGAGATCGTGGAAGGTTACGGACTGTCAATATAATCATTGCGCGTTATGGGTAGAGCTCATAGTTTAGAATTACATAAAAATGTGTCTTTTATACTATTTGAAATAAACTTTATTCATACCTTTGGAATCCTTCCTTTTGCCCTTGGTCTTCAACTGATTGATCTTCATTAGTGTCTTGAATGTCCCATTGATCCTCTCCTGAATTTTATTTCATGATTTTATGAAAACAACAACTGACTGTACATTCTTTTTGAAAACAGAGTAGTAGCAGCTGCGGAATCTGCTTCTGGCTGCGGAAACTGGAGTCAGCTGCGGAAACAGATGTCAGCTGCGGAAACTGACACAACTATTACTTGGCTGAAATAGAAATGAACAAATGACAAATGACCAGATGGAAATGGTCATAAAAAAGATTTTTATTGATGGAATGGATGAGATGAAGTGGAATGAAGTGAAATGAAATGAAATGAAATGAAATGAAGTGAAATGAAATGGAGTGGGTGGTGAGATAAAATGAAATAAAAGACAGAATTTTTGGAAAATATAGAGTGTCAGGTGTCCCTGATTTTCACCCCATATTTTCTGTATAAGACTGCCAATCGATGATTGGTTTTCAGGCTTATACCATTTTTTATTTTTTTTTTATTTTTTATTTTTTTTTAACTTGAAAAACAAAAACTAGCTTGGTAGAGAAGAAGGATTCTTCTGTACCAGCCTGATTGCAGAACTTTCTTGAAACAACTTGACAAAATCCTCTTTAGAGAGTGGCTTATGATAAACTTTCAATCTATGGCCATTCACTAAAAGAGGAGTTTCAAACTCATCAATGGTCTTGATTCTTACAGCTCCATTGTTAAAGACCTTGTCAATCTCATATGGCCCAAGCCAATGAGTCTGAAATTTCCCTTGAAAGTCTTTAAACTTGGAGTCAAATAACAATGCCCAATCTCCTTCTTGAAACTTCTTCTCTTTGATATATTTGTCATTCCACTTAGTTCTTTGATATTGAACTAGATCAGTTCTTAGAATTGCTTCTTGTCTGATCTCATCTAGCTCATTCAATTGCTCCATTCTATGCTTTTGAGCTTCTGACAAGTCCATTCCCAACTGAACTGCTATCTTGAAGGTCTTGACTTGGAACTCAATGGGGAACAAGACTTCTTTCCCATAAACAAGTTCATAGGGAGAATGTCTTGTTGTATTCCTCCATGTAGTTCTGTAGGCCCACAAGGCTTCTGGAAGCCTATCTGCCCAATCTCTTCTATGTAGATGAACAGTTTTGGTGATGATACTTTCAAGAACTTTGTTTGTGGACTCCAATTGACCATTTGCTTGTGGATGGTAAGGAGTAGATTTTCTGTGCTTGATTTTGTATTCTTCCATCAACTTCTCCACCAAATTTGATGTGAATTGGCTCCCATGATCTGTTACAATTTCTCTTGGAACACCAAAGCGAGTAAAAATATCCTCATAAAGAAAATGAACAACTGAATTTTCAGTAGCAGATACTAATGCTTTAGCTTCTACCCATTTAGTAACATAATCAGTGAAAACCAATATATACTTCTTTTGCTTCGATGGTGGATTAATTGGTCCAATGAAATCTAATGCCCATTTTTCAAAGGGTTCAATGAGTACCTGTGTTTGCAGTGGCATTTCATTTGAAAGGGTAGGTTTCCCTACTCTTTGGCAACTATCACACCTTTTGACATATTGTTTTGCATCTTTGAAGAGAGAAGGCCAATAATATCCAAAGGAAAGGATTTTATAGGCCGTCCTTTTGTCCGCAAAGTGTCCGCCGCATGGTTCATCATGACATGCCTTAAGAATATCAGGCATTTCATCTTCCCTGACACATCTTCTGATCACAAGATCTGGCCCTGTTTTAAACAATTCGTTAGAAATCCATGAATATCTTGAACTCTCCTGAATAATTTTTCGTTTTCTCTTGGAAATAAATGTGAAGGTAGTTTCCCTGTAACCAAATAGTTAGCAATATCTGCATACCAAGGGGTCTTAATAGTTACTGCAAACAAATATTCATCGGGAAACTTATCTTCTACAGGAGAATCTTCTTTAGTATTTTGAATTCTAGACAAGAAATCAGCTACTGTATTCTGTTTTCCTGGTCTATCTAACACAGTAATATTGAATTCTTGCAAAAGTAAAAGCCATCTTGTCACTCTGCCATTAGTAACAGGTTTGTTCATTAAATATCTAATTGCAGAATGGTCGGTATGAATAAAAGTTTCATAGCCTGTTATGTAATGTCTAAACTTATTAATTGCATGAACAACAGCTAAAAACTCTTTTTCAGTCACAGTATAGTTCAACTCTGTGGGAGTCAAATTTTTACTGGTGTAATAAATGGCATACGGAATTAAATCTTTTTGACCCAACACAGCTCCAAGAGCTGTATCTGAAGCATCTGTAGAAATATGGAAAGGAAGTTTCCAATTTGGTCCTCTCAAGATAGGTGCTTCAGATATTCTTGTTTTCAAAGTTTCAAAAGCGGATTGACAATCAGGATCCCATTTAAATTCACTGTCTTTTGTAAGCAACTTGAAGAGTGGAGATGCTATTTTAGTGAAGTTTTCTATAAATCTTCTATAGTAACCAGTAAATCCTAGAAAACTTCTAACATCTCTTTGACAATTTGGAATAGGCAACTTGGAGATGACTTCAACTTTTGATCTATCAACTTCAATTCCATCTCCTGAAATATGATGTCCTAAAACAATCCCTTCAGTAAACATCATAAAGCATTTTTCATGGCTTAATGAAAGGTTTGTTTCTTTACATCTTATGAGAACTTTTTCCAAATTTTCTAATGCCTCTTCAAATGAATTACCAAAAACTGTAAAATCATCCATATAAACCTCTACACAATCATGGATTAGATCAGAAAAAATTCCTAGTACTGCTCTTTGGAATGTTGCTGGTGCATTACATAACCCAAAAGGAAGCACTCGGTAGGCAAAAGTTCTCCATGGACAAGTAAATGTGGTCTTATCTTGATCTTCAGGTGCTACCTGAATTTGATTATAGCCACTAAAACCATCCAAAAATGAAGAGTACTTTTTACCTGCTAATGTATCTAATACCTGATCAATAAAAGGCAAAGGAAAGTGATCCTTCAAAGTTGCTTTGTTCAACTCCCTGTAATCAATACATACTCTCCATTTACCATTCTTTTTAGGTACTATAACCAAAGGAGAAACCCATCGGCTATCTGAAATTGGATAAATGAAGTTTACATTGAGAAGTTTATGGAGCTCTTCTTTCACTATCTCCCTAAGATTTGGATTCATCCTTCTTTGAGGTTGTCTGATTGGTCTACTGTTTTCCTCAATATAGATATGATGGATGCAAGTCTTAGGATCAATACCCTTCATGTCAGTATACTCCCATGCAAATGCGGTAGAATGTTTTTGCAAGATTCTGGTTAGTTCTTCTTGTTGTGACTTCTCCAGATGTTTGTTGATATTCAATGTCTTTTCTGGAAAAATCTCAAAAGCAGAATTACCAAACTCTTCCATAGAGTAGAGAGACATTTGTCTTGATGATAAATATTCTATGTCAGATTCCAACTGGAATTGTGTGGGGTCATATTCTGAAGTTATCTCAAAATTTTCTAATGTGTTCAGAATTTGACTATCCTCACTAATTTCAGAAATGGTAAAGACAGGTTGTATAGTGTTCTCATCATCGACCCATTCATTATCTCCTATTTCTGTGATTGCTCTTGCTGGAGGATACAAATTGAATTTCTTTGTCGAATTACCATTTGAAATGTACATGTCTCCAGATCTACAACTAATAAAAGCATCGGCTGTGGCCAGCCAAGGTCTTCCTAAGATAATTGGATGTCCTCCTAGATTACTTTTGGGAGTCAAAATCATAAAGTCTACTGGATATTCCCAAGAATCTAAGGAGGCTGAAATATCTTCTAATACACCATCTGGTTTAATAACCGATCGATCTGCAAGTTGCAATAAAGTAGGTGTAAAAAGAAGGTTAGGAAGTTTTAACTGTTCCATAGTCTGTCTACTCATAATGTTGATAGCAGCCCCTAAGTCAATCAATGTGTTTGGAATTTCTATCCCATTTATATGTGTCTTGACAATTGGACTTCCGGGATCTACATACTTCTGCATGGTAATTTTTCCAATCATAATGTCTGCAATCTTTCCTACCAGGTAGATTCTTCTTGTGTCCTTTAGCTTTCTTCCTGGTCTTTTGAAACTCAACTCCTTTATGGTTTTTGCTAGAATAGGAATTTCTCGAATGGCTTGTAGCAATGGAATCTTGATACAAACATTCTTCCATTCATCTAGAAAGTCATAGTTAGGCAACAAAATTTGTTTTTCCACCCCCTTATCAATTTGTAGTCTTTCCGGAAAAGGAGGTGTAGATGAAGATACAAGTTGCTCAACTATAGGAGTTGTGGATGCTAGCTTTTCTTTTTCTTTTTGAATTTTTGAATTTTGAAGAGATTCTTCCTCAGAACCCTTATTGACTTGAAGAGAGTCCTCCTCAGAGGTATCTTGCTCTTGAATGTCTATAGAAGGTTTTCTAAAACTCTACCAGATCTGAGTTGTACATCGTTGAGAGGAACAATCATATAGGTAGGAAATTGTTGTCCTTCTACCATATAAGTAGTTTGAGGATTCTTATTGTTAGGATTTGGCAGTGGCTGAGCTGGAAGTTGATTTGTCTTGTGTTGGTATGGGAGCATGAGTTGAGGATTTGTATTTTGTTGAGAAGGTTGATGTTGTGGAAATGGCAATGAAAGTTGTTGTGGATTTTGGCTTGGAAATTGTGGAGCTTGTTGGTTTTGAAAAGATGGAGGATATTGATAAAATTGAGCAAATCTCCCATAAGGATTTTGCATCCCTTGTACCCATGGCTGATATGAATTTTGATGTTGGGGCCAAGGTTGTTGCGAAGGAGTCCAATTTGGTGGGGTTTGAAGATTCATAGGGTTATTAAACCCTTGAGATTGTTGTCCCTGCCAAGGTCTCCTTGCGACAAAACAGAGAGACTCTATTGAATTTGGATCTTCTTGAAAAAAAGCTTTGAGTCCGGGGATTGAAGGACAATCCTTGATTTCATGATTTTCTGAGCAAATCATACATGTTTCTACAACTTTTGCATCCAAGGGACATTCCCTTAAAGCATGTTTCTTTCTACATTTCGGACAAAAGATGGCTAAAGCATATGTTTCTGCTTTCTGCTTGTTTTGGATTTTAAGGGTGTCTAGTTGTTCACTAAGACCCCCTAAGATATCAGTTTTAAACTCATCAAGCATATTACCAATCTCTGCCCTACTTACTGATCCAGTTGCGGATTTGTTAGCCCTAATAAGAGAAGAATCCCTAGGCCCTTTTCCAGTTTTAGATCTTCCCCTTGAGAATTGGATACATAGTTCTGTTATATCATGAAATGGGAGTTGAGAAATGTCTCCTTTACCCATCATGTTTAAAATTTCTATCCATTCATCTCTAATGGCTTTTAATAGGAGGGCTTTCAAGGTTTCATTATCTAAGTTGTTCATCTTTGCTCTTTTCAAGTGGTATTGAAATCTTTCAATTAAGTCTTCCAAATTTTCATCTTCTTTTTGCATCATTTTGAATACCTCATCCTTATGATTGGTGGGCATACAATAGTCCAAGTATCTATCCAAAAATGTTTGTTTCATATCATTCCAAGTCATGATAGATTGAGTGGCTAATCCCATGAACCATTTCAAAGCAGATCCCTTCAAAGTTGAAGGAAACAGTTTGAGTTTTTGAGAATCTTCCATATAGTCATAAGTTCGGCACACTACTTCAAACTCAAACAGAAATGTTTCAGGATCTTCACTTCGTAATCCATAAAAGTTAGGGAGAGCAGATGGTGAAATATTTTTCATTGTTGCATGAGTTTCCTCATCAACTATAGGGAATCCAAGAAAATCGTCCCTATTTCTACCATTATTTCCTTCACCATTGTTATCTTCATTATCTCCTCCTCCTCTACCTCCACCTCTATTTATTACTTCCTTTGCCATGATAGTTTCTTTAGAGTCCTTATAGTCCTCTAGTTCTTCTATCAAGGAAGGATGAGAGAAAGTTTCTTTGTTTTCTAAGTAGGCTTTAGTAGGTGGTGTAGGAGAATCCTCTAATTCAGCTGTTCTTTGGCTTCCAAAAATCTTAAGGCTAGGGGTAGATGATGGTGAATCTGGTCTATGCCTTAAAGAAGATGGAGTTGTGAAAATCGAACTCTTGGCTTTAGCTATAAACCTTCCCCTAGAATCTCTTGCTCTATGCATGTCATTTTTTATATTTTTTAATAAAAGTTGGGCTAATAATTCTCTTTCTGATCTTCCAGATCACACTAGGTGCAAGAAGAGAGCATACTTAATAAATTACTAAACCAATAACTCTCTTTTCTGATCCTCCAGATCACACTAGGTGCAAGAGGAGAGCATACTTCAAGAAGTTATCAAGTTTTCCCTTCTTTTATGATTTTATGTGTTTTTTTTTAAGAAATTGGCTACCTAGTTACACTTCCTCGGCAACGGCGCCAAAATGTTTGGTCAATTTAGTGTGTCCTAAATTGCTGCATTTAATTGTCAATCCGGGAATCGTAAGCTGATGAAGTGCGGCGCACTATATGTGCAAGATAACCTCTTTCTTAACTTTTTGTCGTTTAAGGTCTTTCTAAGGTGAAATGGAAATTCTAAAGTGAAAAACAAGTTTGGTTATAATTGTTCAAGGAAGTGATATCCCCTATAATGATTTACCAATCTTGAAACTTTAAAAGCAAATTAAAATTACAAATGACAAAAGAAAGTAAACTGCTGAAATGGAAAGTGATGTTAATCTAATGAATCAAAACAAGAAACTAGTGAATATGAAAACTAAACTATTCTTGCTGCCAACTGAACACAAAAGAAACTACGCTTATGGAAATTCAAAATTTCAATGAAAGAAATCTAAATCAGATTACATCAATTCATTTTCTGACCCTTCATCATTAGACCAGCTATGACTTGCGGAAGTAATCATAAACAACTTGTGTAACTGATATTTAATTTGCAGAAAGTAAACTAATACTAAACCATACACACATGATTCAATCCCTCGCCATCAGTCCAGCTATGGCTTTCGGAGGCAATTGAAGATGTCATACATGATTCAATATATCTAAGTTTGCGGAAAAGAAACTAATACTAAACTACACACCTCATCATGCAGCCCCTCACCATCAGTCCAGCTGTGGCTTTCGGAGGAAACTGAAGACGCTATGAGCAGCTTAATATATCTAATTTTGCAGAAAGTAAACTAATACTAAACTACACATCTCATCATGCAGCCCCTCACCATCAGTCCAGCTGTGGCTTTCGGAGGTAGCTGAAGACACTATGAGTAGCTTAATATGTCTAATTTTAACTACTGAATCAGATAAACAAAACTGAAGTGCACAAGACAAAACTGAAGTTAAACAAAGACTGTGAAAGAAAACTAGCATCAGAATAATATCAGTTTCATATCATTAGCAAAAATACTATGAAAATGCCCCGGGCTGTCTACCTAAAACCTGCACAAGAAAACTGATCAGTGATTTAACAATCATAAAAACATAAAAGACAGGAATGCAATGGAAATTACAGAAATGTATGAACAGAAATAAAACAACTATGAAATATGAACATGTAATGAGTTATGATACAATGACTGCTTAAAGAAATGAAATGAAAAATATATACATTAATACACAGAACCTCGGCTGAGCAGGGGCCCTCTACGCAGCTCTGGTATGATCTTCAAACACGAATTAAGTTATGAAGCAGAGTTTTTCACATTAAAAAGAAAGTCATTACAGGCTGGTGGTATTACGGCTCAAGGCAGCGTAATCACCACATAACAGAGTACGCACATCAACTTAACAGATATATCAACTAACAACTATCAACTCACATTCACTAACTCTACGTGCGTATGCAAACGCTCTTTATAAAGCAATAAAATGTAACTGTCTCCTGAAGTTTATGATAGCAGCCAGCACGTAGACCACTAAGGCCATGGATTTAGGAGTATGGCCATGTTGGAAAACGGATCTATGGAAGGTGGGCGCTTAAATTCAACTCCAGAACTTTGCACAGATGTCAATTAACCTCTGTAAGCTTGGAAACGGCCGTATGGATGTTTCTATGCCACGAAACAGAGTCCAGCCGACATAGAACTCCACAGTTGACTTCCACGTGGATGGCTTTGACCGCGGCTTTCCTTGACGAATTTCATTGAACCAATAGGACACAAACCATGTCCTTGTCATTCCTAGCCTGCCCATGTGGCTCGTTTCCTTCGTTGACACCTGTAACATTGATTTCCACAAAATAGCTGCGGAAAGTTGCAGCGGCTGCGGAAAGTGACAAGTTTCCGGAGCTGTATGAACAAAATCTAAATCAAATAGAAAACACACAAACATAATTAAAAACCATGTTAGATACCCTTTTGCACATGATATTTGACAATTTTGGAGGTTTAGGTGAGTGAAAGAGATATGGAAAAGTGTATGGAAGAGAGACAAATTCGGGACAAGGATTCACTCTCTAAACCTTATGTTGCGCCATTAGTAGCTAGATCATTTGTAACTTGGCATGAGACCTCTCCCCTCACCTATTCACCACTCCATTTATTCAATGACTCCATTGATAACCTCCATGATCCATTCCCCTTCATTTCTAAGCAAGTTGGAGCAAGAATAATAAAAAAGAAGGTTTCTATAGGGAATTGTAAATTTTCCTATAACGATTCTGTGTATGGCACAACAAGGACAAAAGCTGAAGAAATTTTGATTAAAAGAGAGATCAACGCCTTAGAAATTAGCCACTTCAAGGGGCAACACCTTTTAAGGACCATAGTACTTTGGCGATAATTTCTTATCCTTCTTAGCTTACTTGAGGGAAATTTTTTTGTATGGCTGTAGCCATAAAAATACCCAGTCTCCTATATCAAAAATTCTCTCGCTGTGATGTTGATCTGCCTGTTGTTTCATTCAATTTTGTGCCAAATTTAGGTTATCCTTTAATAGAAGGAGAGCATTTTGTTGATGCTGGATGTGATATTCCTCTTCTTGAACCTTAGAATTTTCTCTTAAATATGATGTGATGGACGATGGATGATATCCATAAAGTGCCAAAAAGGGGGTCATTTTTGCTGCAATGTGTTAGAATGAATTCTTTACACAAGTGTACGAAAAGAGATCACATTTATTTGCACATGACAAATAGCCCTAACAACAAATATGGTTGTCTAACTTCCTTAGATCTGCAATAGATAGTCAAAAAAAGGGACCAAAAACCCAGATCTATACAATAAAAGTAATTAAACAGTGAAATGAAATAAGAGATTCTCTAAATATCCAATTGACAAGACATGATATATAAATAATTTTATATGTATTAACACCTGGGAAGGGAACAAAGAATGATGTTACTAGTCCCCCCCAATGGGATGGGTTCTTGGCTGTCCTCAACACTTTAGATTCAGAATTTTCTCTCTCTCAATGGTGTAAAAACCCAAGATGTGTTGAACTCTATGGGAGCTCAAGAACCAAAATAATAAAAGTGATCAAAGTATGACTATGACAAAAGGATCAAAGTCCAGCCATGATAAAAGGATCAAATGTAAATAATGAATGGAAAACCCTTATATTTATAACAAAATATTGAGTTATCTTTGATAATGGTGCATAATAAAATATTATTAACCAAGATCTAGATCTAACTACTTGGAATATTTTATTATATTTTGTTGGAGGGAAAATGAATTTAAATTGGTTAAATCCCTTTATTTAGAAATAATAAACAAATAAATGATTTATTTATCACTTCAAGGATAGGGTTAAGGAATAATTTTACAAATAATGATTTATTTTATTATTCCTAAATGATTTAGTCAAATTTAACAAGGAATATTAATTAAATAATGATTTAATTAATTATTCCCAGAGAATAATAAGATAAATAATGATTTATCTAATTATTTCTCATTAATTGGGTTAAATATGACCAGGAATATTATTTAAATAGTGGTTAATTAATTATTCCTAGATAAAAATCAAATAAATAAGATTTATTTAATTATTCCTCATGTGGTTTCCCGTTTGAACTAGAAATGACTTAATAAAATATGGTTTATTAAATTATTTCTTATAGTGAAATCAATTTTACTATGGTAAAATCGGTCTTACATGGTGTGCTTCGATCCATCTAATTGTAAATGGTTAGATGACCAAAAATTGGTGTAACATATTCCCCCCCAATGTGTGAATGTTAGGAGCTAATCGTATGAACGTAGTAAGTTCTAACAACACAATCACTAGACATCGAAAGGAGTCATAGAGAGAGAGAGATACATAGACGGAATGAAGTGAGAGAGGAAAATAACATGAGGGGGCGAGACCTACAAATGATATAAGTCTCCTTTAATGTTTGGGTACCTGGTCTCAGTGAGGCGGGGGAGGCATACCTATGCCCGCCGAGATGATAAAGTACCAAGAATAATGGTGCGCTCAATAAAATGAGACTGAGTTATAAAGTACATAATATGCTGGCATAAAATGGGCTAGACAAAAATATAATGGATCCCATATACATACTGTGCCTGGGAAAATTTCCAGGATTGAATATAATAATATCTAAGTACATGAGATATAATAACAACCAAAGAAGCCCTAATAAACAAGAAAGGGCTCTGAAAATATGAGTGGATCATCTGAGTGATACATTTATGATATAGGCATTGCAAGCGGTTGGAATCGAACCCATCAAATTTGTGGAGCTGCATCTAAGGTTGTAGCATAAAATGAGGTCATCTAGGCATGTGGGGGACTACCTGAAGGGCCACCCCCTCATGACTTCTAAAACATCTCACACACACCCCAGAATCACAAGAAAAATCTGCTGGATCACCAAATTATTGAGTATACAAATATCGATCATGCAATAAGGAGCTGGATGAGAAACAATCAATTAAAAGGGAAATGAGGAGTCCCTTTTCCTGATCTGAGGCATTGAACAACAATGGAAGCTGGAGCCAAGGTACACTGCCCTCTGGAACTTTCTTCTGGAATGAATGTGTTGATGTCGACAGAAGGAGGTCCACCATAGGTGAGGCAATGAGGAATCCTCAACTAATGCACGATAGATCATAGTGGAGTGGTTCATGGACTGACACCAAAGATGATGATGGAATGGGTGATACTAAGTATAAAATGGATGAATTCCCTTATCAGAGCATATAAAGCATGGATGACTTGGCAGGGATTGACTCGACTCTGGAGAGGAAGGGGAAAAGTATGACTGGAGGTCAAAATGGGCTACACAAGAGAGAGGCAAGGAACAAATGGATGGATTACTATAACAGGAGGCAAAAGGGGACTCGGGACAAAATCCATGAATAAGATGATGACTCAACTCGGATGCTCCGATCAAGGGCGACTTGATGATGTTGCCACACAGAATAGGACTGGTGGGGACCATAAAAACATGAGAAAAGGTGGTTACTCATGACGAAAATCAACACACATGTTGGCAAGTATGAAGGCAAATTGGTGCTCCAAGTACAAGTGGCGCAAGTACAAAAATTCAGTTTTGAGAGGCAGCGAAGTGGCCCTTCTTGGAAAAAATGCTTCCGGGTGAACCATCAAATCACCAAAAAAAAGGATACCCATTTTAGAGCTTGGTGAGAATTTTTGAATTGTATTGATGGTTCGTAAAAAAAATTAGGGTTTCTCTTTTAATAGGGATATTTCCCTCCAATTTGGCTCATTTTCTAGTGGAGCTTTGGTGAACGTGGAGAGGAGGAGAAGGCCCTAAATATTGCAGTGTTCATAGAGAACAAACCAACCGTTGGAATTGAGATCCGTCAGTTGCAGGTAGGTGGCCTAACCTTTCTCTTCAGTTTCAGTAGTTTAGAATTTTATATTAAGTGCCCAAAGCCCAGAAACAACACCCTACCCTTCCTCATGGTTGTCTTGCACTTCTTGGGCCCTATTCTATGAGCTGGGTCACATTTTTCAGAGGGAAAAACTGTGACCTCACAATTACAAGGCTAGGAAAATGTGAGCTGCCAAAAAGTTGGATTTTGTCTTGTTTTTGGCTGGGAATTGGGGCTTGATGTCTTTGATATAGTTTTTCTTCCTCTTACTCAAAACTATGTTGGGTTTTTGTAAGTATGGCAGAGTTAAAAATAAAATGGAGAGAGAGAGATATTTGGATGCGCTTCGTTTCAAGATCTAGGGGGATCAGGTGGTCAGAGGTGCACTACCGAGGTATGGGGTTCTCAAGTTGTTTGAGAACCCATTGATGAGGGTAGGAGATCCCTTGCTATATAGGATAGTAAGCTACTAGAACCCAAACTTGGAGGCATTTATAGTGCAGGGGCACTGTATCGAGCTGACTACTCAAGACATCTATTTCCTGACTAGTCTCTCGCCACTTGGGGTGGTGGGAAATATCTAGCTAGTATTACCATGGGGGCATAATATACATGATTTTGTGGAATTCCATTTTTGACCAGATGTCCTTGTCAAGGGCACGACTATACTGATCAGAGATATAGAGAGGTTAGAGACTTGGGTTGTTATCATAGCAGTACTGGGGATCATGGGCAACCAAGCATTCCATCGCATCACCGAAGGGCAGATGATGGTTGTTGAGAGTGTGTTGAGTGGGACCTACTATGGGTGGGCCCATATGATGTTGGCGTCGTTGAAACGATAGTTCTCAATATGAAAGCAACAAGTGAACCATGACTATGGTTTTGGTATAGTGTTGTGCCCATTCTTCTGAGTGAAGATCCCCAAGCTTCGGCCTCATGTACAGATCTAGGATGGGGGCCTGCGAGAGCCCAGGATGTGTTATTGGGGGCATCTACTGTAGATAGGAGGAGGCGAGGGAGTCGTACAAGTGTTTTGACCTGATTTCTTTGCACATTGGGATCATATGTCAATGTATATAGATGACTATCCATACAATGGGATGAACTATCAAGGGGACCCAGACTTGCCACTTCCACCCGGTCGAGCATGGGGACCATATGGTAAGTGACAATTTGTTATATTTTATGGTGCATTTAAAGTTTTAGAATTAAGTATGTGGTATTGATTCGTTACTTTTGGTATGCATATATAGCACCAATGAAACCAATCAAGTATATGGGACGACCCACAACACCAGTGGTTGCAAAGTGTAGCACAACTAGAGGAGTTGATAGAGTGGTTTTAGAGGCTTTGTTGGAGGATGTCCACCGCAGATGTGATCTGTTGATGATCAGGGTATCAAAGCGTGGTTTGCATGATCTAGATGACTATTACATTGAGTCATGTGATGGGCTACCCTCGAAGTGGCAAGGTTTCATGCAGCTCATGGCGATGGTCGAGCAGGGTATGTGGGATCCGCGGGCTGTAGGAGTCGAGCCATGGGCTCGAGACCCTCCAGATAGTGATTAGATGTAGGGGCGTGTGGTGCCCCCATTTTTTTATTTTGTAACATGATATGGGCATGGAAGATGTATTAGAGTAGAGGACTTAAAAAGAATTATGATTTTGTGGACACATATTATGGATATGCATTTTTTACATACGAAGAGTATATGATTCGCCATTTGTTTATGATTATTGTGTTGTGTTAAATGCATGTGATAAGTTCCAATCTAGAATATTATTTGCAATTTTATCTACATAGATATTTTGGGCTCTAGGTACATGAATGAATGTAATGGTTTCAAATTCACCCACTAAGAGCTTCACTCATAGATATCTCCTAAAAAGGACATGGTTATTCATACGATATATGCCATTCAATTGCATGACAAGTAGTTGGGAATCTAAATGAACATGAAGATGAAGGATGCGATGTTCAAGGTCATAGACTAACAAACCTATCATTGGATTAGGTTTATCTGATTATTGGTGGCAAATCCAATGCATACGCTGTTGGAGAGGACTAGTGAATTCATGGGGGTAAAAATGGCCCAAGCTATCAAGGCTAGATTGTGCAAGTAGCAACTTGCACTGTCGGCATAGCCGATATATGGTGTGGATGATGGATCCATTTGAAAGGCACCATAAGACAACAAATGAGATGATGAACAATGCAAGCTACCTAAATGCATGAAAGAAATAAAACACACATCTCGATGAGAGATTCTATGTGTAAATTTTCTTAAGATAGAGTGCATTGCAAGGGTTAGGAAGGAGTTGGCCTTCAAAATCCTCTAGAAGGTATGCCCCTTTTCCCAATTCATTACTAATGATGTAAGGCCCTAGCCATAATGAGTCCAAATTCCCATGACGAAGGACATCATGAGCCTGATCATACACTAGAACAAGATTACCTTTGTGAAAGGTGCAAGGGTGGACATTTTGGCCATATTGAGCTTTTATGCACTTCTTAGACGATTTGATGGTTTACATGGCAACATGACGGTCTTTGGAAGCATGCTAAAGCATGATAAGTCTTTGTTCTAAAGGTTGGGTGTTAGGGATAAGTTCGACAGCTAAGTGAAGGGAGGGGATTTCACACTCGATCGGTAAGACTGTCTCCTCGCCAAAAACAAGGTGGAAAGGAGTGAACCTGGTGGAAATTTTAATAGAAGTTCTATAGGCCCATAAAGTAGGGAAGAGAATAAGGTTCCAGCTAGTTTTGTGATTGTTCACCGTTCGTTGAAGCATAGTTTTAAGTATTTTATTGACTACTTCAACTTGAACATTACCTTGCGGGTAATAGGATGATGAATATTGGTGCTCAAAACCCAACAGAGAGGATAGCTCATGCCATATTGCATCTTAGAAATTTCTCCCATGGTCAAAGTCCAATTGTTTCAAAACCTCTAATCGAGCGATAACATGGTTAAATAAGAAGAGGCCCGTGGTAGTTGTCGTGTTATTAAACGTTGGCTGGCCTCAGCTCATTTGGTGAAATATTCAATTGCCACAATAATATACTTGTGGTTACTGATAGATGGAGGTTGACACTCCATAAATTCAATGGCCCACTTGCAGAAGGGATCGGCTGAGATGACAGAATGGAAGGGAGCAGGAGGAGCTCGCACCTTTGGGGAAAAAATTTGGCAGTTGGAACAGTGTTTGAATTCTTCAATGCAATCACCAAAGAGAGAAGGCCAAAAATTCCCAGTGCGCATGACTTTATGGGCAGAAGCCAAGCTGGATAGGTGGCCACCACAAGCGCCGCTATGGTAGTAATTAAGTACTTTCTCAGCTTCAGTGTGCGTGAGACAATGACAAAGGATAGAATCAACATCATGACGATAGAGATCGTCACCAATGAGAAGGTAGTGGGGGGCTTGGTGTCGTATGTGTCGTCGAGAATCACGATCAAGATGGGAAGTGAACTTTTGGGTTTGCGGGTAGGTAAGGATGTCTCCATACCAAGGGTCATCGAAGTAATGGTGAACTAGTGCTCATCGGGTAAATCATCATTAATTGGTGGATCTTGCATACCAGTATGAAATTCATAAATGAGTTTAGGAAGGGGTAATCCTTTCTTACTCTTAGGTGTGAAAAATTTGAGATCGAACTCCCACATGATAATAATCCAATGGGTGTACTTACCATTGAATATATTTCTACTCAGTAGGGAAGCCATAGGGTTGGAATTGGTCATGACCTTGGTGGAACGCATAATGATATAATGATGAATTTTCTAGACCGAGAACACAATGGCCAGTGCCAACTTCTCTTCATGTGAATATGACACAAGGAGACCTATAAGGTTCTTACTGACATACTAGATAACATGTTCATTTTTGGTATCATCTTCCTGGATAAGGACCCCAGCAACCGAATGGGTGGAAGCTGAGATGTACAAGATGAAATCCCTCTCAAATTTAGGAGGACTAATCAAGGGAGCGGAAGTGAGAGCATTTTTCAGGGCATCAAAAGACTGTTGAGCTTGGTCATCCCATATGAATGGAATGTTACATCAAAGGAGTCTTAGAAATTCATGCGCGGTGGTGGCATAGTTAGGGACGAACTGACAAAGGAAGTTAATTTTTCCTTAGAGGCTTTGTAACTGGCGCAAGTTATGAGGAATATGGAGCTCAAGGATGGCTCGAACTTTGAGGGGATCATGAATTATACAATCTATGGACACAATGAATCCCAAATGACAGCTGATAGGGACACAAAATACACACTTCAGCGAGTTGAGACGGATATTATACTTGTGACGTCGAAGGAAGACAATACGCAAATCATGGAGGTGTTATGCCCAATGCCTCGAACGAGCAGTAAGGTCATCAAGGTAGGAAAGGATAATATGAGCCAAATCATGGAAATAGTATTACATGGCCCACTGGAAAGTGGCTCTTCCATTATTTAGGTCGAACGGCATGACCCTATAAGAAAATTTTCCCCACGAACTAATGAACATAGTTTTTAACCGAGCAGCATGGCAAATAACTATTTGGTTGTTTCCGAAGAAACCATCCATAAAGGATAGAACCTCATGCCCCACAAACTCATCTATGATCTAGTCGATGAAAGGTGTGGCAAAGTTGTCTTTGGGACAAGATTTGTTCAGGTCGCTAAACTCATTGCAAACACATATAGTGCCATGTATCTTGAGAACAAGAACTGAGTTAGAGACCCAACTGGTGTATTCAATGGGATAGATAAAACCAGCCTGCTTGAGTTTATCAATTTCAGCTTTGATGGCCTCTCCTCTCGAAGGATTAATGGGTATCAACTTTTGACGGACAAGATTGACATCAAGCCATGTATCCATATGGTGTTCGATAATTACGGGATCAAGTCCAGGCATCTCTGAATAGGACTGGATCAAAACATCACAAAATTCCTTGAATAACTTAGTGTAAGCCTAAATTTCTTCGGGGATGCAATGTGCCCCCAGGGAAATGTTTTCTTCTATCCCTGGTTTATCGGAAATTTTAATGTTAATGATAGGAGAGATATTGGCCATATTTCCTTCTTCGAAAGCATCGGGTGTAGGAATGGGATTTATAAACCAATGGACCTCATCGGAGATGAAGTCTTTAGACTCCACAGCATACTGGTCATGGGACTGTTGTGGAAGGAAGTACGTGTGTTGGGGCATATTATCCCAAGGAAATTTAGGGGTGGTCATCACTTCCATAATGTCTTCATGATAATGAAAGATGGGGGGACTGGCATAATAAATACCACATGACCCGGCAGGGCTACCTAACGCATCATCATGAGAGATATGGTTCACATACACCTCGCTACGAAGGGTAGACGAAGAGATAGTAGATGAAAAATCTATCGATGTTAAGCCCAAGGTGATCGCTGAAGGAGTTTTAGTCGAAATAGAAGGGAATTCCCTAGAGGGGTTTTCTACCATGGATCTCATGGATGATGACAGGTAGAGGATAGTGGATGAAGATTTTTCATCTCGACATTGGGCGGAGGTATCACAATGGGTGCAAAAATTTCCTCTGGTTCTGCTAAAGAAAAACTTGCAAGTATAGGAGTAGAGGATCCACTGTGTTCAGCCTTGATTCGAAAGATAGCCTCAAGGGTGTCGCAAAAATTGTCGAGATGAGGACAAAGGTGAGAATATTGGACGTAAATATCACACAAAGCAAAAGGGTGATTCATGCGCAATGATTTGAGTTTCTTAGCTGAATCAGGTAAGGTAACATGGACCTCAAGGATATCAGATTCAGGAAATGCCTCATTGACCATAGGTTTGATACGAGGAAACTCAAGACAATTTTGGGTAGCATACCCAACAACATCACACAAACTGCATGGAGGTGATCGCTTCAAAGGCTTACGAGGATCAGGAGTTGTTTAGGCAACCTTATCCTTAGGTTCCCTATTTTTTTCTTGGCCCCCTCACTAGATGTTCTCGCAATAGAGTCGATTCCTATTGAGGTGGCTAAGGCACTGAAGCAAAGAGAGGGGTCATAGAGACCAGTTGGACCAGGGTCAAAGCGTTATAAGGTTTGAGCTGACTAGGAAGGGTGTCAGCTATGGGGATCAATGTACCAGACTGAGATCCCTAGGGTCAAATTGGGAAGGCTCAACATAGCCATAACAGGCACCGAAAAGTCTCCAAAGGGGGGATCTAGAAATGATATCTGACCAGATGGGTAATGGCCTGGTAGAATGGCTCCCAACTGATTAAGGCTAGGGGGAACTATTCCTATTTTAAAATGGGTAGAAGAAACACCAGAAAAAGGATAAGGTTCGTGAAAAGAAGATGTTGAAGGCTCTGTTGAGTGACCACCAGTAAGTTGTAGAGGCATAGGCTGCTGGCTAGTTGAACCGAACCGCTTGTGGCTAGTCCGAGACGATTGCATCATGAAAACATTCAACGAGTTGGGGTTAGTGATAAGAGGGGGAAGACCATTGAATGTACCAAGTAAGGTGGGATCTTTAAATAATCCTATTGAAACACTGGCAAGAGGTGCAAATACTTGTTTATTGGCCACCGAAGATATGATAGACTCGAGGGAGGTCTGAGACTTCAATTCGTAATATGTGAACTGATCGATGGTGATGATCTTTCCATTGTGAGGAAAGCACATTTTATGATGAAACACAAATGCAACAGTAGACATCACATAGATATAGCTACATCCCAAAAGGATATTCTAATCCAAGGAGGCGTCAATGACTTCAATGTCAACACAAACAGTCTTTCCCGCAAGAGTGATAGGAAAATTACGGTACATGCCAAGGGGCTAAGATGGGTTATCGTCCTAAGCACGCAAGGTGATGGTGAATGGGGCTAAGTTGGGTGATCCTAGTTTATTCCAAACAAAGGCATACATCACGCAGGTACATGTGCCCTCATCAATGATACATCGCGAGACATGGGCATTACGAATCTTGACTCGTATTTGGAAAGCGACGGATGAAGGTAAGGGGAGATGTTCTAACTTATCAACATCAAAGATGATCAAAAGATAATCTGAAGGATCTGTAGTGCCCAAAGCACATAATAAAGTTGTACGTTGTGAAGGGCATGACTGGAGGACTTCCAACATTGTCATGGAAATAGGAGATTGTGCTAAGTCATCTATTATGTTGTAAGTGTGGGCGGTTTTGGCAGAAGCAGCATTTTGGCGTAATGGCCCTTTAGGGATTGTGGGAATAACCTCGTCCCATGGATGAGGGATCGATAAGGGAGAATTGGGTGTTGAAATGGAATTTGTAGAATCTTTGGTTTGGGACTCAATTGCAAATGAAGTAGGTGGCTTGCCATATTAGCACAACCGAGTCTAGAGGTTAACATCAGTAGTATTAACCTCTTAAGAATTCATCATGAGAATTTGGTATTCAAGGGTACCATACTGTTAAGGTTGAGGGGCAGCCTGAAATTGAGGGGGTTGGGCAGCCACATATCCTTGCTAAGGGAAAGGATTAGTGAAAACAATCGGTTGAACTGGCACAGTATTTGGAGTAGCTGAAGAAGTGGCTTGTTGTCCTCTAGATGTTGCTTGTGCGTCCCACAACTGGCACATCTAGGGTAAAAGGGGAAAATCATGAGTATAATGGTCATGGACACCACAACAAGAACAAGGTTTGTTCATACGAAGATTCTTGTTCTGCTTGGGTTGATCGCCCTGCTGTTGGTTGTTATTGTTAGGCTAGTTCCCTTGGTGTGTGCTTGGTTGGTTACCTTGGCGCCCTTGACTACCTTGCTCTAGATGATTTTGGTTTCCTTTCCACTTTTTCTTGGAATTGGGAGGATTAGTCACACTCTGTTGTGCATACACCTGACTCTGAGGGGGAGGTTCCTGCTGCGACGAAGTTTGAGAAGGCATGGGAGGCTGGGGTGCGAATGTCGTAGGGACTAGAGCACCGGATTATGGGTAAGGATAGAAAGGAGTTTGAGAAACATTTATGTTAATAGGTTGAGAAAAAACTAGACCTGGCATCAATTAATGCATTGGGGACAATGTGTTTTTTCCTGGATACATGTTGTCGGGAGGGGGATAAGTGCTAGAGGAGCTGGCCCCTCCCTGAGGGAAACCGTAACCCATGGGAGGATGAGTAGACAGATGTGAAAGAGATCCAATGATACCATCAATGCTGTGAGATGCCCCCAGTGTCTTGGCACAACCAAGTCTTGGAAGACCTGGTAAAAGGGTATAAACATAACCATATTAGGCATATATCAAATCATATTTCCACGTGATTTGGAGAGATTCTTCCTCTTTCTGAGGAAAGTGAGATGCAACATCTTTACCAATAGAAGTAAAAATTGTTCTGAGAAACCAATCCATATAGATATGGTCGTCAAATGTAGGATCTCGACATAAACTCCTCCTTCTATTCCATTCTTGGACATGGTCAGAAAGGCGGGTGGCATAAGTTTGACAGAATGCGGTCAACAACTCAGTACTAGTATCATATCGAAGAGGTAGCTGGAAGTAGGCCATAAATTCCTTAGTAAGAGTCAAAAAAGTATAATGTGGGTGGCGACCTGGTTGACATACTTCTTTGCAGCGTCTCCAGTGAACATACGTTGGAATAACTGAAGACGGATGGAGTCATCAGTGATATAATTGGATGAACACAACATGTGAAAGGAGAAGACATTATTAGTAGGTTCCTCTCCAATGTTTCCTTAGAACTTAGGGATGTCTAAAAGAAGCTTATTTGGCATAACAAGCCAACCTGGATTGTGGAGTATAGGGTCATTAATTAACTGGCTAAAATCGGGGAGGATTAAACCTGCCATAAAAGGTAGAAAAGGAGTAGCTGGAACAGTTCCGGTAGTGGTTCCACTAGTAGCACCTCTAGAATTATGGTTTGGTCTACCACTAGCTTGAGGACCAGCACCTGCATTGGCACCTAACATGGTGACATAATGAGGTGGAGGATAATCGGGTTTGCAATTGAAGGGAGGGCCTGATCGACCAGAATCAAAGTCGGTATGGGGACTCAGCGGAGGACTAACTTGAACTCTATGCTTTGGAGTAAGTCTTCCTAATGGAAACTAAGGATGAAGGCCTAAGATTCTCTAGGATAAGTGCCTTCGAGGTGCAATGATGGCAAGACATAGATACCCAAAATATGGAAGATTAATAAACAAAGGCTCAGAGGGGCAGATAAAATAATTACGATGTTTATGTCTTGGCTTGGAAGTGTAAAACAAGTGCTCTTCGCTTTAGGTGTGCATGTGATCAGGAGCTCAAGTCCAAGCCATGGAAAAAGCTCAAAATTGAAAGTGTTCAAAATCACATGCAACATAAACGATTGGATAGGCCCCGGTGATACGATCCTGACGCCGCGAACAAAACTCAAATCCGACACTGTATGTGAAAGTTATGCAGGTTTGAACTTTTTAGTAAACTACAAAAATTCAATTTGACCAGGTTTGAACTTCAAATTGGAAAATTAAAAAAAAAAAATATTCCAAGGAATATTCCCTAGAATATTCCATTCAGACCAATCCGATTTCGACACGTGGCGTACAGGCATTCGTCAGTGGGTTGACTTTTGAAGATTCTGCCCAATCAGAGGGTGCCACATGGCAAGCCCAGAGGCCGCCATGTGGCCCCAGGCCATCAAGAATTTGGTTGTTAAAATTTTTTGCAAGTCTAGTGTATCGAACCCGAGACCTCTGGGTCATAGCGCCCACGGCTTACTGTTTGGCTACAACTTTAGTTCTTAAAGTATATGGGTGGTGGTGTTATTTATGTTTTGTAATTATTATGGGCGGAGGTTTAAAGGGGCTAGCCCCCTTTCAACGTTACCGTACTTGTTGGATCGGGGTCGCGGCCATAACCAAACCGTAACCTCCCACAAAAAAAACTCATGTGACAGTGCTATATTAAACTTTCAATGCCATGGTTAGTAAATGCGAAGTTTAAAAAGGGTTTAATAAACTTTTTCCCTGGTGGTTTATGCAACCATGTGGCCAGCACCAAAAAATTTAATTCTAATGGTTATCTCTCCACCAATTTTGGAGCACACCCACCACATTAGGCGGAATTACCAAATTTAACTCCAGTTTACTACAGTTAGCCCACTTTTAGTGGGATTTTTACCTAACATTGGGCAAATACTGTTTTGAGCATAAATTTTGATAAGCTCAACCTTTTGGGACAAATTGTTTTTTGATTTTGGGTATTCTCAGCATTCTAAAGCCATTGAGATAGGTTTCAGAGCCATTGGAGCTGATCTTCAGCCTTTTTAGCTTCGGAGAAGCTTTTTGAGCCACTAGGGCCATTTTGGAGTTGGAGTTGTGTTGAGCTATCATTAACCATTTGAAGTGAACCAAAAGTCATTTTTGACTTTCTTCAACATTCCAAAGCCATTGGGATAGGTTTTAGAGGTAGTAGAGGTGTTCTACAGCCATTTTAGCTTCAATGAAGCTTTTTGAGCCATCACGGCCATTTTGGTAATAGAGTTGTATTGGGTTGTACCTCTCTTTTTGAGGTGATTCAAAGACCATTTTCATCTATTTTCCACCTTCTAAATCTCATGGAAGATGCTTCAAAACTGTTTGAAGACTTTCAGAGGCTGAAAACCTTCAGGAGAGTTTTCAGGGCTACTAGGGCCATTTTGGGGTTGGAGTTGTTTTGAGTTGTACCTTTCTGTTTGAGGTGAACCAAAGATCATTTTCAGCTAATTACTACCTTTTGAACCTATTGGAAGAGGTTTCAGATCTTTTTTAGGACTTATACAGCCCAAAAATCTACAGAGGAGTTCTAAGAGCCATTAGGGCCTTATTGCAGAAATCACTGTTTATGGTAATTCTTCACTGTTTAGTGAATTTGGAAAGGAATTATTAGCTTTTTCATACCTTCTAAATCATTATTTTCATTCAGATTTGTCTATTGAGACACTTTTAAACTTGTATTAGCCTTTGAAGCATTTTAATACAAAAGGACAAGCTCATTTTGGGAGGCTTGATCCATCAGACGTAGCCTAAGAGGGGTGAACTGCTCATCAAACATCTTTGTCATGTTATGCTGAAGTTATCATGCTAAACAAATCTGATTTAATATGTTAAATAGAAAATTAAATTAACTTGCCTTCACACATGAACTCTTATACAACTTTACCAAAAACACTTTGTTTCAATTGCAAGACATGATTAACAATTTGCACATGTCATTTGATGGAATTTGAGTGTTAACTTCTACAAGTTCTAAAGATAGAGTCTGAAAAGGGCCAGGTAGCCTCTACATCTCATCCTTTTTTTAAAGGTGACATATCCAATAAATGCCCTTTCAGTCAATCTATGGGTTAGATCTAAGTAGTTGTTTTATGCAACAAGACAATGGAGAATTTTGCACACATTTTCAAGTACTTCCATTTTCAGATCAGATGGTATCAAAGCTTTGGTTAAGCTTGGTTGTGCTCATCTTGAGCATTTGTTGTTGTGAAAAATGTGTTAAAACAGTGTAAAATATTTATTGTTTTATTAGTTGCAAAATGGTTGCTTGTATGAGTTTTATTGAGTTGAAAAGATAGCTGATGATAGCTAAGTCTTGGAAAGGAAAAAAGAGTTGTAGGCTATTTCCTTATCCCAAAGTACCTCAAGATTATCTTTGGAAAACAAACTCCACTAGTTTGTGTTTTATGGCTGCTTGAATAAGAAGGGGTCTTTACTAACATCTGGTTAAAAGCTTGTCATTTGATTGAAAGCTTTGAGAACTTTTCTTTGGAAGTTCCTTTTGTTTATTTGACCATTTACATAATGTCAACTTCTTCTACAAGTGAAGTTTCTTCCTTCACGAGATTCTTCAATGATGACATGAAGAATGAGTTCATTAAGGTGAAGGACGTGGTGCAGATTCTCATTGAGGATCAAAGAGAAAGTGTTAAGCTTCATGCACAATTGTTAGCCATGCAGGAAGAGAAGGAAACAATTCTCCAAAGGATGCATGACATGGAGAAACAACTCCTTCAAGCTCAAGAAGCTTTGTCCAAGAAAATTCCTAAGGAAGAGGTAAATCATTCCAACTTGTCTTCAATTTCCTCTATTGAAAAGTGTGTTGGTTCTTTTGAAAAACATACAAGGGGAATTGGGTCCAAATTAATGTTTAAGATGGGCTATCAAGAAGGCAAAGGTTTGGGAAAGCATGCACAAGGCATGGTTGACCCTATTTCAGTTGTGGAGCTACCCAAGAATGTTGGTCTTGGTTATGTGCAGTTTAATGGCAAAGACTCCAAATCCTTGAATGCATGTGATGCAAATTTAAAGAGAACCTTTATTCCAAGTTCTTCTATGCATATATGTAAAAAAAAATTTAAGGATGATTGCCATTTTTTGAAACCATCATTGCAGCAAGTAGAGGGTAAACATGTCTCTTATGGTGATCCTTCAAGTTCAAACAGTCTTCAAGACAAGAACTGTGATGAAAGTCTGAAAAGGAAAACTGTCTCCTCTACTAGTTCATCGTCTTTCGAAGACAAAAAGGATGGACATTTCATGTAGAAAAAGAGGTATAATTATTCACATGATCAATTTGATTATGTTTCAGCAAAGAATGATAATTTTTCTTGTTCAAATTAAAGAAAGTTTTGTTGCACATTTTGTGGTGGATTTAACCATGTTGCTTCAAGATGCTGGTTGAAAAAAAAGCACACAGGAAGCAGAAGAGGCAAAGAGAACTTTCTCAGAAAGTTCTTAAGAGTTGCACATTTTTTCATAGGAAGGGACATGTTGTCTCTCATTGTTGGACTTTGCATCCAACAAATCATCCAAAGCACATGCAGCTAGAGGACAAAAATCTCAGCGTAAGTGGATCTATGGAGTCCATTATCGATGTGGAAATGAAAGATTCACATGAGGAATTACGGTTAAAAAAAAAGACACCATGGAATTTCCTTGGTAGGAAGTGGATTAACTTCTTAATGCAGTAAGTCATACTCATTTTATACATGCAAATTTCAAATTGGTATGCATGTATTTCAGTTGAAAAGTTGATGCAAGATTGCATCTAAAAGTAGTTTCAGTTGAAGGAATTTCTTTATTGTTTCAAAGTTTCACCATGGAGGTGTAAAAGATGAGTATGATACTCACTTTTTTTGTAGTAATTTCTTTTAGTTTCAGCTCTTAGTTACCCACATGTTTTTGTGATGATGTACCTATTGGTACTTGAAAAGAAGAGTTGAAGTTGCACATGTACATAGAGGTTGTATGTGTAATTAGTGAACTGTATATAGTTCATTGTACATGATACATACACATGTGTTTGTCCAGATGTATCTTGTTGTTTATCGATTGGTGTCGATTGTGCTACACATGATTTTCGACTAGTGTCGATTGTTTCATACATGTTTATCGACTTGTGTCGGTTGTGTGCACACTTATTACAAATTTTGTGTGTCAATTGTATCGCACCTTTCATTTTCAACTTGTTGTTGATGTCATATGTTGCACAAGGTACCTTTGGTGTCGAATGGTGCAGGAGATCGAAGTGTCAGTGCAAAGCAGTGCAAGATTCCATGAGTTGGAAGGCATGCAAGAAAAGAGGGCACAAAGTAAACCAAGTGTCATTGCTGGTTTCAGAATGGCAGTTTGGTATGGCAAGAAAAGCTTGGTCAGGATTCGACACAAGTACATGGCTCTTTCAGCAAAAATTCACCATGTGAACAGTTGGCAAGTCAGGAAATTTTTTTTCAAGAAGCTTGTAGCCCATTTAGAACGTGATGTTCAGATTAATTCTACAATTTTCTCGCCAGTAATTTGTTGAGTGAGTGCAAGAAAAGCAGCTCTTGACAGGAGGATCAGCATCAGTGAAGGGAAGAGTGAATTTCTTTCTAGTTTGGGTTCAATTTCATTTGCTATGCAAAGAAAATTTTTGAAGGGCTGAAGAGAAGAGGATGTTTATTCTCTCATTTTATGTACTATAGTTTAGTTTCTTCATTTCAGTGAGCTTTTGGGGTCCAAAAGCTTCTCATTTGGGAGGTGTGATCAGGAGCTCAAGTCCAAGCCATGGAAAAAGCTCAAAATTGAAAGTGTTCAAAATCACTTGCAACATGAACGATCGGATAGGCCTCAGTGATAGGATCTTGATGTCGCGAACGACACTCAAATCTGACACTTTATGTGAAAGTTAAGTAATGCAAGTTTGAAGTTTCAGTAAATTGCAAAAATTCAGTTTGACCAGGTTTGACCTTCAAATCGAAAAAATTAAAAAAAAATAATATTCCAAGGAATATTCATGAAATATTCCTCGAAATATTCCCTGGAATATTTCATTTGGACCAATCCAATTTCAACACGTGGCGTACAGGTATTCATCAATGGGTTGACTTTTGAAGATTCTGGCCAATCATAGGGTGCCATGTGGCAAGCCTAGAGGATACCACATGGCCCTAGGCCATTGATAATTTCGTTGTTAACATTTTTTGCAATTCTGGTGGATCGAACTCGAGACCTCCGGGTCATAGCGCCCACGGCTTACCGTTTGGCCACAACTTTAATTCTTAATGTATATGGGTGGCAGTGTTATTTATGTTTTGTAATTGTTACAGGCTGGGCATGCCCATAACCAAATCGTAACCGCCTGCAAAAAAAACTCATGTGGCAGCGCTATATTAAAATTTCAATGCCACGGTTAGTAAATGCGGAGTTTAAAAACGGTTTAATAAACTTTTTCCCCGACGGTTTATGCGGCCATGTGGCCAGCACTAAAAAATTTAATGCTAACGGTTATCTCTCCACCAATTTTGGAGCGCACCCACCATATTAGGTGGCATTACCAAATTTAACTCCAGTTTACTACAGTTAGCCCACTTTTAGTGTGATTTTTACCTAACATTGGGCAAATACTGTTTTGAGCATAACTTTTGATAGGCTCAACCTTTTGGGATGAAATTTTTTTTTATTTCAGGTCTTATCAGCATTCTGAAGCCATTGAGATAGGTTTCAGAGCCATTGGAGCTGATCTTTAGCCTTTTTATCTTCGAAGAAGCTTTTTGAGCCACAAGGGACATTTTGGGGTTGGAGCTGTGTTGATCTATGGTTAACCATTTGAAGTGAACCAAAAGTCATTTTCAACTTTCTTTAGCATTCCAAAGCCATTATGATAGGTTCCAGAGGCATTAGGGTGTTCCACATCCATTTTAGCTTCAGTGAATATTTTTTAGCCATGAGGGCCATTTTGGTAATAGAGCTGTATTGGGTTTTACCTCTCTATTTGAGGTGATTCAAAGACCATTTTCATCTATTTTCCACCTCTGAAATCTCATGGAAGAGGTTTTATAACTTTTTGAAGACTTTTAGAGGCCGAAAACCTTCATGAGAGTTTTCAGGGCTACTAGGGCCATTTTGGGGTTGGAGCTGTTTTGAGTTGTACCTTTCTGTTTGAGGTGAAACAAAGATCATTTTCAGCTAATTCATACCTTTTGAACCTATTGGAAGAGGTTCCAGATCTGTTTGAGGACTTCTACAGCTTTGAAAGCTACAAAGGAGTTCTAAGAGCCGTCCGGGCCTTATTGCAGAAATCACTGTTTATGGTAATTATTCATTGTTTAGTGAATTTGGAAAGGCATTATTAGTTTTTTCATACCTTCTGAATCAGTATTTGCATTCATATTTTTCTATTGAGACATTTTTAAACTTGTATTAGCCTTTGAAGAATTTTAATACAAGAGGACAAGCTCATTTTGGGAGGCTTGATCCAGCAGACGTAGCTTAGGAGGGGTGAACAACTCATCAAACATCTGTGTCATGTTATGCTGAAGTTATATTTCTGAAAAAATCTGATTTAATATGTTAAACAGCAAATTAAATTAACTTGAATTCACACATGAACTCTTATACAGTTACCAAAAACACTTTGTTTCAATTGCAAGACATGATTAACAATTTACACATGTCATTTGATGGAATTTGAGTGTTAACTTCCACAAGTTCTAAAGACAGAGTCTAAAAAAGGCCAGGTAGCCTCTTGATCTCATCCTTTTTTTAAAGGTGACATATCCAGTAAATGCCATTTCAGTGAATCTCTAGATTCGATCTAAGTAGTTGTTTTATGCAACAAGACAATGGAGAATTTTGCACACATTTTATTAATGGAAATGGATACCTTGCACTCAGTTTCAAGTACTTCCATTTTCAGATTAGAATGTGTGCAAGCCATGTGTTAATTTTAATATAGCCCAGAGGTTGTGTATAAAGAAAAAGAAAAGATGTTGAATAACTATAAATAAAACTGAAACAAGAATAAAATAAACTGCTAAAGATGCATAAATTCAACCCAAAAGAAGGGCTCCCAAACAATTGTTCTAAGAGGCGGGAGAAATTGACTCAAAACATAGAAGATGGCAAAAATATCTAAGATATAAGGGACATGGATCTAATGACTTAGATCTACTGGAAAAGGTGCATAAAATAGCAAGAAACCAGAGGGAAAATTTCTGCAAAATGGGAGGCGAAAGGTTAAAACCCTATGGGAAACAATGGAGAGACCAAACAAAACTCAAGAGGGGGTTTTGGATGGAATAATAACTGATCTAAAAGGATCTAAAATAATAATAGATAAGACCCTAAATAGTGGTTGAGAGATTTGCAAAATATCAAACTACCTACTCAGATACACCCCTCCTAAAAAGGTGGAAGCGTACTAAAAACCTAAGCGGCTTGGTCCTACTTCAAGGAGACAAAAGGAGCATATCCAAACCTAATATGGGTTGAGACAGAAGTCAGACCACCCTGAATAATGCTTGCAGAAAACCCTAACAGTCATAGAAAAAATCCCGCAAAAAGTTGCAGCTCCCAGGTACTGCCCTGTTAGTTGTTGAAATAGCAGTTTCTAGACCCACAGGTATGACCCAAGCTTGAACTCGTAGGATCTAGGTTGAAAAGTGTGAGTTTCAGTTCCAGGATCTTCGGGCGGTAGGTTTTGGAAAAAATTGTTGTCTCTGGCGCGATTGATATTTTTACTTGCGGTAAACACCCAAAAACACCCGGAAGTTACAATTTTTACTGTTTTAGGGCATAAAAGGTAAAAAAACAAAAATAAGAGACTAAAAATAGCTAAAGAAAAACCTGTTACTGAAGCAGTTGGTCACGCAAAAATCTGAATAAAACCTAATGGAGTCACCAATTGTTAGAATGAATTCTTAATGAAAGTGTACAAAAAGAGATCACTTTAGCCACACATGACAAATAGCCCTAACAACAAATATGGTTGTGTAATTTCCTTAGATCTGCGATATATAGTAAAAAATAATGCAACAAAAACCCATATCTATGTAGTAAAAGTAGCTTAACAGTAAAATGAAATAAGAGTTTCTCCAAATATCCAATGGACAAGATGAGATATATTAAGAATTTTATATGTATTAACACCTGGGAAGGGAACAAAGAATGATGTTAGCAGTCCCCTTTAATGGGATGGGTTCTTGGTTGTCATCGATGCTTCAGATTCAGAAGTTTCTCTCTCTCAATGGTGTAGGAAACCCAAGATGTGTTGAACTCCATGGGAGCTCAAAAAGCAAAATAATAAAAGTGATCAAAGTATGACTATGACAAAAGGAGCAAATTCCAACCATGATAAAAGGAAAAAAGGTAAATAATGAATGAAAAACCCTCCTATTTATAACAAAATATTGTGTTATCCTTGATAATGGTGCATAGTAAAATATTATTAACCAAGATCTAGATCTAATTACTTGGAATATTTTATTATATTCTGTTGGAGGGAAAAGGAATTTAAATTGGTTAAATCCCTTTATTTTGAAATAATAAACAAATAAATGATTTATTTATCATTTCAAGGATGGGGTTAAGGAATAATTTAACAAATAATGATTTATTTTATTATTCCTAAATGATTTAGTCAAATTTAACAATGAATATTAATTAAATAATTATTCCTAGAGAATAATAAGATAAATAATGATTTATCTAATTATTTCTCATTAATTGGGTTCAATATGACTAGGAATATTATTTAAACAGTGGTTTAATTAATTATTCCTAGAGGAAAATAAAATAAATAAGGATTTATTTAATTATTCCTCATGGGGTTTCCTGTTTGAACCATAAATAACTTAATAAAATATGGTTTATTAAATTATTTCTTATAGTGAAAGCAATTTTACTATGGTAAAATTGGGCTTGCATGGTGTACTTCGATCCATCTAATTATAAATAGTTAGATAACCAAAAATTAGTGTAACAAAGTGTGGAAGGAAGTGTTATACCACCATTCAGCCAGAGGTAACCACTTGACCCCTTGTGTTTGTTTATCATATACAAAGAAAAAAATATATCCTTCCAAACATTTGTTCACTATCTCATTTTTCCCATCAGATTGAGGATGATAAGATGAGCTATAAGCTATTTGAGTACCTAAAAAAGAAAATAATTTCGTTTAAAATTTTCCAGTGAAAATGCGATCTTTGTCGCTTACAATAATATTTGGGTTTCCATGTAGTTTTTGAATTGTTTACATAAATGCAGTAACAACTATACTCACTTTAAATGGATGAGATAATGCACAAAAGTGTGCATACTTGGTAAGTCTATCAACTACCACCATGATGACACTATTTCCTTCGGACTTAGGTAAACCTGTGATAAAATCCATTGAAAGCTCCTCCCAATGTTGACTTGGAATGGATAAAGGTTGTAGCAGATCCGAGGTCTGAATTGTCTCAACTTTATTTTGCTGGAAAACCAAAAATTCTACCACAAACTTTTGAATATCAGATTTAAGGCCATCCCAAAAAAAATATTTCTTCACCATGTGGTAAGTTTTTAAAAATCCTGAGTGTCCTCCTAAGGGAGAGGTGTGCAATTCCAAAAGAATATTTTGTTTTAGATGGGAATTCTTACAAAGATATAAGCGATCTTTGTACCATAAGGAATCATTTTTCCAACTAAATGTTTTAGATGTATTGGGATCTTGCTGAAACTTTTGAATGAGTTTCCACACTTCTTCGTCATTCTTCCATTCCTCCCTTGCATTGGTTATCCAATCTTGGTGGATAATAGAAATGGCACAAAGCAATGCTTCCACATCCTTATCCTTTCTTGAGAGTGCATCTGCAACAACATTTAGCTTCCGTTTTCTATAGATGATTTCAAAGTCATAACCCAACATCTTTGTGACACATTTTTGCTTCTCTTCTAAAGATCGTCTTTGTTCCAAAAAATATTTAAGACTATCATGATCAGTTTTTACCTTGAAGTGTTTTCCCATTAGGTAAGGTCTCCATTTCTTTAGTGCATGTAGTATTGCCAACATTTCCTTCTTATAAATAGCTTTCTGTAAACAATTTCTTTTGATTAGATGAGTTTCAAAATCAATGGGTCTTCCTTCCTGCATTAAAACATCACCAATTCCATTTCTTGAAGCATCACATTCCACAATAAAGGTTTTTGTGAAGTGTGGCATAGCTAAGGCCAGTGCTTGGCACATTGCCTATTTAAGATGTTCAAAGTCATTAGTTTCTTCAAAATTCCCTGAAAAATGCATCATTCTTCAATAATATTGTTAGAGGTGCTTCTATTCTCCCATAATTCTTAACAAACTTGCGATAATACCCTGTTAACCCGAGAAATCCTTGCAACTGCTTTATGGCTATGGGGATTTTCCATTCCTTAATGGATTTAATTTTGTTAGGGTCTACCTTAACACCCTCATGAGATAAAACATGACCCAGGTATTCCACCTCTTGCAATCCAAAGAAAAATTTGGAGGTTTTTGCATATAATTGTTTCTCCTCCAATTGTTTGAGCACCCTCTCAACATGTTGAACATGATCCTTCCAAGACCTGTTGTAGATTAGTATATCATCAAAAAACACTAAAAAAAAAAATTCTAAGGAAGGGTTTGAAAATGGAATTCATCAACCCTTGAAATAAGAGGGTGCATTGGTAAGGCCAAAAGTCATGACCAAAAATTCATAAATACCCTCATGAGTTTGAAATTCTATTTTCGAAATGTCTTCATTCTTCATTCTAATTTGACGATATCCTGAACGGAGATCCAACTTGGTGAAATAAATTTCTCCATGTAATTCATCCAATAATTCATCAATCACAGGAATGGGAAGTTTATCTTTAATAGTGATCTTACTGAGCTCCCTATAATTCAGACACATGCGCCATGATCCAACCTTCTTGTACACCAATACTACTGGAGTAGAGAAAGAACTTTGACTAGGTTGAATTATACCAGCCTCTAGCATTTCTGCAATCATACGTTCAATTTCTCTCTTTTGGATATAAGGATATCTGTAAGGCTTGATGTTTGGAGGAACACTTCCTAGAATCAAATGAATAGGATGATCATGATCATGAATAGGTGGGAGTCCCTTGGGAGTTTCGAACAACTTGGAATGATTGTCCAAGACTTTTTGGAGATCTAGAGAAATAGATGATTTTGATGTTGGAACTTCTAGTGAGCATAATTCTGAAATTATGCCTCATTGTTCTTTCTTCAGAAGCCTTGTCGTGACATTAGAGCTTATTATCTTGCCCGGATTCCCTGCGATACCTCGTAATTCAACTTTCTTTCCTTCCAAAAAAAAAAATTCAAGAAAATTTCTTGAAAATTAAAAGCTATTGTCCCCAAATATTTTAACCATTGTACTTCTAGTACAACATCAGCACCACCCATTGGAATGGAGAGCATTGGACTATTCAATACATATGGCCCCATGGTTAGCTTGATATTATGGCACTTTCTAGAGCAATTTATATTTCCTCCATTTGTAACTGTCATTTGACACTCTTGTGCTGGGTATAGGAAGAAATTCAATTCCTTAGCTACCTTGCAATGAATAAAATTATAGGTACTCCCTGAATCAATGAGCACTATTACCTTTTTCTTCTTGATATGTCCTTCTATCTTGAGATTTTGAGGATTATTAATTCATACCAATGCATTACATGATATGGGCGAATTCATTTCTTCTTCCTCTATGGTTGGTTCCTGGTGTATATCCTCTTCTTTTGAAGTTTCTTGTTCCTTTTATTCCTCCTCTTCACAATCTATATACAATAATTTCTTCTCAACACACTTATGAACTTTAGTGTATTTTCTTTCACAACTATAGCAATGCCCCTTTGCTCCTTTTTCTTCCAATTGTTGTGGTGTCAACCTTGTAGGTTGTGGAAGTCTAGGAGTAGTAACACTTCCATATTTATAGTTTTGAGTGGTAAGCTTACTTGTTGCCATAATTTTTCTTTAAATTTTTCTTGCCAACCTGAATGCCTTCTCCAATGTATCATGTTCCCAAAGGCGCCCTCATGTTCGATGTTACCCCTTAGAGTCCCTATGAATACATCAATCCTATGCTCCTATGGAATATTATTTACCCTTATATTAAATTTTTGGAAGTCCTCAATGTGCTCCATTATTGAGCCCTTTTGTTTGAGATTTATCAATTGGCTTAAGAAGGTGTTGCTCTTGTATCCTCATAATGTGCTATCATTTACTCTATAAAATTGATCAAGTGAGAATTTTTTTACGAGAACAAACCATCGATACCATACAAACTGATTTTTTTCTAAATATAAAGTTGCAATAAGTACATTTTGTGTGGGTTTCATATTATGGAGCTCAAATTATTGCTCCATTTTTAGTATCCAAGTTATCGGATCCTTGCCATCAAACTTCCTCATATTTATCTTTGGAATATGTTGGGTTTTCGATCCAATGTTAGAGTCTATGAAATCATGACTAACATTTCTTTCGTTCTCATCATTAGTTTCCTCTACTACCTTTTAACCATTGGGAAGCTTTTCTTGTAGAAATTTTGTCAAACCTTTCTTCAAACCTTCAATTTTTTCTTATATTCCATCGATCTTAGCTTCCATGCCATACATATTATCTTCCACATTGTTAGTCAAGGTTTTCATTGATATCAATATAAGATTGTTTGTGACGGAAAATTCTTGTGATGCATAATGTTACCCTAGATTCCAATAACACCCTCAGTGTTGAAATTCCTTGAACTAACCTTGTTTTTGGAATATGAAGATGCCATAACCTCATATTATGATATCCATACTCTTGATAAAGAAGCATTAAAACTTTTTCCTAAACATTTAATAAGATGATGACATGAATAATGACACATTTGATGATGGATGGACTTGATGATATGAATGATGGTTGGAGACCACTTTTTAAGTTCTAATTAAATTTCCCTAACCCTCATTATGTCCCAATATTCTTATACATGAGGAATACTAAAATTCCTAAGGGTTGTCATAAAATTCTGAATAGTCATAAAGAAAATTAGTTTTCGACATCCTGAAGGCATCATATTGCAATGATTGCTTCACTAGATTATATAGGACCGTTACACAGTAATTTGTCACCATCCTTGCAATTCCCCATCCCGCACAATTGTAGGGCTCATTCTGTGACCTGTGAGCAGTGACATGACTTGAAACCACTTTCATGACATTCCCCTAAACATGTACTCTCATTGCCCTGAAGACAAATCCTTGTGAAAAACCCTAAAAACACCCCTTTTTTGTAGTGGCACGGGTAGCCAGTTCATTACCCGCGCCAATGCGGGAAATCCTTCAAACAGGGCGCGCCGATTGGCGCTCTATCTCAGAGTCGCACTAGCGCCAACCATTTTAAGGAGTGTTTTTTAAAAATAAATGGTGGAAGTTTCGTCCTAACTGATCCAGAAACTGGTATCTAATTTGAGTTGGGAGGTTTGGCTCCGGATCTCCATGTAGAGGAAGTGTTTGCCACCTCTCATGGAAGCTTCCTTGAGGATAGGGCCAATCCCATGATTATAGGGATCCCAACTCCCCTTCCTCCATGTATAAAAGCTTGCTCATCTCCTTTGCAAGCTAGTCTCCAAGTTCCCAAGACCCTAATGCTGCAAGAGCCTTGATTCATTCCCTTAAGGCCAAATTCAAGCAAGGAGATCATAGTCGAGACATCCGGAGAGAGAGGCTTGTCCCATCCCTAACAAGCTTTATCGAGACATGTTCTACTGACGACCCGCCGAAGGAGAATTTAGTGTCGGAACTATGGTTGTATTCTTCTTTGATTGATTAATAATAAGCGACTATTGGTTATGGTTCCACTCTTGTTGTTAATTATGATGATGAGTTATGTCTTTTCCGACTGACATATAGTTGCATATACTGGATTTTATGCTTGCTTTTGTTTTGTTTCTTGTGTGTGTAGGTGTCCGATCATGGATATCGTGAGGATTGTGATCTACCGGAGTAGAGGAACGAGAGCACCACCTCTTCTACAAACTACAGCGTTGGATTCCAGGTAAGCCTTCATCGCTAGTCGGTTTATTTGCAATTAGGAACTTGTACTATAGCGTGAACTATTGTTGCTAGACCCGATCTTGGCTAGTAGGGACCGCCTCTGTCCGCAGAGGGGATTTACCTCCACAACAAATTGGCGACCATACTGGGGATCATCTAGCTTGTTTTTGTTCTACTTTGTAAGCTACAGACGGAGCCTGAAGTTAGCCAGATAGCCTTCTAAACGCTATTGCTCTGCATTAGCGAAGTAGATCAAAGCTGCTTCAGTCAATCTCCGGTTTAGTTTATGAACTGAACACTTGGAGTATTGTCTTGTCTTTTCGGTTGTTTCTCGATTCTGCATGCTTGATCGGCTCTTTTGGCTGGCTCTTTTTGTGTTTGGATTTTGGTTCAGCCCTAGAGGATCAAATCTGACCTCTGCTTTGTGCGGATTACAGCCAGACAGTCGTTGTTAGTATAAATCTTTTGTCGAAGTGTACGAAAAAATACCACTTTAGCTACGAATAACTAATAGCCCTAACATCAAATAAGGCTGCCAATATCTTCAGATCTGCGGTTAGTTGATCAAAACAAGTGCTGCAAAAAACCAGATCTATGCATATAGAGACATTAAGCAGTAAAAGTAAGGTTTTTCTCCATGCATCCAATAGACAAGACAAAAACAATTTTTGAAAGAATTTTTTTATATTAATGGGCACCTGGGAGGAAAACAAGAAGGTGTTTCCAATTCTCCTCAATGGGATGGGTTCTTGGAAGTCCTCAACACTTCAGATCTAGCATTTCTCTCTCCTGTTGGTGTAGAAAACCAATACAAAGAATAGAACTCAAAGGGAGCTCACACATAAAATAATGGAAAAATGTGACCAAGTGTATAGATCCAGAGTGATCTAATAGGCAACAAAAGGTGAAGAATGGTAGGAAAAACCCTCCTATTTATTTGTTGGAGGGAAAAAGTATTTGACTTGGGTAAAATCCCTTTATTTGTGAATAATAAATAAATAAATAATTTATTTATCATTTTAAGGAAGTGGTTGAAGGATAATCAAATAAATAGTGATTTATTTAATTATTTATGGGTGATTTAGTCATATTTAACAAGGAATATTATTTAAATAAGATTTAAATAATTATTCCTAGAAAATAATAAGATAAATAAAGATTTATCTAATTAATTTCCTTGTTTTGGGTTAAACATGACCAGGAATAATAATTAAATTATTGTTTAATCAATTATTCCATGAGGGAAATCAAACAAATATAGATTTGTTTAATATTTCCCTTTGGGGTTTCTTGTTTAAACCATAAACAACCTAATAAATGTGTTTTAATAAGTTATTTTACATAGTGAAAGAAATTTTACTTAGGGTAAAATTGGTCTTACATGGTGTACTTGGGTCCATCTAATGATAGTAGGTTAGATGACCAAAAAATGGTGTAACAGATTGCCCCCCAGCGTGCGAGTGTTAGGAGAAAATCGTATGACCGAAGTACATTGAAAGAACTCAATCACCAGACATCAAAAGGGAAGTCAGAGAGAGAAATGTGAGGTAGACTAATGTGCTGAAGAACTAGACCCTGAGGAGACGAGACTTGCAGGTGCAACAAGTCTCTTTTTATGAGAGGGTACATGTGCTAAAGGCGGAGGGGGAGGCATACCTATGCCCACCGAGACAAAGTACAAAAGAATAGTGTGTCCAGTAAACAAGGGACCGAACCATAAAGTACAACCGTCATCAACATGAGCCAGATAAAAATACAATGAGGGATCCCATATACATGTTGTGCCTGGGATAACAGCCAGGACTTATACAATAATATCTGAGTACATGAGATACAAATACAACCCAAATGCCCCCTATAAGTGGGGAAGGGCTCACAAAATCTGACTGATACATGCAAATCAAAGAGGCACTGCAAGCGGTTAAGGCTGACATCATCAAATATATGGAGCTGCATCGAAGGCGGTAATGAAGAGGTCATCCGGGTATGTGGGGGGCTACCTGCAGGGCCACCCCATCATGAGGGATGAGACATCTCACACACACCCGGGCATCACCAATAGATGTTGTTGCATCATTGGACCATCAAGCATACGGATCTCAATCATGCTGAAAGGAGCTGGAGTGGAGAAACAATCAAGTCAAAGGGAAATGAGAGATCCCTTTACCTGATCCGAGGCACCGAACAAGAATGGAAGCTGGAACCAAGGTACACAGCCCTCTAGACCTGTCTTCTGGAATGAAGGAGCTGATGTTGACAGAACGAGGTCCGCCATAGGTGAGGCAATGAGAGATCCTCAACTAAGGCACGAGAGAAAATAGTAGAGCGACGGACAGACTAATACCAATGATGATGATGCAATGGAGGGGACTGAGTAGCGAATGGACGACTTCCCTTGCTAGAGCATAAAGGGCATGAATGACATGGCAGCGACTGACACAATATCATAAGGGACAGGGGAAAGTGGTACTGAAGGCCATAATGTGCGACACAAGAGAGAGACCAAGCAATGAAGGATGGAGGACTATAGCAGGGTACAAAGGGACTCGGGATAGACTCCATGAATGTGATGATGAATCAACTTGGATGCTCTAAACGAGGGCAACTCGATGGTGCCACACAGTAAAGGTCCAATGGGGGACCATGAAAACATGAGTACAATATGGTAACTCACGACGAACATCAACACGAGCAGGGATAAGTATGGAGGCCAAATGGTGCCCCTAGTATGAGTGTTGCAAGTGAAGAAATTTGATTTTGAGGAGGGTTATGGTTGAGGGGCATAGGTGCCCCCAAGCATGGTGTGGTCATGCCAAAATGTATTTAGAAAAAGGGGAATCTAAACACATTTTAATGATGTGGTGTGCCATTTTTTTTCGTTATGGTTATGCAGTTTGAGAAAGGAAATGGAGGATTACTGTTGTGTAACCAGCTCCAAAAATAGAAGAAAAGAGATATCAACGCCTTAGAAATGAACCTCTTCAAGGGGGCAACCTCCAATACATTACATAAATGAAAAATTCTTAGATGATACATTTCACAAAACCTCCTTTCTATATATAGGAGTCCATGGGGCCATAATATAATCCTAGTGGGCCACAATGTAATCCTAGCCGACCTAACAATAATAATTTAAGGGCACAATAATAACAAAATGGGGGTTACAAGGGTACAATAATAACAATGAGGGGGTTACACTAACAACAATAAGGGACTATACTAGTAATATAGGGACCTAACATGCCCCTCTCCTTCAAAAAAGTGTTGTCCTCAACACTTGAGTAGCTATGGGTGCTTCTGTATAAAATTCTCATCCTCCCATGTAGAATCTTCAGTGGGTAAGTTCTTCCACTTGATGAGATACTCTGAAATTGATCGATTCCGTAGTTGTCGAGTTCTTTTTTCCATGACTGCTTCAAGTTCCAATATGATTTTCCCTTCCCCATCAAGTTCTGGCAATACTGTTTGAACTGGAAGATTTTCACCTATAACCTTCTTTAAGCATGAAACATGGAAAACCGGATGTACTCGCGAAGAAGCAGGAAGCTCCAATTTGTATGCCATAGTACCAATCTTTTGAAACACCTTGTAAGGACCATAGTACTTTGGCGATAATTTATTATCCTTCTTAGCTTGCTTGAGGGACATTTGTTTATATGGTTGTAGCCGTAAAAATACCCAATCTCCTACATAAAAACTTCTCTCGCTACGATGTTGATCTGCCTGTTGTTTCATTCGATTTTGTGCCAAATTCAGGTTATCCTTTAAGAGTTGGAGAACTTCTTGCTGATGCTCGATGTGATCTTCCACTGCTTGAACCTTCGAATTTTCACTTAAAGATGATGTGATGGATGGTGGATGATATCCATAAAGTTCCATAAATGGGGTCATTTTTGCTGCAGTATGGAAGGAAGTGTTATACCACCATTCGGCAAGAGGTAACCACTTGACCCATTGTGTTTGTTTATCAGATACAAAACAACGAAGATATCCTTCCAAACATTTATTTACTATCTCGGTTTGACCATCAGATTGAGGATGATAAGATGAGCTATGAGCTAATTGAGTACCCAAACAAGAAAATAACTCCGTCCAAAAATTTCCAGAAAAAATGGGATCTCTGTCGCTCACAATAACCCTTGGGCTTCCATGTAGCTTTTGAATTCTGTCCATAAATGTAGTAGCAACTGTACTTGCTTTAAATGGATGAGATAATGCACAAAAGTGTGCATACTTGGTAAGTCTGTCAACTACCACCATGATGACACTCTTTCCTTCGGACTTAGGTAAACCTGTGATAAAATCCATTGAAATATCCTCCCAACGTTGACTTGGAATGGATAAAGGTTGTAGAAGTCACGGGGTCTTAATTGTTTCCACTTTATTCTGCTGGCAAACCAAACATTCCGCCACAAAATTTTGAATATCAGATTTAAGGCCATCCCAAAAAAAATCTTTCTTCACCCTGTGGTAAGTTTTTAAAAATCCTGAGTGTCCTCCTAAAGGAGAAGTGTGCAATTCCAGAAGAATCTTTTGTTTAGTTGGGAATTCTTACAAAGATATAAGCGATCTTTGTACCATAAGGAATCATTTTTCCAACTAAATGTATCAGATGTACTAAGATCTTGCTGCAACTTTTGAATGAGTATCCATACATCTTTGTCCTTCTTCCATTCATCTCTTGCTTCAGTTATCCAATCTGGTTGGATAATAGAAATGGCACAAAGCAATGCTTCCACCTCTTCATTCTTTCTTGAGAGTGCATCTGCAACAACATTCAGCTTTCCTTTTTTGTAGATTATTTCAAAGTCATAACCCAACACCTTTGTGACCCATTTTTGTTGTTCTTCTGACGATAGTCTTTGTTCCAAAAAGTGTTTAAGACTATCATGATCAGTTTTTACCTTGAAGTGTCTTCCCATTAGGTAAGTTCGCCATTTCTTGAGTGCATGTAGTATTGCTAACATTTCCTTCTCATAAATAGGTTTCTGTAAATACTTCCCTTTGATTGGACGACTTTCAAAAGCAATGGGTCTTCCTTCCTGCATTAAAACTGCACCAATTCCATTTCCTGAGGCATCACATTCCACAATAAAGGTTTTTGTGAAGTCTGGTGTAGCTAAGACCGGTGCTAGGCACAATGCCTCTTTAAGACGTTCAAAGGCCTTAGTTGCTTCAGGAGTCCATGAAAATGCATCTTTCTTCAATAATGTTGTTAGAGGTGCTGCTATTCTCCCATAATTCTTAACAAACTTGCGATAATACCCTGTTAACCCGAGAAATCCTCGCAACTCCTTTATGGTTGTGGGAACTTTCCATTCCTTAATGGCTTTAATTTTGTTAGGGTCCACTTTAACACCCTCGTGAGATACAATATGACCCAGATATTCCACCTCTTGTAATCCAAAGAAACATTTGGAATTTTTTGCATATAATTGTTTCTCCTGCAATAGTTTGAGCACCCTGTCAACATGTTGAACATGATCCTTCCAAGACCTGCTGTAGATTAGTATATCATCAAAAATACTAGCACAAATTTTCTAAGGAAGGGTTTGAAAATGGAATTCATCAACCCTTGAAATGTAGAAGGTGCATTGGTAAGGCCAAAAAGCATGACCAAAAATTCATAATGACCCTCATGAGTTTGAAATGTTGTTTTTGGAATATCTTCAGTCTTCATTCTAATTTGATGATATCCTGAACGAAGATCCAACTTGGTAAAATAAATTGCTCCATGTAATTCATCCAATAATTCATCAATCACAGGAATGGGAATTTTGTCTTTAATGGTGAGCTTATTGAGCTCCCTATAATCCGGACACATTCGCCATGATCCATCCTTCTTGTGTACCAATACTACAGGAGCAGAGAAAGAACTTTGACTAGGTTGAATTATACCTGCCTCTAACATTTCTGCAATCATGCGTTCAATTTCTCTCTTTTGGACGTAAGGATATCTATAAGGCCTGATGTTTGCAGGAACACTTCTTGGAATCAAATGAATAGCATGATCATGATCACGAATAGGTGGGAGTCTTTTGGGAGTTTCAAACACCTTGGAATGATTGTCCAAGACTTGTTGGAGATCTGCAGAAATAGATGATTTTGATGTTGGAACTTCTAGTGAGCATAATTGTGCAATTACGCCTCGCTGTTCTTTCTTTAGAAGCTTTGTCATGACATTAAAGCTTATTATCCTTCCTGGCTTCCCCGCAATACCCCGTAATTCGACTTCCTTTCCTTCTGAAAAAAATTTCAAGAAAAGTTCTTGAAAATTAAAAGCTACCGTCCCCAAAGATTGTAACCATTGTACTCCTAGTACAACATCAGCACCTCCCATAGGAATGGCAACCATTGGACTAGTCAATACATATTCCCCCATGGTTAGCTTGATATTATGGCATTTTCCAGAGCAATTTATAGTTCCTCCATTTGCAACCATCACTTGACATTCTGGTGCCGGGTATAGGAAACAATTTAATTCCTTGGCTACCTTACAATGAATAAAATTATGGGTGCTACCTGAATCAATCAACACTATTACCTTTTTCTTCTTGATTTGTCCTTTTATCTTGAGAGTTTGAGGAGTGGTAATTCCTGCCAGTACATTACACGATATGGTCGGATTCATTTCTTCCTCTTCTGGGGCTGGTTCCTGGTGTATATCCTCTTCTTGTTCATTTTCTTCTTCCTCTTCACAATCTATGTAAAATAATTTCATCTCAGCACACTTATGACCTTTAGTGTATTTGCTATCACAACTGTAGCAAAGCCCTTTTGCTCTTTTTTCTTCCAATTGTTGTGGTGTCAACCTTGTGGGTTGTGGAAATCTAGGAGTAGCAACACTTCCATCTTTATAGAAGTGAGTGGTAGGCTTCCTTATCGCCATAATTTTACATTCAATTTTTCTTGCCAACCTGAATGCCTTCTCCAATGAATCAGGTTCCAAAACGCGAACTTCATGTTGGATGTTATCCTTTAAAGTGCCTATGAAGAGATCAATCCTGTGTTCCTTTGGAATATCAGTTACCCTTATATTCAATTTTTGGAAGTCCTCAATGTACTGCCCCACTAAACCCTTTTGTTTGAGATTTATCAATTGGCTAAAGAAGGTGTTGCTCTTTGTATCCTCATAATGTGCTATCATTTCTTCCGTAAAAATTGACCAAGTGACAATTTTTTTACGGGAGAAAAGCCATTGATACCATACAAATGTATTTTGTTCTAAATGTAAAGTTGCAATGCGTACCTTTTGTGTGTTTTGCACGTTATGGAGATCAAAATATTGCTCCATCTGTAGTATCCATGTTACAGGATCATTTCCATCAAACTTCCTCATATCCATTTTTGGAATATGGTGGTTCTTCCCGCCAAAATTCGAGTTTATGAAATCATGATTAACATTTATTTTGTTCTCATAAGGAGGTTCTTCTCCTATATTTCCGCCATTAGGAATCATTTCTGGTTTTAAGCTTGTCATCAAGCCGTCCATGTATGCTTTTAGATCACTCTTCATGTTTTCCATGTTTTCTTTCATGTCATCCATCTTAGCTTCCACACCTTTCTTCAAAACTTCCATTTCATTTTTTGTTGCTCTTTGCGAGAGTGAAAACTGTTGCATTTGCTCTTGTAATTTTGATAGATCATGTTGCAATTCTTCAGCTTCATGAGTCATAGTAGAGCCTTCTGAAGGCTTAATGGGTGTTGAATTCTTTTTAGGGGCCATTTTATAATCCAATATTGATATCTATTCTACAATATGCCCTTGGAATCAATTCAACTTGATTCTTCAAACAAGACTTATGCAATTCGGAAAAAAAAATACACACCTTTTACTAGCTTTTAGGAGATCAATATTGAAATTGAATTATATATGTAATTGAAAATATTTGATATCTGAAACTCAGCCCTGTAGTAGCCCTCTGAAGCTTCTTTCAAATGCCACAGGTCTGACCTGATTTTGATTCTTCAAGACAAAGTTGTGTCCAATCTCCCACAATGACCTAATTCTGGACTGGTTCAGTAGAGCGAACTTGTACGACTTGCCATGTGTCACTTTTTTGTCCTTTGTCTCTGAAATTGATAGCGAAGAAACTACAGGTTGTGTACTTGTGACCAATGTTGACGGCACTCCAATCCAATCTTCAGAGAGAGAGTTATTGAACTTTTCCCACAATCACCTCTTTGAGATGAAATTCAAGAGCCTAAAAAAGCACTACCTTCCACAGATCATATCTCCAAAAATATTGCGAACCAAGCTCTGAAATTTTTTGATGAATTTCCTCAGGATCGCATCTTCGCACCATATGAATTTCAGATTCTGAACCTTCATAGAAAAAAATTTATAGCGCAAATGCCATGATGACCTGTTTAGGAGCCTGACAAAATACCTGACTTCCACAGATCATATCTCCGAAAGTATTGCGAACCAAACTCTGAAATGTTTATACAATCTTCCTCAGGATTTAAGATTCGTACCCTAAAAATTTCAGCTTCTGAAACTTCGTAGAAAAAAAATTATAGCGAAAATGCCACGATGACCTGTTTGGAGCAGCGAAACCCTAGAATCCAAAGCTCTGATACCAAATGTTGTGTAACTAGCTCCAAAAATAGAAGAAAAGAGATATCAACGCCTTAGAAATGAGCCTCTTCGAGGGGGAAACCTCCAATACATTACATAAATGAACAATTCTTAGATGATACAATTCACAAAACCTCCTTTCTATATATAGGAGTCCATGGGGCCATAATATAATCTTAGTGGGCCACAATGTAATCCTAGCCGACCTAACAATAATAATTTAAGGGCACAATAATAAAAAAATGGGCGTTACAAGGGTACAATAATAACAATAAGGGGTTTACACTAACAATAATAAGGGGCTATACTAGTGATATAGGGACCTAACAATTACCAATCTCTTTCGGTACTGCATATAGGAATCAAATGGACTTTAAGTTTCCGAGTAGGCATACCTGGTGTCACTATCCCAAAGAGAGGATTTGGATATAATGAACTAATGCTCTCCTAGAAAACCCATAGGTTGGTCAACAATAATGGCTAAGACATTGGGTTGTTGATGGAAGATGAGGGAATGATAAGGGGTATCATCCCTAGAGTGATCTGAAGTGATATGGGACTCTAGAGGTTCTCCTAAATGTGGAAAAATAATGGTACTAAAGTCAACACGACCAGATACACTAGGAGAGTTGTGGAGAATTTCTTCTCTTGGTCTCTCAAATGTGGGTGCCCCCTTACCCAAACATTGGGTTTCAATGTAATGGCCACAAGGTGTATGTGGTGTGAACGCATGGGTTCGATGTAAGGGGGAATAGATAAAGTCAGGGGTGGGGATTTTTTCCATAATGTCATCATCGTGATAGAAGATGGGGTGACTGGTGGAAGCAAGACCACCTAACGTGGCGAAGCGACCTGAATCATCATCATGAGAAGAGAGGTTCACATGCGCATCGTCACAAGGGGTGACAGAAGAGTAAGTAGATAAAGGATCTACCGATGTTGAGCCCAAGGTGATCGCTGAAGGAAGGTCAAGCGAAACAATAGGGGAGGATTCAGATGGAATGTTCCCCGAGGGTATCATGGATGATGATAGGTAGAAAATGTTGGACGAAGGCTCTGTCATCTCGACATCAGGAGGGGGAATGTCAATGGGAGCAGTCATATCTGGTAGTTCTGCCAAAGCGAAATGCACAAATAGGGGAGAGGTGGACTCATTGCGCTTGGCCTCGAATTGGCGGACCGCGGCTATAGAGGTGCGGAAGTCCTCGAGGCGGGGAGAAAGGTGGGTGTAATGGCCATGGAGATCACACAAAGCATAGGGGTGGTTGGTGTGAATAGTCTTGGGGTTCTTGGCCGCGGTCGCGGAAGGAACTGAGGCTTTCGGGACCGTGGACTCAGGGAACGTGACATTAACCATGGGCTTGATATGAAGCAATTCAGGATAGGTATGGGAGGCGTGACCGACAAGATCACACAAAGCACACTGGATGGTATGATTTGGAGGCTGAGGAGGGGCAGGGTTTGTCGGGGTAGCCTTGTCCTTTGATGCCCCCTTGCGAGCTTTTCCCTTCTTACCCAAAGCGGTCGCAACAGGAGGTGGTTCCTGTTGAGGTGACTGAGGCACTGTTGCAGTGGGAGAAGTCCTGTGGACTGGTTGAAACGGGGTCAAAGCAATATAAGGTTTGGGTTGACCAGGCGGGGTTGTGGCTGGAGGATCATGGTACCAGATGGGAATCCCAAGGGTCAAGTTAGGAAGAGAGAGGGTGGCCATGACCGGTACCGTGTACACTCCTGGTGGGGGAGCTAGGAATGGTATCTGAACAGAGGGGTAATGGCCAGGTGGGACGCCTCCTAAATGGCTAAGGCTTGGAGGAACTGTGCCAGGAGGATAAAGAGGCTCATGACTACCAGCTACAGGTGAAGGGCTAGGAGCAGGTTGCAGAGAGCGTGGTTGTTGACTAGCTGAAGCAGGTTGCTTGAGAGCAGCCCGAGACGATTGCATCATGCAAACATTTGATGAGCTAGGGTCAGAGATAGGAGGAGGAGGAATACTAGGGAAGGTTTCAAGCAAAGAGGAGTCTTTGTAGACGCCAGGAGAGACACTGGTCAAGGAATCGACGGTTTGCTTGTTGGCTACATAATAGATGGTCGTCTCAGGTGAGGTCTGAGATTTTGGCTCATGATATGTCAACTGGTCAATGGTGACTATCTTTCCATTATGAGGGAAAGACATCTTGCGAAAAACCATGGATGGGACAGCAGACATAGCATAGGTGTATCTCCGCCCCAAGAGAATGTTGTAATCTAGAGGGGCGTCGATGACTTCAATGTCAACGCAAACAGTCTTGCCCGCAAGAGTGATAGGACAATTACGAAAGAGGCCAATGGGCTGGGAGGCGTGGCCATCCCACGCTCGAAGGGTGATCGTGGAAGGGGCCAACTCAGGAGATCCGATTTTCTTCCAAACCGAAGCAGACATCACGCAGGTGGATGCCCCCTCATCAATTATACACCGAGAAACATTAGCGTTCCGGATTTTGACTGGGATTTGGAAGGCTACGGAAGCAGGTGGAGGAGGATGTTCTAATTGATGGGCATCGAAAACAATCATTTGGTCATCAGCAGGATCTATAGCACCCATGGCAGATAGCAAAGCCTTCTTTTGGGAAGGGCACGACTGGAGGAGTTCCAATGTGGAAATGGTAGCAGGAGACTGTGCCAAATCATCTATTATGCTATACGAATGAGCAGCTCGACCAGAAGCAGCATTTCGGCGTAATGGTCCCTTAGGAATCTGGGTATGAACCTCAACTTTGGGCTGAGGGATATGCAAGGGACCATTGGATGTTGAAAGTGGCTCTGTAGAACCTGAAGAAGGTGACTCAGGGACAGACGGAGCGGGAGGCTTGGGGTACTGAGGGGCCCGAGTTTGAAGGTTAAGGTCGACGGTTGGAGGTGGAGCAGAGTTCATCATGAGGATCTGGTAATTGGAGGAAATAGAAGGGGAAGGTTGAGTGGCTACCTGTCGGTCAGGTGGTTGGGTAGCCATGAATCCCTGCTGTGCATCCACCTACTCTTGAGGGGGCGAGGATTGCTGTTGCAGGGGTTGAGAAGGCCAGGGAGGCGGAGGTGCTGATGCTGGAGGAGATGGAGCACTAAACTGCAGATACGAATAATAAGGGGGTTGGGTAACAGTATGGGGACTAGGAGGTTGGGCCAAAAGAGGAGGCACGCTGTATCCTGGATACGTGCTACCAGGAGGGGAACAAGTGCGGGAGGTGCTGCCCCCTCCCCCAGAAAACCATAACCCATGGGAGGTTGGGCAGATGGATGAGAGAGAGCTCCAATGATACTGTCAGCGGCATGAGGTGCCCCCGGTGCATTGACACCACCGAGTCTGGGGAGATAAGGTAGAACGATATAAACATAATCTGTCTGAGCATAGATCAAGTCATATTTTAACGCCAGTTGGAGGGCAGCTTCTTCGGTTTGGGGGAAACGTGATTCGACATCTTTCCCAATAGGAGGCAAGAGAGATCTAAGGAACCAGTCCATGTAGACACGGTCTTCGAAGGTAGGGGATTGACATAGGCTCTCTCTTCTCCACCATTCCTGGACATGATCGGATAGGCGGGTCGCAGATGATTGACAGAAAGAAGTCAAAAGTTCGATACCAATGTCATAACGAAGGGGAAGCTAGACGTAAGATAAAAAAGCCCGGGCAAGAGTCGCAAAGGTGGTATGAGAGGAAGTGGGCTGATCAACATACCACTTAGAAGTCGCACCTGTAAGCGTTCATTGGAACAACCAAAGACGGACAGAGTCATCGGTAATGGAGGTAGATGAACACCACATGTGGAAAGATCGGACATGATTTGAAGGATCTTCTCCAGCAAGGCCTTCAAACTTTGGGATGTCAGAAGGGAGATTTGTCGGCATAGCAGGCCAACTAGCGTCATGGTGTATAGGGTCATTTGTCAACCGGTCCAAATCGGGGAGGCTGAGGCCTACCATGAAGGGGAGCAAGGGCACAGCCAAGGTAGTTCCTATGGTGGTTCCGCTAGTAGCAGTCCCGGCATTAGGGCCAGGATTACCGCTAGCGTTAGGCCTTGGACCAGACATAGTGAAGGTGACAGGGGGAGAACCGGAAGTAACAAGAGAACCCAATGAACCAGAAGAGGAGTCGGAGTGCAGACTCGGCAATGGAATAACTCGACGACGGCGAGAAGGAGTAGGTCGACCGACCAGAAACTGAGGGTGAAGGCTAAGAAGTCTCCGGGATGTGCACTTTGGGGGCACAAGGATGATAACACAAACACGGCACAAGGGGAAGAAGAATGACCAACAAAGGCAGGGAGGTGCAGAATCAAGTGATTACAATGTCGAAACAAGGGCAAAAAGGTGCAGTGTCAATTGATTTTAAAGTCTTTGCCTGGCAGTGTAAACCGGGCTCTTCTTCGCTTAGGGTGAGTGTGTGGCGTGTGTTAATTTTAATTTTTAAACCCTTTTCGTTTTGAGAGCAAGAGGAAAAGTGTGTTGCGTAACTGAAAATAAATCTGCAGAGAACAGTATATAATGCTGAAATAATAGAAAATTAACAGCTAACAATGCATCTATCGAACCCAAAAAGGCGGGTCTCTCAAAACTAGTGAAATAGAGGGAAAAAAATCTAATCAAAACACACGAAAAAGATGCCAATAGATCTAGGGTCGGGAGGGACAGGGATATAAAGGAGAAAACTGTTGGAAAGAGGTGCAGAACACAGCCAAGAGGCAGAGGCAAGGTGGCTGGAAAAAAAGGGAGGAAATCAGCAAAAATCATATGGGGCAAGGAGGAGGCCCTAAAGGTAGATCCAAACAAATCTTTAGGAGGTGATTTGAAAGGGAGAAGAGCTGATTAAAAGAGATTGGCAAAGGAGGTATCAGATCTGGGAAAGGGGGAGCTGAAACTTTGAAAAAACAGACACCTGAAACAGATAAAAACTCTTCCACCAAAAGTGGAGGGTACTGAAGCCCTAGGGGGATATATTCCCACTTAGATGAGCAAAATAGATCGGAAACAGGTCGAAACGAGCTGAGATAGAGGCTGGAAAATCCTGACAGAAGCTTCAGAATAACCCAGAAAAATTGCAGAAAAATAGTAGAAAAGTTGGCAGGTCGCAGGTTCTGACCTGTTTTCTGTGCAGGTCGCAGATACAGGGCTGAAAAGTGCAACCTGGAGTCCAGGTCACAGTTTCTGGGCTGAAAAGTGTGACCTGAAGTTCCGGTTGTCCCGGCGGCAGATTTCCGAAAAAGTTGCCGTCTCAGTTGCCGCTGATGTCTGTCACCTGCGCAATAGGGCCAGAAACACGCGGAAGTTAGAAATTTTAATGTTTTAGGGTTTTATAGGTGAAAAACAACAGGAAAATAGGAAAAACGAAAATCTGAAAAGAAACCCTAGGGTCTGAAGTAGCTGGATATGCAGGAATATGAAAAACGACAGCGGTCGTAATGGAAAACCCGTGTGGAGTCGCCAATTGTTAGTATGAATCTTTTGTTGAAGTGTATGAAAAAATACCACTTTAGCTACGCATAACTAATAGCCCTAACATCAAATAAGGCTGCCAATATCTTCAGATCTGCGGTTAGTTGATCAAAACAAGTGCTGCAAAAAACCAGATCTATGCATATAGAGACATTAAGCAGTAAAAGTAAGGTTTTGCTTCATGCATCCAATAGACAAGACAAAAATAATTTTTGAAAGAATTTTTTATATTAATGGGCACCTGGGACGAAAAAAAGAAGGTGTTTCCAATTCTCCTCAATGGGATGGGTTCTTGGAAGTCCTCAGCACTTCAGATCTAGCATTTCTCTCTCCTGTTGGTGTAGAAAACCCATACAAAGAATAGAACTCAAAGGGAGCTCACACAGCAAATAATGGAAAAATGTGACCAAGTGTATAGATCCAGAGTGATCTAATAAGCAAAAAAAGGTGAAGAATGGTAGGAAAAACCCTCCTATTTATAACAAAATATTGGGTCATTCTAGATCTTGGTGCATGATTAAAATAACATTAACCAAATCTAGATCCACCTTTTATGGAATATTTTATTATGTTTGTTGGAGGGAAAAAGTATTTGACTTGGGTCAAATCCCTTTATTTGTAAATAATAAATAAATAAATGATTTATTTATCATTTTAAGGAAGTGGTTGAATGATAATCAAATAAATAATGATTTATTTAATTATTTATAAGTGATTTAGTCATATTTAACAAGGAATATTATTTAAATAAGATTTAAATAATTATTCCTAGAAAATAATAAGATAAATAAATATTTATCTAATTAATTTCTTTGTTTTGGGTTAAACATGACCAAGAATAATAATTAAATTATTGTTTAATTAATTATTCCATGAGGAAAATCAAACAAATATAGATTTGTTTAATATTTCCTTTTGGGGTTTCCTGTTTAGACCATAAACAACCTAATAAATGTGTTTTATTAAGTTATTTTACATAGTGAAGGCAATTTTACTCAGGGTAAAATTGGTCTTACATGGTGTACTTTGGTCCATCTAGTGATAGTAGGTTAGATGACCTGCACAGGTAACAATACCATCTTCTCAGAGTTAGGGTTTGCCCTCGTTCGGTTTTTATGGTACTTTGCTTCGGGTTTGTTTAGATTCCCTGCTGGAAGTGGTGAGTCCGGTCTTGGTTGGGAGAAATTTGTTTTTTTCATTTTCAGCATGGCGCTTTAGATGCTGCCATAAACTTGCATAATTGGGTATCATGCTTTGGTTGTTAGTGAGGAAGTCAGTGCTTGGCCAATAGTCAATGACAAAGTCGGACCAAGGCACCCCCAGGGTGTGTGAAAATTGAGACTTTTTCCCTGAATCCTTCACCAGTGTGTCTTTCCCTTCCGGTCTTTTCTCTATATGAGAATAGATTACATTGCTCATTGTTTGAAATGTCTTCTCTCCATGATTGCTTGATGTAAAAGGGAATGAATGCCTTGTTTTGATCTCTTGATTTGGAAGTCCTCTTTGTGTTTGACCTCATATGTCTTGTCGCCTTTTGAGGGATTTTGTGAAAAAGTGTTTTGAAACAACAATTGCATTCTTAGTTTTTGTTTGCATCTCTTTTGCATTCATCATTTATTAAGAAGATTTGTGTTTATTTAGTTTTCGTCTCAAAGTGTTCTTTTTGTTAAAATGCATTAGATCACATTGCATTGAAAGGTATTTTTGAGATTTATCATTGAACTTAGATCACATTGTTTAGTGATTGAAAGCTAAAAATCGCTTTGAGTGCATTCTCTTTCATTGAAAGCATGAATTAAGTAGATTCTCATTTCATTGAAAAATGCATTGAGTGCATTCTTATTATTTGAAAAGGAAAAGGAAAAGAATGTTACAGATTAAATTACAGTTTTTTTGAAAAGAGGATTTTGCATAGATTACATTGCATTATTCGCATCGTTGAATTTTTTAGAATACTTTGATATGAAAGTCATCTAGTTTGGGAAAAGATTTCCTCATGGTACTGCTGTTGTTTGTTGCATCATTGTTTGAAACTCTTCCTTTAACTAGATAGCATTCATCGAATTGAAAGATTTCTTTTCTCATATAGCTGCATATAGGATATTTCGAGACATAACACTCGCTAGGGCCTGAAAATTGAAACATAATTGAAGATTAACATTAAAATTTGTTCAATTTAAACTAAGGAAACATTGAAACATTAACGAAATATTTAGAGTTCTAGGCTAGAGACGTGTTCTGGCATCATTAAACCTAGTAGTTGTCATTCGCCTCTTGGCTTTAGACAACACTAGCACAGACTTGTGCTCCCCGTACCGTCACATATATAAAGGGAGACCCCACTAGGTTTCTATCCTTTATCCATAGGAAGCCGAGTCTACTGCCCTATACCCATGATACACTAGACACAACATTTGAGGAGATTGCCTGTACGTACGTCAAGTCCTTTGTTTATTTCTCCTTCATTTTGAAACCAAGGTGTATATTGCAATTCACAGTTATTTGGTACACCCTTCGCCTAGAATTCCTGAGTAGTCATTTTGATCTTTTCTGACTCTTTAAATTTGAAAGGATCATCAATCACTTTTCCTTTCATGCTTGTTTCAAAACTAAAAGAGATAGAGTCACCTTTCATCCATTTCTTGACTCTTAAAACATGAAACGGTGAAATTTCTAAGTTTCAATGTGTTAAAATAAATCACCTGCGATCACGCGCCCTTTTTAGATTTTTCTTGTTGGCCGTTTGATTGTGTGCCTTGGTTTTTAGCCCGTGTGCAGTTTTGAGTTGTTGATGGCAACTTTTCTAGAGTTCACCAACCAAGGAATCCCCTCTGATGGGAATCCTGGTCATTTTCCTCCTTTTGGGAATGTTGGTGCTCCTTATATGGCAATGTTGTCCCTTCCTAGGTTAACTGTTGGGTTACATGTTTGGTTGTTCTCAACCTCTGTGGTCCCAAATGTCTCAGCTACTAGTCATTTAGTTCCTCTGCCTGAACAACGTCATGTTGATTCTAAGGTGGGCCTTGTAACACCCCCAAGTTCTATGCTTTTCAAATTAGACATTTGAACATAAATCCATAGGGGAGTGGACCCCAATGGATAATTATTGTGTGGATGTGGTTAACTATTTATTTATGAAAAATAAATAAAATATTATGTATGCACTATGACCAGATGAGAAAATGAGATCATATGCCTAATCCATGAGGTGATGGAAAAGGAAAAAAGACTTTCCCCAAAATCGTTCAAAAATCCTTGAAAGAAATTATTTCTAATTTAGATTTTTGAGGAAAAAATCTAAATTTCCCCAATGAAGAGGAGTAGTTGGGAAGAGGTGAGAAAAATCTGGAAAAGTTGAGGAAAATCTTAAAGCAGCCTTAAAGAGTCCCAAAATGGGAAGCCTAGGCTAAACAGGAATAAAGCATCCTGAAATCCTGGACGCAGAATTGGAAACAGGCTTTGGGGAAAGCACACGCAATACGCTTCCGGTAACGTACTGAGGTTAGTCTGTTCTTGGAGGATCTCAGCTCGGGGGTGAGTTCTGGAGACAAACGAACTCTAAGGTTGGGTGGACTGGTCATAGTAGTGGTGTGCATGCATAAATTGGGAGATTTCTGTAAGTTGAATTAAACATGTCCTTGGTTTATGAAATTGTGATGTTATGGTTCATTATGCAGTTTATGAAATTGTGATGTTATGGTTCATTATGAAGTTTATGAGTTTTGATGTTATGGTTCATTATGCAGTTTATGAATTTTCATGCTATGATGCATTATGCAAATGTTAGATTGATTAATTGTTAAGTAGTTCAGGTAATGGCAAACCAAAGCTAGTGATAGCAGAGACAAATGGTTGGGTTGTATGGATGAGTATATGGTAGTAATGAGGTTAGAGATGACACATCAATTGAATGGAAATTTATTGCAAAATCTAATGTGTGATAAAAGTTGTGTGAGGGAAGATGGTGTTGTGTAAAAAAATACTATGAACCGAGCATCGGTTTAACCTTCCATAGAAACTATACTGGAAAGTAATGAGCACAGGAGTTAATCAGAGAGATAGATGTATGCGAGGAGGCATACATCTATACCTCGATGCTGAAACTTTAAAATATTGAACTTGTTATCAGGCCTGCAAACTGGGGAGTTTGAGTAAGGGCCTAGTGATCATCTAGAGTTGGACACCACTCTGAACAGAAACCCTGAGAAATACAAAGTAATATATATAGATATATAAGTCTACTATATGGACTGAGAAGAGGGGAGGTCAAGCCAAAAGAAAAATTCTCATGGAAATTCTTGCATTCCATGGCTGTCTATAAATACTGAAAAGAATCTAAACCTCGGATAACAGTCTGCATTTGTAAATGACTCATTGTAAAAACTATAATTGTTATCGACGCATAAAGCAGAGAATATTTGAGTTATGTTATATGGGTAGTACTCATCACAGGCTCAATTGTCTTCCCCCAATCGGGGTGAGGTATATAGACTTGTTATGAAAATGAAAAAAAAAAAAAACGGGTTTGGGAGACGTGACAAATGGTATCGGAGCTACAAGTTCAAAAATTGGGCAAGATAGGTGCTCACCAAGAACTAGTAAACTGTTATAGATTTTATGAATATTAAGAATATTACTTCAAGTATACAATTATCTTGGATATACTTTCACGTATACATGTACCAGATGGTGATGAAGTAGAAACATTGATATGAGAGTAGTATGAGGAGGCTCATAAAACCAGAATGGTTAAACCTATAATAGGTTAAAACTGGAAACCAATATCTCTAAAAAAAAAAATATTATTTCTATATAAAATAATAGAGTATGATTGTTTCTTCACTCGGACTATATATCCATGATGAAAATAAATCTGTAAGTTATAATGAAATATTTAGCTATTGTCCTACTATCATCATTATGTAAAAGAAATTTCAGTATTCATAAAGTTAAGATACTGAAACCATCATTAATACCGTAGAAAAGATCAATGCTGAAATTAATGGAGAGGAAAGGGCAAAATGGTACTACCATGAACATGCAGATGTCGAGCAAAGGCTACAAAGAGTATAGAAGGATGATTTCCATTATTAAAACTGCTAAACTAAGTGTTCCTTAGTGTGATGAAAAACAAGAGAAAAATGAATTTATAATTATTCCCTAAATATAGAGAAAAGGGGACTTCTAGAGATAAGAGTAAAGGTTGTTCTGTGGGGGGAGGTTGGTCTTTTGCAGATTTTGGTATGTTCTGAAAATTCTGTTCATTTTGATGTAGTATGGTATGAATTAGCTACATATAAAACTTAAAAGAAGTTGTAGGATTAATGTTAGTACTACATTTAACAGAATCTATCCTAAGGCATTTACCTTCCAGATTATGTCTAGTTGTAGACCAGAAATCCATAGAGTAGAAACCTCAGAAGCTCTAAACCAAGTGTGGTCTAAATCTGAAGTTTCTCAATCTCTATGGAAAATGAAATATTATCTGGTGTTATGTAGAACACATGTGATAATTGCACAATTATATTAGAACTATATTGTAGTAGAACTAAGACAAAGAAAGTAAGGACATTTAACAAAGAGAAGATTTCGAGATTTCTCTAGATAAAGAGTACTTCTATTCTATATGAGTATTAGGGCTGTCCTAGCAAGTATAGGATATAGTGTTTAAACTCATTTCTAGCTCTTGAGAAAGAAGAAGAATATTATAGAAATGGATTAAGTTGTGCTGAATGTACACTATCTGTTGAACTCCTGAATACTTGCATAAGCACTTAACAAAAATATATATATCTGTTCTCTACTCAAGTCCGAATTAACACATGTGGGTAGGTTGAATATTATAACAGAATTGTGGTAAGGGAAAGAAAGACATTAAAACATGATACTCTAACTTTTCTAGAAAAAAATATTTGATAAATAATTATCATTGTAAAGTACTGAATTGAAAACTAGGGTTCTCTAGCCAAGCCTTATTGAATACATAGAGGTACACCTTGAAAGAAAAATAAAATTTAGGAGTAAGGACTCTAAAACGTACGTTGAATTTTTATTAAACCACAAAATAAACTTACATTATAGAAGCGTTATGATACTCAATAATGTAAGAATGAGATTATCAAGTTATAAAAGAAAACATGGAAGAAAAATTTTGGTTTGAAGAGATAGAGATATTGAAGAATGTATCAGCAGCACGTCCTTGGAATGTCATACAGAACTTTGTATTTGTAATAGAAACCATTGAGTCCGTATGTCGAGTGAAAACGGAGTCACAAGCTGTCCTATTTTCCTTCTTTGGAAGAAATTAGGGTTCAAGGCTGTGGCTCTAGCTACTGCGAAGTTAACACACGAGGTTGACATGAACAAATGGTATGTGAGTCGTTTGTAGACTTTCTTTTTCCAACTTACACTCATATGCACAAATTGCCAGTTTCCAAGATACAATGAATTTTTGGGCAACTATTATAGAATTTTTGGCCCACTTATTATATATAAAAGCCACCAAAAAGTATTATTTTATATAAAAGCCAATAAAATTTATTAAACATTGGACTGATATATAATTGGAAAAGAAATCACGCGAACGTTTCGTTTTAGAAAGGTGAGAGCAATGGGATCTAGGATACATGTCTAAAAAAATTATATAATGTTGAATTCCCGAAGAAAATGGTTTATATGTTGCGGTCGGCAATGATATGACCAATAATAACACCATAATGAATACTATTATTATTTAAAGGGATTACATCAATAATAATAACAATATGATAAATACTATTGTTCTAGGATACATTTATGGGTGGAGTCTATAAATGGGGTGGAAATGATATTTTAACTTAACACTACTCCTTAAATTTTCACATTAATGATAAGAGAATTAATCTATGCCTAACGTATAGCGGAATTTCAAATACCTATACATATATGCACGGAGCAATGAAAAGATTTAATATATATCAACAAAATTTCGAGCCTTACACCATTCGGCCCTTGCTACTTTTAACCTCGACTATTAACGAACCAAATTTATATACATGAACTTTATATGTCCTAAGGGCGATACAAGTGCAAATCATGTGGTTAAACGATATACGTTAAGAATAAAATAAACAGGTATGAAAGGTATAAACCTATGAACATATATATGTCAAAACAGGCGACACAAATCGCGTGAACGAAATTTATGCTATCTCTATAGTTAATGGGATAAACATAGCAACCTAAACTCATGTGGGGAGAATAATGAAAAAGACCGTGTCGTTGAATTATGTGAGACAACTCTCTCAGGAAATTCCGACGTTATAACCCACGGTTGCTGGGGTAATATTTACACGTTAAATAAAAATGCATAGAAGCGAAATATTAAACGAAAACAGAATGCGGAAAAACAATAGGTTCTAAGCATAATGATTACGAAACAGTGTGGATATTTCCCCGCTATAACAATAATTAGTCGGAGATAGCTTGTAGTCAGGGGAAGCCGACGATATGATTCCGCAATATATATTAGCACTACATAAAATAGATTGCTTGACATGCCACGATACCACATGCTACAATCATACCGAACCTCACCTTACCTTCGCACGCCAAAGAACGCTGTCAGTAGTATCATACCTACAGGATCACAGCGTTAAGTCGGTTTAGTGTACAAAAGAACATTGACGGAAGAACTCGATTCATTCATCATTCTCTCTGTAAAATGAAATCAAACAAACTGAAAAGCTACGGGTAGCCTGAACATTAAAGTTCTGGGTCACAGTTGCGAGGAAGTCCGCCCTTACGACCTAAAACCTCTGACGGTAGACGCGCTAGAAAAAAAAAAAGAAACAAAATCGAGCTCAATTAGTGCTCAGTAGATAGTGACGAAGGATATCAAAGGCCAGAATAACTTTGTGGATAGGAACAGCAATGTTGATTATCTCCTGCAAACCATGCCATTTTAATACTACCACTTTAATATCACTGGAATGGAATTTTATTTAATGGTATAGGAAACTGTATGGAATAAAACCGTAGCCAGTGAAGCCGGTTAACGGACAATAGCGACAAATACCTAGACTCTGAATATAGAATAAGAACAAGAAAATCGATACCGCCGCACCCTGAACAGGAAATGGACGACCATGACCGTGCGGTTGGATGATCAACATTCGTCACAGGATGACCTAGAACCTGTTAAGCCGCAATCCGAAACCTGTAACGCATCTGCAAAAACCATCAGTGAGTGCGTCTTACGACGAGCTGTTATAAAGCTACCAAAACTAAATTTACTAGTTAGAAAAGTCAAGATGAGCATATTCTACGAGAAAAAGAAACTCCAAGATTAGCTGAAGACGTAGGAGGCGTAGCCGAGAAGGCGATTAGCTGCAGAGACTATTCGGCTATGCAAGTTCAGAAACTGGTAACTCCTTAAGACCTGAACAACGAAAGGAAGAATACGAGCGGTGGTGAGGTTCGGGGCAGAGGAATACTAATAAGGAAATATCAAACCCTAAGACGAGATATCTCAACGTACCGGGGAGATCCCGTTCCAGGATTCGCTCAGGCGAGCTCGAGTTTTCACGAAATCTCTAAGGGGATTTCCAGATTTGCATTGAGCCGCGACTGTGGTACCTTCCTGGCAGTTATTATTATTTTAATCCTATGAAGAGTACCTGGAAGGCGGGCTGCCATCGGGTTCAGGAGAGGTTGCTCAGCGAAGAGACCTTCCTCTTGTCCTTCTCCAGCTGTGGGGATAACGCGTGCTCAGTACAGCAAGTGGTGTGATGAAACTGAAAAGAGTTGTCCCAGTTCTGGACCTGAACTACGCCACAGAAAGCTGACACCCGCGCTCATGGGTGAGCACGCCATACGGGGGTGTCCAGGAACCATCCTCTGCAAATAAAAATCGAAACCCCAGATCGTTAGTACCTGCGGGTATAAGCGGCGTAGTATGAGTCAGGGTGCCGGCTAGGGTTTGGATCGAGCCAGGGTCATATGGAAATAGTACTAGTAACCAAGGCGGGTAACCGAATCGGCGTTCGAATGGTCAATACCCGAGTTAAGACAGGCTGGAAAAACATAGAACACGCCATGGTACATGTACAGGTAGAGTTATTATGTATAACGATTATATGACATAGCCGATCCATTTCCGCGAGCAATATGCGGCACCGATATTATATATATATATATATATATATATATATATATATATATATATATATATATATATATATATATAAGGATTAAATCGAACATTAGTGGGGTTAATTTTGAATGTGACTGTATAGGCATATGGTCGCGCTTCTTACTAATGGTACCAAAGGTCTGGGCCATATATCGACCATAAATAAACATAGGGCTTATCTATATATACATTGTCCATAGGGGTTATATATATAAATTGTACTTACTCTTTGAAAATTGTCCAATGTTACATATGGGTCATATTTATTATACCAAAGGGGTTTGAAAATAAATATGATATAGCAATATAGGAGCTAGGCATATATATATAGATACATAGGTCCTTCAACTTATCTTGCCAAAGGTTTTGTATGTAAGAAGCATATGTGGTTTTTATAAACATAGTGGGAATATGTATTCTATAAGCAAGGCTTGTATAATACTAGTAAGAGATAGGAATGTTGAGTCTTCTTCTGAAAAAAAAAAAAAAGTTCCCAAAACCGAAGGTGATACAAATGAACCCGAGATGTTTTGTTGGTATGTAAGTAATATATATATATATATATATATATATATGCGAGAATATATATAGGTGAAATGTTTTATTTGTATGTCGGTAATACATAGGTATATATATATGTGTGATAATATGTATATATGTGTAAGCCAAAGATGTATATGTATGTGATTAAGAATAATATAAGTGGAATGTTCCATGGTTTTATAAATGTAAAGATGCTAGTTGGGTAGAGACAAACTTTGTCAAGATGTTACAAATTATGTGGTATAGGTATAATTGCACATATGATATTTATTACATACAAGTGGTTAATGTGGTAGTATATCGTTCTATATATTGACATATGATAATTATGTTATATAAGCGGTTGACATAAGTGTATCTCGGTATATGCATGGATATATATGGGAGATAGATGATATAAGGTATGTACGTATATAAGGGCCTTAATAGAGGCAATAAGATTGTATGTGCAATAGGATTGTATGTGTTATAAATGTGATGTTGGAAAAGAGAGACAAGTTAAACTATTGGTTTCACAATTATTATCGAGAAAGAATATCTCTAAAAATAAATGTTATAAATAAGCTTGGATAATGGGATGATCATTCCAACTAGAAATATACATCGTGAATTCAGAGAAGAGGTGAAATGAGAAAGGTTACAAGTACTTATGTAAGGATAAATCAACGTAACCAATAAATATTCAAGGTCAAAAGTGGATGAAAATCATATAAGGGCTTGAATTAACACATAATTTCATAGGTGACATATAAAATTTAGAGGTAGTATATATATGGAATGGTTATAAGGAATGTTAAAAGAAAAATTAATACACCTATAAACTCCACTAGAGTGTGGTGGAATTGAGTATAAATAATTATGTGGGAAATTAACCTTCAGGATAAGGTTAAGAAATGGATATATGTTCCTAATATGTATATAATACTATGTGTTACCATAGTTATTGGAACAAAATAAGAAGGAAAGCTTATAATAGAACATATAGAGAAAAGTGGATAATGGGAAAATGACAAATTATATTTAATAGAGGTATATTAAATATAAATTGTAAATTCTTAAATTCCTATTAATAATATATATATAAAATAATAATAAATTAAAATGAAACAAATTTCACGTGGGACATAAGCTAAATCTACAATTAACCTTATAAATATAGGTGATCTGGTTATATGTTATAATGTTAACATTGTTTATATGAATATAATATCTTCAGACCTGATAGATTAAGGAAGAAGAAATAATTCACTGAGGAAATATTAAAAGTGAATTCACCGTAAAAGCTGCAAGTGAAGGTATGAATTAGGGTAAGTCATTGGAAAAAGGGGAAATTGTGTCAAATTCCATTTTGACGTTATCAAGTAGTAATACTTGTGAATGGGATGAATGATAGCAAATACATGCATTCACACTATAAAATTTTGTTGGTGTAAAATTTAGGTAATTTCCCTGAGTTTTAATTTCAAAGATAAGGGCAAGCATAATCATGCATATAATACGATTGTTTCCATTCATGTATGAGTACTAATGAAAAGTTGTAAAATTGTTTAGTCAAGTGTGTAACAGGAAATTGTGCACTCGGGAAACAAGGAGGAAAAAGGTGAAGATAAATCACCTAGAAAAAAAAAACAAGAAAGGATAAGTAGTGTACTCAAAGGGGCACTAAACTATTATGAACCTGAACGGTTTGACTAATAACTGAATTTTTTAAGTTTATTGAAATGTAGAATATTTTTGTGGGTTATCAATTGTATGTACCTGACATTTCTTACATTGGTATGAATTGTGGACAGAGAAAACAGAATAAAAGGTTTTCTCGACCGACTTCTTGCAAAGAAGTAGAAAGAAAATCAACTGAATAAAGCAGGAGAGTACTCTGCTGGAACTAAGCAAGAACAAAGAAGAAATCTTCGTCAAAGTTGAAAAAGTCAACGTTAAAATGTAACACCAAGGAAGGTGTTGGAAGGAAGGGAAACTAATGGCTTATAACCTAGCCTTACCCTTGCATATAAAAATTCATGATTATTGTCATATCTCCTTGTTAGAAAAATATAATTTTTGTACATAATGCTTCTCACCTTATCGATTGGAATGTGGTCCAGGTGGAACTAGAAGAAGAATTCCTTCCAGAGCCGCTTCAAAACTGAAAATGGGAAGAAATTGAATTGCGAGATTGAACAGTAGCTGGAGTAAAGGTGCAGTGGAGCACTTTATTGCTGAAAAGCTACAAGGAACGATGAAGCTAAGATAATGGAAAAGCATTCATAATTATGTGCAAAATCAACTAAGTAGATAGTTGTCAACACCGAGGACGGTGTTTATTTTCAGAGGGGGAATATGTAACACCCCCAAGTTCTATGCTTTTCAAATTAGACATTTGAACATAAATCCATAGGGGAGTGGACCCCAATGGATAATTATTATGTGGATATGGTTAACTAATTATTTATGAAAAATAAATAAAATATTGTGCATGCACTATGGCCAGATGAGAAAGTGAGATCACATGCCTAATCCATGAGGTGATGGAAAATGAAAAAGGCTTTCCCCAAATCTTTCAAAAATCCTTGAAAGAAATTATTTCTAATTTAGATTTTTGAGGAAAAATCTAAATTTCCCCAATGAAGAGGAGTAGTTGGGAAGAGGTGAGAAAAAAAGCTGGAAAAGCCGAGGAAAAGCTTAAAGCAGCTTTAAAGAGTCCCAAAATGGGAAGCCTAGGCTAAACAGGAATAAAGCATCCTGAAATTCTGGACGCAGAATTGGAAACAGGCTTTGGGGAAAGCACAGCTTAAATAAGCTGCTCCAGAACAGATTGAGGTTAGTCTGTTCTTGGAGGATCTCTGCTCGGGGGTGAATCCTGGGAGATAAAGGGGATTCTAAGGTTGGGAGGACTGGTCATAGTAGTGGTGTGCATGCATAAATTGGGAGATTTCTGTAAGTTGAATTAAACATGTCCCTGGTTTATGAAATTTTGATGTTATGGTTCATTATGCAGTTTATGAAATTGTGATGTTATGGTTCATTATGCAGTTATGAATTGTGATGTTATGGTTCATTATGCAGTTTATGAATTGTCATGCTATGATGCATTATGCAAATGTTAGATTGATTACTTGTTAAGTAGTTCATGTAATGGCAAACCAAAGCTAGCGATAGCAGGGACAAATGGTTGGGTTGTATGGATGAGTATCTGGTAGTAATGAGGTTAGGTATGACAGATCAATTGAACAGCCTATTGCAAAATCTAATGTGTGATAAAATTTGTGTGAGGGAAGATGGTAAGCAGGTGTAAAAATACCATGAACCGAGCATCGGTTTAACCTTCCATAGAAACTACTGGGAAAGTAGTTGGAGCAATGGAGGTTAACTGCGTAGAGATAGATGTATGCGAGGAGGCATACATCTATACCTCGATGCTGAAACTTTAAAATATTGAACTTGTTATCAGGCCTGCAAACTGGGGAGTTTGAGTAAGGGCCTAGTGATCATCTAGAGTTGGACACCACTCTGAAAAGAAACCCTGAGAAATACAAAGTAATATATATAGATATATAAGTCTACTTTATGGACTGAGAAGAGGGGAGGTCAAGCCAAAAGAAAAATTCTCATGGAAATTCTTGCATTCCATGGCTGTCTATAAATACTGAAAAGAATCTAAACCCCGGATAACAGTCTGCATTTGTAAATGACTCATTGTAAAAACTATAATTGTTATCGACGCATAAAGCGGAGAATATTTGAGTTATGTTATATGGGTAGTACTCATCACAGGCTCAATTGTCTTCCCCCAATCGGGGTGAGGTATATAGACTTGTTATGAAAATGAAAAAAAAAAAAACGGGTTTGGGAGACGTGACAGGCCTCTCCCCTTCTTCGCCTGTTTTTGTGTCCTCCTCTTCTACTTCGCCTGGTGAAAGTTTGGATTCAAGTAGCCAGGTGGCTAAGAATAAGAAGAAGAGGAATTCCAATAAAGGAGAGGCTAGCTCTGCAGCTATTGCGCCTAAGAAGTCTTCCATTGATAAACCTTCCAACCCTCTACGGAAAGTCAAGTTCCCTTGCATTTTGTGCACAGGAGACCATCTTCTTCGAGATTTCCCTGGCATTCCCAAGGTGCTCAAAGTATGGTCCAACGGTCGTCCGTCGTTACCTTTGGCTTCTAAGAGTCAGGTTGGGGGCACGTCTTCAGCTTGTGCTGGTAAGACTCCTAAGAAGCAGGGTAAGATTACCAATCCTTGTAAGTTGTGTGAAGGGCACCATGCCATTCACCTTTGTCCGTATATGGATGAAGCCAAGCAAGTTTTGGACAACTCAGCTATTTCTACACCATGCCTCCTGGTTGGTTATAAGCAGATGTCTTTGAGTCCTCCACCAGTTGATCCTATGATTGGTCAAGAGTCATCCTTGGTCAATCCCACTCCCGCAGAAATTCAAATTCAGGAATCCATCCCCGACCAACCATTGGTTGTGGGATCGGTTGAACTGGCCCCATCTACGGTGCACCAGGTCTTTTCCATCGAGAGTGGATCTCATCCCCCCCATGTCCTTCTGGTTTCTTCAGATTCTTCGGACTTGGAGAAAGTTTCTCATGTCCCTATACCTCAAGACACTGCTCCTCCGCCTCCTGTGATGGAGGTCCCGAAGGATATTCTTCCCTACTCCATGATGGAAGTCGTGGAGGATGCTCCTTCTTCTTTCGTAACACTAGGGGAAGACCTTCTTGGTTCAATGGTAGCCCCTCCAAGTAGTTTGGTTTCTTCCTTTGATTGGAATCGATTTGCAGGATACCACCTTCCGTCTTATGTGCCTTTCGAGATCACAGTACAGTCTTTTGGTCTGGTCGTACCCAAAACCATTATAGATGAAGGCGCATCTGTTAGTGTTCTATCCTCAACTACTTGGCAAGCGTTTGGCTCGCCACCGCTTGCGCCTATTACGCAGAATCTGTTGGCATTTAACAGAAGAACGAGTCAACCGTTAGGGATCCTTCCAAGGTTACCTATTACTTTTGGAGGTAAAACCATCCATATGGACGTGATGGTTGTTCCAAGCCCCTTGAATTTCAATCTTCTCTTGGGGCGCAATTACACCTATGCCATGGGAGCGCTTGTCCCCTCAAGGACAGATCATGACCATTGATCAGCTTTCGTTCTTTGGTCCTGATATGGCAGCTGGCCCACCATCATCCCTTCCTAGTTTTTATCCACCTATTGTGTCTGCCCCACCACAGGTCAACTATGTGGCTACCTACCCTGTGCCTATACCTAGTGATAGTGCTATTGTGCATCAGGTGCTGGGGGAATTGGGTCCTGACTTCCAGGATGTTTTCCTTCCATCAGGAGTGGAACTCTTGGAAGCCCTGACTTCTTGTTCATTATGATGAGGTTGGTCGGAGCACAGTTCGTTTTCTTGTGTCAAGCTCCTTAAAAAATGAAACAAGGTCGTCAGAGCATAGTTCCTTGTCTTGTGCCAAGCTCCTTAAACCATGAAACAAGGTGTCCTGAGGATAGTTCTTTTAATGTGTCAACCTCGTTAAAACAATGAAACACGTTCCCGTTCAATTCGAGTCTTTGATAAGATATCGTAAAATCCCAGTCGAGTCTTTCTCTTGATCTCGTAAATTGAACCTTCACTCCATCTGCCTTTCATATGGACTGAAGCTTGGGGGGCAGTCTTAATTGAGTCACCATGTTGGGGGCATGCTTACTTTTTCAAGCATAGTTTGTTTCCGTTTCAAGCTTGTGTAAAAATGAAACCGGTTTCAAGCAGAGTTTCCTGATTTCAAGCTTGTGTAAAAATGAAACTTTTCCCATTTTACCTCTTGTGATTGCCATTTTATCAGCCTGTTTTTCCAGATGAACCTTGGTTTTCTCACTCCATCATCACTATCTGCTTGGCCGATCATATGCCTTCACTTGGTTGTTTCACCCATTCCTGAGGAACCGCTGCGATGAGTGGTCTTGTTAGCCAGCCTCTTAACTTTTATCATGTTCTGAGCAATTCCACCATTACCGGAACCAGTTGCTTCCCTTTATACCACTTGTTCCTCCAGGAGGAGTCATCTTTCAGCTCTTTTCTGACTCTCTAAACATGAAAAGATTGCCGAGTCCCTTGTCGCTTCAATCTCGTTAAAGTGGCTGCGAAACGAATTCTACCCAGTATACGTTTACCCCTTTTTCGGGCTGGGATAGATTATTTACAAAAAAGGAATACCCTAGCCTATCACGACTAGGAGGTTCTCTCGGATTTTGTTTTCTACCTTTTCGGGTTTGAGGGACTATTTACGAAAAGGGACCGTTGGATTTTACTTTTCCGCTGTCTTTTCAAACTCTCTAAAAAAGAAAAGACACCGACCTTTGTCAGACTCGTTAAACCCTTATGACATCAGATTCAGTCGTAATGACGTTATTCGAGTCGCTCCTTCCTATGGCTCATTAAATGTGCTAGGATGGATTCATCCGAAGGACAGACTTATATTACAAGCATATGCTATCCCTTTCAATATTTTTATCAAAAATAATTGGGGTACTCGCCAAAAATGGTGGGGAAAAAATGGAACCAAAATCATTTGTCATGTCGGCAGTATGTCGCTCTTGAACATGGCACTTGTTTTGCATTCGTGTCGGGTTGGGGACATCTCATCTCGTCTTTCACTTGCCTTCGTGGGTTTGGGTGATCCTTTTTTGACCTCTCATCTACTCTTTGCCTCGTCACCATGACCTCTGATCCGTTGATGTCAAATACTGCCAAACTCACTGTCGTGTCGTTTATATGTTCAAGAGAAGTTGACCTCTGCAAGTATCAACATTCCTCTAATTCTCATCTGATCGTGATTCACAAAAACATTATGTTCCTCTGTCTCGCATCGATGATGTGGGAAACATTATGGCCCACCTTCGATCAAGGTCACTTCCTGTTGAATTCAGCTCATTATCCAGGAAGTTGGTCTAGAGACTCCCTTCTGGTACCTTGGAGCCTGCATGCCTCAATGGCAGGTTCTTCGCATTCGATGTGAGGTTTTCATCATTGGCCTCTGATCGAGTGATTCTACGGGTGTTCGATGCCAGCTCATTGATTCACATGCCGTAGATTGTACCTATAGTACCTTGAGGGCCATTGTCATTATTGGTGGTTCCTCTCGCGTTTGTTAATAGCCTTCATCATTGGTTGGTAATTAGACGATGTTCTTGCATGTTCGACTTTAGCTCACTTATTCGCATGCTTGAACTTGTACTTTGTTCGGGTCGAGATGGAGCGCAAGACCCTGGATTCCTGTCTGATATAATCCAGGCTGCAATTTTGTGGATTGTTATGATTATTTACATGACTCACTGGTTGGATGGCTGCGACCATACCTGAGTCTATTTATCGATCTGGATGGCTGCGTCCATGCCTTGTATCTGGATTATTGTATACTCTGTTATGGATGGCTGCGCCCATACCACACATATATATCATGTATTCGAGATATCAGTTGTACTTATTTACGCAGGTTTTCTGACGGCGGTGTTTTCAGTTGGATGCGTTCTCATATAGCATTTCACCCCTCTCTCTCTCTCGGGCCTCATGCTTTAGGGGGCATCTGTTACACAGCAATTTGTCACCATCCCTACAATTCCCCATCCCGCACAATTGGAGGGCTCATTCCGTGACCTGTGAGCAGTGACATGACTTGAAACCACTTTCATGGCATTCCCCTAAACATGTACTCTCATTGCCCTGAAGACAACTCCTTGTGAAAAACCCTAAAAACACCCCTTTTTGCAGTGGCGCGGGTAGCTTGTTCATTACCCGCGCTAATGGGGGAAATCCTTCAAAGAGGGCCCGCCAATTGGCGCTCTGTCTCAGAGTCGCACTCGCGCCAGCCATTTTAAGGAGTGTTTTTTAAAAATAAAAGGAGGAAGTTTTGTCCTAACTGATCTAGAAATTGGTATCTAATTTGAGTTGGGAGGTTTGGCTCCGGATCTCCATGTAGAGGAAGTGGTTTGCCACCTCTCATGGAAGCTTCCTTGAGGATAGGGCCAATCCCATGATTATAGGGATCCCGACTCCCCTTCCTCCATCTATAAAAGCTTGCTCATATCCTTTGCAAGCTAGTCTCCAAGTTCCCAAGAGCCTAATGCTACAAGAGCCTTGATTCATTCCCTTAAGGCCAAATCCAAGCAAGGAGATCATAGTCGAGACATCCGGAGAGAGAGGCTTGTCCCATCCCTGACAGGCTTTATCAAGACATTTTCTGCTGACGATCTGCCGAAGGAGAATTCAGCGTCAGAACTATGGTTGTATTCTTCTTTGATTGATTAATAATAAGCGACTATTGGTTATGTTTCCACTCTTGTTGTTAATTATGATGATGAGTTATGTCTTTTCCGACTGACATATAGTTGCATATACTGGATTTTATGCTTGCGTTTTTTTTGTTTCTTGAGTGTGTAGGTGTTCGATCACAGAGATCATGAGGATTGTGATATGCTGGAGTAGAGGAATGGGCGCACCACCTCTTCTACAAATGACAGTGTTGGATTCCAGGTAAGCCTTCATCGCTAGTCGGATTATTTTCAATTAAGAACCCGCACTATAGCATGAACGATTGTTGCTAGACCCGATCTGGGCTAGTAGGGATCGCCTCTGTCCATAGAGGGGATTTACCTCCACAACAAGGACTCTTTCCCCTTTCTAATGAGCCCTCACTTTCCCTCAAACTCCATGTATTTTAGGAGAAAATGATTTTTTAAGATAGCATATTAAATTATTTCTCTTGAGCCGACCTATACTCAGTTATACTAAGTTGACCTCACTGCAAAAGGACATGTATATTTGTCATAAATAAAATCCTATATAAATATGATGTCTAGCACCTCATTTCAACCAAAATTTCGGTGAATAATTTAGAAAGAGGTAAAAAACGCACACAGAGGCCGAGGAGGACATAAGAGAATTATTGTTTGGGAAAATTGTGATAAAGAGGCTCGGATTAGAGGATAGCAAGCTCATATTGGACAATTTGGATCATAGATTTGATTGGATAAACCAGAATTATATATTCTCAAACAATTTATGATTAGTCCTTCTAAATAGCTCGGACTTTCAGTCCTGGTTAGGGATTATTTAAATCAGAATACTAGCCCTTGTATGAGGCCATTTCGGCCCTAGAACAAAAGCAAGCTAAGTGGTAAACCTAAGTCTATTTCACATAGATCTAAAGAAGAAAATATGATATCTTTAGAGGCATTGTTTAAGGGCATCTTTGTGATTTAGTGCAGACTGTCTGCATTTGGAAGGCACTCTCTTATGAGTAAAAATGTATGGATCTGAGACTTATCTTTTATAATTTTCTGAGGTGATCCAAGAACATCTCTGAGCACAGTTTCAGTCTACTCCAGTTTTTATTGAAGTGCGTTTGAGGTCACAATTCCATGTTGTCTGAAGGTATTTTGGACTCTTTGTGAACACATTTAAGGACACCACCATAGACCCTCAGAACTTTGCATAGGAACTTCATATTGGTCACAGAAACTCGATATAGTGGGTTGATAGGAGTTAAGCTTAGTGCAAGAATTACAGTCTTGGTTAGAAATCTCAGTCAAGCAACCTTAGTATTGTAGTCCAAGTGGAGAAGAAGTGAAGTCTTGGACAGTGATGACTTAAGAGTATTGTGGAAGTATCTCTTTGGAGAAAGAACTGAGTATTGAGGTATTCTTCTTAAAAGCACCATTGAAGATACTTACTGGAGCAGACCTAGAGGAAATGTTGAACGAATTGTATAATAGACCTTGAAGCCATATTTGGACTAGCCCCATCTTATACTCCTTGGAAAAGGTTTGAAAATCTCGAAGAGAGTGTTGAAACAGACCTATTGAAGACTGATGTTCTAGAGCACACTTTCTGAAGCACATTGAGGATGGTTTTTAAAGACATTCTCAAATCACACTTTAGAGCTTTGAAGATCGTGGAGATCATTGGAACAGGCTTGGTGCATTATGTTGGCCTACGTATATTTGAACCCAAGGCGAGAGGGAAATTTTAGAACATGGGGGATCCATGTGGCTTGATCAGGAAGGCAAGGAGAAGTTTCAAAAAGCCCTTCGGCGGGTTCTTCATGCGTGCAACCCATCGTGGCTACTTAGCCCTCAAATCAGCAGTGCAACTCGCAAAGGAGCACACATAAGTCATTCTGATAACCGTCAAACAAACGAAGAGTTGTGGAATTGACCCGTCGGAGGGTGTAATGTCAGCCACCCCATGGACCAATCAGAGGAGCCCCAGGGGGGCAATACAGGGGTCTAAGGCTCCATGTTTCGACCCGACATAAGTTGGTGGGGACCACACGTTCACAGATGAACGAGGTAAAGTATGGTAAGGTAATTCCATCCAGGTATGAAATCGGCACCTCGGTGTCAGAAACATGGCCTCTCACCCACCCGGCCACTATTAGTCAATCACCTCACACCACGTGTCCACCTACTGGCGTCCTCATGATGTCAGCCCTCCAGTTGTCACCCCACTCCTATTCTATAAAAAGACTCATCTCCTACCCGGTTTTCACACTCGACCGTTTGATTGTTACCATTTACAGTTTTTTTTACTAATTTGGGCACTCGAGTAAAATTCACAGTATATGCAGATTCCTCCTCATGTCACTCTCCTTGCTTCCTCGAGTATTTAGTCAAGTCCCTCTCATTATTTTCATTTATTTTTTGTCAAAATTTTGATGGAGAAAATTAAGAGAACAGTTGTCGAAACCTTGCAAGCCCAAGAAGCCAAAATTTCCCCAGTCCTGAGCCCCTCATGGACTCTCATGCCCAGCTTTGTGACACTATTTATCCATTTAACATAGACAATATGAATTCTAAGATTTTGGGATACAAAGGGTGGGGTGAGGACTTGTTTGGGGCTATATATTCAGGGTTCTACTACCAAATTGTCAGTTCATCCTTTCACTAAGTTCATAGCTTGGCTCGCTGACGCCTACATTGAGAAAAAGGACATCTTCCTTTCCGCTCTAGGGGTTAAAATTTTTAAAATCACCCCTCAGCTAATTAGAGAGGCTCTATTTTATCCATCCTCTCAATAGTATGTCGAATTCACCGAAGTGACCCTCTAATTTCATTTTTCAAACCTGACCATGGAAAAACATAGAGGTTTCCTTAAATTCATCACCGCGTCTTGCATGACTACTCTCCCACCCATGGAAATTATCCCTTTGTCTCTTTTCCACGATACCATCCAGCCCATCCTAGTGGTCATCTTGAGGATGTTGGGTTTAGATAATGTAGATAGGGTAACAACCACCAGTCTAGGGTTTTTAGATCTCATGATGCAACTCGGGATCCTACTAGATATCCCCACCTTCCTAGCCTCTGCTATCCAAGCTCAGTTTCAAGATATATCAACCTCGAGTTGGTTTAGGTATTTTTCTTTGGTTTTATACATGTTCCTATTCAAGCACGCAGACAAGTTTGAGGGCTTAGGCATAGACAAGTTCTCCATGATAAATGCCAAGCCATCATCCATTTTCGAATGGACCCTCTCAGTCTGCAAACACCCTGAAGGAAGGGGGTATGCAAAATTCATCACGGATTTCATGTCCAAGGCCTATGAAATCATACATGACACCCCCCCCCAGGATGTTTCCTGAGCAGAAGGAGTTGCTCTAGTTCAGTGAGACAGACTGTGTCAAGGATTGGTATTTATTCAAATATCACATTGAGATCAACGTTTATGGTTCTGAAGTGCCTCCTTACCGTATGCTAATTTTCATGCCCATGAGAATTTTCTCCCTTGAGTTCATTTGTCAAGTCTTGAGTGCCGACCAAACTCATTTTGTGTCCACAAAGAAGGGATATATTCTGAGGCTCCCGAATGCGGTAGGGCCTTTACTATCAGTCCAATACATGCACTCCCCTTAGTTGAGGGGTTGTTGCAAAAGATGAATTTCCTACAAGGGGATGTACAACATTATGATCTAATGGATTCATCATGTGAAGAAAGAAGAATATTAAGTCTTAAAAATATGAACATGAGCCTATGCCTCTAATAAAATGGAAAACTAATTGTGATTCGTGGAATTTGGATACAGAAATGGAGGTCGAATCCCCAACCGCTGAAGGAAGAGGAGACAGTGTGCACAATGAAGTGGAGGTCCAAGATCCTGGGATTCAGCAAATGGCCCAAGAACTTATCGATGAAGACGAGGAAGACCACCTCAGTAAAAAGCAAAGAATTGAGGGGCCTAAAGGACTGGTCACCGAGCATATTGACAAGGAAATCCTAGAGTACATTGGTCGATGGAAAGACAAGCCAGGTTTCCAACTATCTTTCGACTCTGTGTCCTCAAAAACACCTTCAGAACTCTCATAGGCGGTCACCCTGGGGAAGGGGCTTTTAGATAGGGACACGGGTTCAAGAAAAGAATGGGAAAAAGGGTAATAGATCGAGGCAAAGAACCAGTCAACAAGGGAAAAGTTGAGAGCAGATCTAACTCAGTTTGTGGATAAGCACCCTACGAGGATATTAACAGCCTTGGATGTGGAGAATGATTAGTTAATAGTTTTAGTCCAGCATTCAGCTTCTCACCCTCTACCCCAGGCTCCAAGTATAAATCCCTAGAGATGATAATAGAGATAGCATCCATGCCGTTGCCAGACAAGATGAACCTACATAAAGCCATTTGGGAAATGTTGCATACATAGGTGTTGAAGCACACCCTCACCCTAGAAAAATTCGAAAGAAGGCTAGCCAAGATGTCAAGTACCCTAAAAAGAGAAAAATAAAATGCAAAGGCTCTTTTAACTCAGCTAGAATATTATAAGAAAATGAGAAGGGGTAAATGCACTGATCCAAATTCAGCAATGCAAACTCTACTGCGGAAGACCAAATTTGAGGTGCATGATTTATGATGCAAACTGGATATCCCTCGTTCATATCATATCCAGACAGAAGAATTGCTCCAAATCGAGAAAAAGAAGGAAGTCCTCACTGAGACGCTTGTCCAAAGAGATGAGGAGATAACGTAGTTGAAGCGAGGGTTAGCCGAGCTTCAGCAGGCTCAAGACAGCCATGTATGCCTAATTCAAGTGTTTGACGATCCACAAAATGCCTCGGAGCACTTGACCAAGGCCTTGGCAGATATGAAGGTTTCAGAGGATGAGACCCGAACTGTGCGACGGTTGTTAGATGAAACAAAGGTTTCCTTTGCAAAGAATGAAAAGACGATCTCATATTTGCAGAAAGAGGTGGATGCCCTTTGCAGGGAGCCTCAAGAGCAGCAGAATTCAGTCAAAGACTTAAAATCTCAGCTCAAAGGTAACATGTCACTAGTAGAAGCCAGACAAATAATTTGGACCGAGATCATGAAAGAGGTAAAGGAGCACTGGGAGCTTATTACATTGGCGAACGATAAAAATAATGCCATTCATGATTTCAAAGTACAACTGGACGTAGGTCACAGAGAAGGAAATGAGCACAGGGATACATCAAATTCATCAATGAGCTCCCGACTTAAGAGTTGGGCATGCGCAGAGTGGTCAATCATTTCAGGAAAATAATGGAAATCACAAAGATGATTTAGAAGGAGGAAGCACGAGTTAAAGAAACAGGATATTTGGGGATAGTGGCTAAAGGGGTGGAATATTTTGATCATGAATGGGGAAACGTAGCGGAGGCAGGATTTCCAGCATGTTGGGACCTATTGGGGTTATTTCTCCCCTTGGCCACATATGAACAGAGGATGATCGAGATTAAATGCAGGGCTGATTCGACCCTGGAAAAGAACTCGTGCCTAAAGGTTGAAACCTTGGTGGCACATTAGAGAACTTTTGAGGTATAAAATGGGCCTTGTAAGAAAAATGTACAACCAAAATAAAATTTATAATAACCAATAGGATTCAAACTGATGATGTCAACCATGGGGGATGATTCACCATTTTTGGGGTAAAAAAGTAAAAATATTAAAAAATAATAAAATAATGAAACTACTTTTCAACTTATCTCCTTAAGTTTTTACTCAAATTTTGAGTGCGAGTACTCATTGGATGAAAAAAACTATTCCTCATCCAAGAAGTACCCATGTTGCATACTTTTTATGTACCGTGCTATACAAAAAAGGATAAAAACATGAAAAACATGATTGCAATCACGTTTTTTCATTAATTATACTTTTTCGTATAGCAGGTTCCATCCAAGGTATGAAACATGGGTACTCCTTGGATGAAGAATCAAATTTTGCATCCAATGAGTGTTACCACATGAGATTTGAATAAACTCACTGGGAGATAAGTTGAAAATACGAGTTGAAAATGTAGTTTTTCTTTTTCTCCCTCTAAAATTTGATGATGTAATATAATCTTATTTTATTAGTTCTACTATTATTTTATAATTTCCTTAGGAGGACCATTTTAGACCTCAAAATTCCCCTAATTTCACTCTGCAAGGAATTCCTATTGCATGCAATGGTTAAATGGCTCTTTGCTACCAATCTCGACTATACATAGCTCACTCAGATGAGCGCATTGTTAGAGTTATTTAGCTCCGCGCCCTTACCTGTGGATATCATATGGCAGAGAGGTTACGAGCACTTGCACCCACCAGTTGCTTCTACTTCACATCCAATGGCGCCCTCATCATCTCACCACTCTAGCTCTTCCTCCGCTCCCATACGTCCACGCAGCTCGGGACCTTCTGCCACCCCTCGGCGCAACCGTTGAAGATGTTAAAGATCCAGCCCATGTGGCCTTTAATTACTTTGTCTTTTTACTTTCTGTTATGATGTTTAAATGGGTGAAATCATGATTTCACCCTCATTACTATTATTGTTATTTTTATGTTCTGTTACAAAGAGCAGTACTCATGGCACGCTACAGTTGGACCGTATCATTGTTGATTTTTATATGTGTACTGAAGAATCAAGAATGAATATCCATTTAAGAAATATTTGGCTAAGATCCTGTGATGTAAGGGCTATAAAGATGTAACTCAGAGAGTATGCAAATTTTTTTGGATTTTGTGGAAGTTTTGGGTTCATACTGTATAGATTTTTCATGTAATTATTGTTTTGAGCTCTGAATGCACATCTTCGAGAGATTTTTTTTTAATGCTAATATAAAGACGCCTTTGTTTGCAAATGGATTCCAATTGGGTTAGTGAGCAGTATGTATGTGTTTGTCTCTTGTTTTTTTAAGTTCTTTCCATTTTGTTAACTACTCTTCGAAAGGTCTCCTACATGAAATGTTATTTGTTGATTTTTAATAAATGAATATGTATACATCCTCACTCAGGGAATATGACACTCATATCTTAATCATTCGTCTACCTTAATATTTCTCTTTATGGGACTACCTCTCCATCAATTTTCTATTGGCCACCTTTTTCTCTAATTCTGAGAAGGACGGATTTTTATTGTTAAATAAGCCTGCCTCGCTTAGACTTCCTCTCTCGTTTCCTCTGGGCTTTCATTGCCTTATATTCTAGAGTTTTTTCATTGGCTTCAACCCTAGCCCATTTGCATCATCCCAAACCTATGTGGCCTCAAGCCCATTTTGAGTTTGTTCAGTATACATTAGAGTTTAGTACCATTTTTCCCATAGTTATCTTAAACCACAGCTGCACCAATCCTATAAATACACATTCAGAGGATGCCCTCAAGAAAAAATTGTTTTAAAAGCCTCCGATTCATAATATTTCCTACGCATTGGTATTTTTCAACTCTGGGTTCTCTCTAGGATTGAAAACATATTTTTGGTGTCGTTGTAAGGGAACAAAATAGAAGAATCATTTCCCTAGGATATGACATAATTTTCACCCTTCAATCAGGTGAGCACGAAGGGTTGAGAGTTGCATAGCCCTCACCTTGGAGACTCCACTACAATCAAGTTGAAATCAGTCATAAACCTAGCTTACAAAATGCCTCAAACCCAATCAGATACCTCTCAATTGAAAACCCCCTCTGTATCTGATCCTGAAAAAAAAATATTCAGGAGAATCTCGAAGGAAAATCAACCTAGCCAGACTCACTTACCCCCTTTTTGTCTCGAAGCTTATCCCTCTTCATATCAGCAAGCTAATCTCCATGACTAGAGTTCCACAACCTGTGTTCTTGAATATCCCCCAGAAGCCTTTGTTTTACTCAAACCACTTATAAAGGACAAAGCACAATCAGCTGACACCTTTATACCTCCCATTCATCCTACTCCTAAGGTTGAGAAAGTAAAAGAAGTTACAGCACTCCAAAGTTTCTTGCAAGTTAACCTCAACCCCTCCACTTATTAGATACCTGTTATCCCTCACCCCTTTCATCAACAAGATCACCCTCACAATTTATCACCATCTCCCTTGATGGTTGTACCAGGGTTCCTCCTAAATAAGTATTCTCAATTATCTCTTCCTCAACCTCTAAATGACATGCCACAGGACTATCTCAAGCTCCTGCCCTAGTTCATGGGATAAGATAAAACTCCAGCATAGAGACATATTGAAAAATTTTGTGCCTTTGCTGAGAATGTGAACATGGAGCATCTCGATGTAGTATTAAGGCTTTTTTTCCAATCCATGGATGGAGAAGCTCAGAAATGGTTCAAATATCTAGCCAACAACACGGTTCACACCTGGGAGGAGATGGAGAATCTCTTCATGCTGAAATGGGGAGAGAAAAGGGACCATGGCTATGTTCTCACTGAATTCAATGCTCTAAAAAAGAGACATAATGAATATGTAACAGATTTCATAAAGAGATTCAACAAGTTGTATAATTAATCGAGCTTTTGAACCAGAATTTGGGTTCACCTTAAGAGAAAGGAAGTTTGCATCTCTAGATCAGATCCATACCAGTGCATTGGAAGTAGAAGAAAAATTTTCCTCTACTGGCAAATTCAAGGGGAAAGAAGAACATGAAGTAAGAAGGTAAAACAAAGAGGAGGCTTATACCTCAAATCAAGAAAGAGAATCACAAGAATACATAATTGAAGAGATGAAAAATTTAATTAAAAACCTTTAAAATAAATTGGTGAAGCTTGAATTAGAAGCCAATAATTCCTTTCCTCAGTCTAATCAGATAATCCTAATCGAGGATTCAATCCCTAGTATAAGAAGCATCCTCTGGAACTGTTGCAATGTGAGAGGAAGGAGCAGCAAGATCATATTCAGCCTCCTCTATACTTGGAAGGGGAAGTGTAAGGGCAAGCTAAGGAATTCACAGAGAGTCAAGAAAATCAATTCCTCGCTTACTCTAATGATGAAGAGGGTGAAATCATCTTACAAGGAGAGGCAGAAGAGAGGGAACATCCTCCCGGGGACCAAGATATTGACAATTATTGCAGACGGTTTGTAGATTTCATGCAGGCTCAACTCCACAAGAAGTATGACCTCAGGTCCTCTCAGAAGAGAACCTGAGTACAAGAACGGAACGAAGAGTTAGTATCAAAGAACCAAACTCCTTCTAGTTCTGCCTCTAAAGGAAATAAACCACTAAAGGAGTCAGCCTCTCATAAGGCCACTACATCTACCTCCACAAGCCAGGAGCCCGACCCTCCAAAAAATGAAAAGCATCTGTCTCCACCTCTGAATTTACCTAACCCCCCTAAAGAACATGTCGAAACAATCCCTACTGAAAAAGGACCGACAGTCTTTAATCTCCAAAAATAATTGGAGAAATTCAAGATCTTGATTCCCTTAATTGAACTACTGAAAGAACCCTCCTACAAATCCCAAGTATACCAATTCATGCAGCCCCCTGTCGGATAGTCTTAACCTCCAAGAAGAAAAACCTATGGTAGTTTTCAGACCTCATGTAGAAGAGCAAGACTCAGCCACACCTCCATTCTATGTGAGCTTAGTAATACATTACCTATTGTTACACAATTGTATGATGGATTTTGGGGCATCACATAACCTCTTTCCCTTGTCTATCATGGAACAACTGGGGTTGCAAATCACAAGGCCTTATAAATACTTTCTCGTTCAACTCTAAAAGAGTAAAATGTTTGGGGATGATAAAGGACCTAGTGGTAAACTTGGTTCAGATCCCTGCCAAGAGTGTGGTAATGGATATCGTCATAGCATACATCCCAGCTCAATTTGGTATGCTATTATCCAAATCTTGGGCATCCAAAATTGGAGGATCAATAAAGTTTTACCTAACCTATGCCACCATCCTAGTGTTCAATGGAGAAGAGAGAAGATTATATCAGGAGTCAAGGTTTGTGAAAATGGTCACCAAAGCTCATGGTTCAACCAACTCACTAGTATATGCTAAGGAAGGAGAGTTCTCTTGTGTCATGTTGGAATAAGACGATATGTTCCTCTAGGAAAATAAGGTTTCCCCCCCAAGATAGGGTAATCCTGAAAGGGGAGAAGAAAATAAAATATAGACCCTACAGTTTGATGGCACCTATTAAAAAGAGGGAAATGGGGCAGGCGTACTCTTGATATCTCTATAAGGTTGTTTGATTCCCCTCTCTTTCAATCTAGAGTTCAAAGCCACAAATAATGTGGCCGAGTACGAAGCCCTACTGTTGGGATTTCAAGAAGCCCAAAATATGAACATACAAAGCCTTAAGGTGTTTGGATATTTAGAACTGGTAGTGAGGCAAATGAGGAGCCAATGCCAAATAAAACACCCATGAATCAGAGCTTACAGGAATGAGGTATGGGATCTTATTGAAAAAAAAATGGCATTTAATATTCAGTTCATGCCTAGAGACAAGAACAGAATGGAAGATTCACTAACTGTGGTGGCTAGTAATTTCTGCCCCCCTCAAAACCCATTACTCAGATACGAAGTGGAGGTGTGATACCGCCCCTCTATTCTAGATAATGTGAAACACTAGTAGGTTTTTGAAGATGAAGAGCAAGTTAAGAACTTCATGGAAATGGTGGGTGAATTCTCAAGTTTAGTGATCGTCCCAGGAAATGAGAACATGGCTGAAGAACCAAAGACAAGGTGGGAGGAAACACTTGTTGGGTACCAAATTCTACAGCTAAAGGGGAATGTCATTCCCAGAGGCCTCGTACAGCTTGAAATTTTGTTCGAGAGGAATTATGTCCCGGTAAACTCAAGTAAGCCAACCCTCGATGAATTAGTCAAGGATTTGAACATTGGGACAGAGGAAGACCCAAAGTTGGTGAAGTTATCAAAAAGGGTTCCTAAAGAGTATCAAGGGTAGTACCTGAAGCTGTTTTGGTCATATAAGGACATCTTCACCTTGTATTACCAATATTTGAATACTTTCAACGTAGATATCATACAGCACAAGATCCCTCTCAAAGGGGATGCCAAACCTCACAAACAAAAACTGAGACAGATTAATCCACTCCTCCTCCTAGCTATTCAGAAGGAGATCAAGAATATGTTGCATGAAAATATCATTATGCCTCTGCGATATTCAAAATGGGTGTAAAACCTAGTTCTCGTGAGGAAAAATAATGGCGAAATCAAGCTCTGTGTTGATTTCTGCAACTTGAATCGTGCTTCACTCAAAGACAATTATCCCCTCCCTAAAATGGATCACATCACGCAGAAGGTGGTAGGATCCTCCCACATGTCTATGATGGATGGGTTCTTGGGATATAATCAAGTGGCAGTACTCCCTGAAGATCAGAAGAAGACGACATTTACCACGCCCCGAGGTACCTTTATGTATGCTCGGATGGCATTCAGCCTTATAAACGTTGGCACCACTTTTCAGCGTGTGATGGATATCGCCTCCGTAGGGGATCAAGATAAGTTTGTAGTGAATTATTCAGGAGTATGAAATGGAGATAAAGCCTACTAAGCTCATCAAAGGCTAGGGGTTAACTAAAATTCTATCGGAATCCAACTGTCGAGCTCTAGGAATAAACCTATCCATGACAGGAGGTGAGGTGAAGGATGATACAGGTGTGAAACTAGGAATAGAAACCTCCATAAAGAAAATGCACATAAATTATCTTCTTTCCCCGCGGTATAAAGAAATTTTTTAGTACCTTTTTACTCTGAGGTTTCCTCCTGGTTGTGACAAAACAAAGTACCACACATTGCAGTTGAGGTCCCAAAAGTAAACAGTAGAAAACAGGAAGTTGTACTAGAGTGACCCAGCTGGAATAATAATATTATGTTTGACAGAGCAGGAGGTGGAGGAAGTGATGAAGGAGTTTCACGATAGAATATGTGGCAGACACTACATCTTGCGTGTGACAAACCACAATATCCTTAGAGCAGGGTTCTTTTGGCCTAAGTTATTTAGTGATGTCCAAGCTCGTGTTAGGGCCTGTGAGAAGTGCCAAACATTTACCGAGAAGCAGAAGTTAGCACCCCTCCTGCTGATCCTAGTTGACGTTGAAGATTCATTCAAATAGTGGGGAATTGAATTCATAGGCAAATTCCATCTGGCATCTAGCAATCATCACCGGTGGATCCTCACCGCCACGGACTACTTCACCAAGTGGGTTGAGGCAATGCCAGCAAGGAACGCCATAGACTCGGTAGTAATCAAATTCTTGGAGGAGAATATAATAGCCAAGTTTGGGTGCCTAGAAAATATAATCACAGACAATGATTAGGCCAAGTCTTTTAAGTTCATAAACTTCTACCAGCGATAAAACATTCTTCTAGGACACTTCACTACATACTATGATCCGAATCTTAGGAGGAGGCCCCCAAGATCTAAAAATTTGAAATGGATCTGAAAAGATCTGCAAAATTACAATTCCAGAAAAAAAGAGAGAATAACACACAATAAATAAAAGCACAAAGAAACTTTTATTAAAAAGGAGAATAACTATAGAAGCTACATTGTGGTGGACAATCTGTCCTTTTACAAAATATGACTTGTTACTTATAGAATTTTTTTTTTACAATACCATAGGTAAATTCCATGGGTGGGTAAATATCATGGGTGGATATCACTTACAATACCATGGGTGAATGAATACCATGGGTGGATGCCACTTACAATACCATGGGTGGATAAATACCATGGCTGGATGAATACCATGGGTCGATTCCATTTACAATACCATGGGTAGACTCCATGGGTGGATGGATAACATGAGTGGATGAATACCATGGGTGGATGTCACTTTCCATTCGGATCATTCCTCCCTCCTTAAGAAGCAATGTTCCCCGTTGCATGAAGTTCCCTGTTGAACAGAATTGTGAATTACGGATAAAACATGCTTCCCTAGATAGGTGCTAGTCTAGAACAATGGATTAAAGACTATTCAACTTTTTCTCCTAACTAAGAACAGACACACAGAATGGATTAGAGGCTCACTTGGGATCCAAGCGCTTCTAAATGGCTCCTTCTATTGCTTCTGTTGTAGCTTCAAATTCAAGCGGTTTGTGCGAAATGATTCCTGCAAGAATAAACACTAAACAACAGAAGACAACAATAATACAGATGTGTATTCAAGTTAGTTTGCTAAATCATTAAATCATAAACCATATACATCAACCAAGATCTTGCAATATGGAAAATCAAAGCCAATACATATGCATATAGGGAAAAATAAGTTGTACTCTTTATTAATGATAGAAGGAGAGGTTACAACCAAGTGACTGATTTGAAGTGACCCTTCCACCAACATTCCTCAGCCTCATCACAGTATAAATCTCTCCAATAGCTATTACAAAAATCTAACTCTCAATTGAAAATTCACCATCATCTCTCTACTCAAATTCTTCCTTACCAAGAACTCATATCTGTGCTCAATTTATAGAGAAGCTGAAGGTTGTTTTACAATCAATGACTTTCCAATAATAGGAAAGACATGTTCCCAATCTTGTAGATGTCAAATGGACACTTGGATTCAAATCTTGACACATGTGAACTCTTCTAGAAGGCACTGGCCAAGTGGATATTCCGGAACAATGATAATTTCTCTCCCAATGTGACCAACGCACCTGTGAATGTCGAGAAGTGCTTTCCAGAGTAGCCTTGCATGGGGCTACTTGCATATGCAACACACTTAGCCCCTTTAGAGGCTACGTTGGTGAGCTCTCATATGATATATAATAAAATTCAAACTTTGGAAACCTTTGCTTGATGAAAGTCATGCTTGATTTGTCTTGTTCCTATCTTAGGGCATGTAGCAACTTGAAATGACAGGGAATGATAGACCCTTAATCATTGGTCCTGGAGATGATGCCTAGTTAACCAGATCATTGGGAATGGTGCCCAAATTGACCTATAAAATTCCCTCTTGAGAAACCTTTGTTTAATATGAAGAGCCACTAAAGAGAAAGGTTTTGTGTGGTTAACCCATAACTGTGATGAACGAAGATCCGAGGATAGAGATACCCTGTAATGCTTGTAACCAATTGTAATATTGGCATTGTGCAGCCTAGAAAATGGATTTCGATGAAGTGTGGGTTTGTGGATGACCCAAAACCATGGAAAACAAAGATCCGAGGATAGAGATACCCTATAATGCTTGTGACCAACTGTGTTACAAACAGTGTGCGGCCTAGCAAATGGACTTCGATGAGAAGGATTTTGTGCGGTTGACCCATAATCATGATGCTTATTGTTGATGAAGTAGTAGGTGCCTACATAGCTTGGGGTGGGACGTTACGTCTCCAAATAACCCAAACTAAACTTTTCTATCCTAAAACTGATGAATGTGAAGCAGGTGCCTACTAAAGCGGGGTGGGAGGGCACATCTCCAAAGGGAACCCGCTCATAATGTTGCTCTAGATTTAAAATGGGCATAACTTGGTCAATATAACTCAGAATATTTATTATAACCTATTTTTGAAAATATAATAATAATTCTGCATCTTCTCATGTGTTTGAAATCACTATCTGGAGAATCTAAACTCTCAGATTCGCGTTAGAACTATCCCGCCATCACAAAATTTCTGAAAAGAATAGTTGATTTTAAATTAGAAATAATTCCCTTGTCCGGACTCTGATTCGACCAAATTTTTTTTTTTAAATCAGATGTTTTTCCAAGGGGAGTTCATATCTATAACCATTTCTTTGAAATTTCACACTGAAAACTGCAAAAATCACAGGAGAGCTGCCATCCACGAATTGTCGTCAGAAAATTTCTACAACATTGTTGATTTTGAATTAGCAATATCTCCCGCATTCGAACTCCAATTTGGCTGATTGTTTTATTAATTTGATTATTTTTGCGCAAGGGATTCAGATCTGGTCTTTTTTTTGTAAAAGTTTCACCAAATTTTTCAGATCTGATCTTCAAACTCTCCTCCCAAAAAAATTCATGGAGTTTGTTGAAGATTGCTGCAAAACATTGAGACTGAAATATGCTTCAAACCCTCATTCCATGGAGGTGTAACTTGAATATGATACCACTGATCCGAATCTTGGGGGGAGGCCCCCGAGATCTAAAAAATTGAAATGGATCTTACAAGATCTGCAAAATTACAATGCCAGAAAAAAAGAGAGAAGAACTCACAGTAAATAAAATCCCAAAGAAACTTTTTATTAAAACAGAGAATAATTGTAGAAGCTACATTGTGGTGGACAATCTGTCCTTTTACAAAATGTGACTTGTTACTTATATCATCTTTTTGTTACAATACCACAAGTAAATTCCATGGGTGGGTAAATAGCATGGGTGGATCTCACTTAAAATACCATGGCTAAATACCATGGGTGAATGAATACCATGGGTGGATTCCACTTAAAATACCATGGGTGGATAAATACCATGGATGGTGTTATCACCCAAAAATTGAAACATCATTTTGACAAGGTTAAATAATTTCATGTGTCAAAATAGGGTTGTAGTATTCATTTTTAAGTTTGGTCAAGGGAAATATTAAATTTTTATGGTTTAAGTTTACCCTAAGGTCTAAACCCACCCATTTTCAAACTCCTTCATGTCACGTCATTCATCATTCTCTGAATTATTTCATTTTCCAAAGTTTTTGTACCGAAAGTGCCAACTATCCAGGAAACCATAGTTTCGTAGCGTAATGCACTGCAAAAAGTCACTTTTCGCTATGAAATTGTTGATAGTTTATAGTCAAATTAACACTAAAAGCGCTACGAAAGCGTGGTTTCATGTTTGTCTTGTCAGTCTAGCCGTTAGGTGTTAGAAATCATTTGGGTAAGGGTAAGTTAGATGCTTTTTGGTCATGGAGGGATAAAATCAAGGTACATGCTCAGGTCTGCAGTCATCATGGCCAGTTTAGGTAATGTAGAAGTCATCATTAAGTCATGAGAAGACATTTAAACTTCAAATCCTTTCCTAATTCAGTCATTCTCATTTATTTTTCCTTCTTGCGTAATATTTGAGCTCTGGAGAGCTATTGTACTCAGACAAAGTTGTGGTTGGTTTCTTCAAAGGTTTACTTTGAACATCATCAAGCAAGTATGCAAACTCATCAAGCGAGGCTGAGAAATTCTTAGAGAAACTATGGCAAAGAAAAGAAAAACACACAAGTGTGGACAATGTCTGAGATATGAACCTACAAACATGAAAGCAATCAATGAAGATACAGCTGTAATGGAAGCCTTCAGAAGGGCAGGTTGCCTACAGTTTTGTGAGAAATTACAAGGCTGTCATACATAGGTATCCAAGGAGTTTGCTTTGAATTTCAGTGGAACAGCGACTAAAGTGGGAATGCTCAATTTTTCCATCACACCAGAAGTTATTTCAGTTGCCACAGAGATTACAAGAGGACAGGGGAACTGGTTTAAAGGTTTCAAGTTTAACATGGAGCAGTGCAAATAATTCATGAAGGTTGAGCACACTGAGATGGATCTCACCAATGTTGTTCCAAGAAGTTGCATTAAAGACAACTATTAAAAAAAATTTCTCATCATCCAAAAGTACTTTACTTGTGAATGTAGATATCACAAAGTCTACTCATATCATTTCAAATTACTTTCGCACTTCACTGGTACGATTTCCCTTGATCTACCTTTCTATCTGGATAGAAGTCTGTCAAAGATGGTTGATAAGGTCCAAGCAAAGTCTGAGGGGATTGAGACATCATTATTTCATCATGGCTTAATGAAGTTATTGGTTTTAGATAAACTTCAAAGTTTACACAGAGATTGGTCCTCATTCTTGTTTGTCAGTGGTTTTGAGTTGGATGCTCTAACTCCTTCAAAGACTCCTAAACCTAGGAAAAATCCATCACCACTAGCAGCAGAACAGAGCCAACCATTGGTAGCATAACCAAATGAACTTGCAAGAGTAGAACCAAGTAAGAAAACTATGAAGGAGCCAAAGAAAATGTAGAGTCTTGACACACGAATGTCCCACCTGCAAAATAGAATTCAAAGGTGGTCAAACCTGCAAAACAAAAACAAACTGTCAGTAAACAAGGAACCAAAAGGATAACTAGATGCCAAACAGTGGTTTCAGAAGATAAGACAGTGGTTGTAAAAGATAGAGCAGAAGCCAAGGGAAATCGAGAAGATATTTTACATGCCATTGACATAGAGGAAACTCCTATTGTTCAAGCTGATTTTATTGAGGAAGGTGGGCAGAAGTTAAAAAAGGCTAAATCTGCAAAGAAATTATAATTTGAGGGAGAGGATGCAGGTTTCATGTTCCAAGCAAGAAAGCTTATGAAAAGGCATGCTAGGAAACTATTAGAAAGAAGAAAAGAAGTTCAAACACCTACTGAGACATCTCAACTACCTCAAGATATTATTTACCTATCATCACCTACATAGAAGGACACAATCAACAAATCAAAAAATGGAAAAGAGAAGATGATAGAAAAAATAGAGTTGCAGCTCCTTGAAGAGAAATTGAAATTGGCCAATCATGAAATTGTTGTCATGAAAAAATGAGCAAGGAAACAAAGTGTTGAGAAAATTCAATTTGAAAAGATGAAGGCATTTTTGGAAGAACAGGTTGACATTGTTTCCAAAACTTTGGACAATACACATCAGCTTATCAAGTGGACAATTCCAACAAGGATAGAAGCCAAAAATTTCAGAAGGATTAACACTCATTTGAAAGCCACCAATAGAAGACTTAAAGACCAGTTTAAGGACCTTCAAGAGCAGCTTTAATTAATTCATGATGAATTGCAGAACAAAGGTATTAAAATGACAGTGATTGAAGAACCAATAGCCCAACCAATTGTAAACGAGGAAGAAATGCCTCAAGGAGTATAGGGTGAGTTGGTTTATGGTTGATTGAGGCTAGTGACATGTTATATACAATTTTTTGGCACTTACAGGTTTCATATTTCAAAATTATACAAGAATATGCATTTTCAACACTTTTCAGCAGTTTTGTAGCGCCCCTGGGCTTAAAGGGCAGCAAAATGCTACGAAACTACTGTAGCTTCTCTTTTTCCTTTTAGCACTAGTTTTGAATGCTATAAAGAGATGGAATTGTTGTGGGAGATGTGTTTAATGATGATGAACAGTATGCCAAAGGAAATAATCAATAATTTTGAGGTTAAAAGGCATGTTTTGCAGTGCTACAAAAGAACGCTACAAAACTGCCTTACTTTCGTAGCATACTGTATTTCAGCCTTTTTAGCAGGTTTTGGAGCACCTTTGGACATATAAAGATTATGGAAGGGTTAAATACCATGAAAAACAGTTATTCAACACTCAAGGACCACGAATTGAAGATAAACTGATAGCCAAAGTATTCATGGAAGAAGAAGACCATTTGCCTAAAAAACAGGGTTTTGTTTCCTAGTTTTGAGGAGGTCAGTTAAGTGGTCATAAAGTGATGAATTCCATCATCTCAAATCTAACATGTGACAACATACTTGTCAAAAAAATGTAATTGTTTTAGTAGATAAGGTTTTTAAAGACAATAATGAGTAGTTTGAGTCCTATTTGAAATAGGACTGTCAAGTAGGATAGGTGTTTGTTTGTCATTAAGTTGATGTTTTATGGTCATGCAAGGTGTCATTAGGAAAAAATTTGATGTATCTAGCCTCGAGGCAGATCATCTCATGATGTAACAACTCTATTAAAGGCCATTGGGTCGAATTTTTTAGGGGTTGGAGATTTTTGGCAAAATTGCAGCTTATTGTAAATTGACTATTTTAGCTTGTTACTTGACCAAATTGAGATTCTGAAGGAGTTTTTAGTGCTTACCTATTCTATATATACCTTTTATGTATCTCACTTGCAGTGGTTTTCATTTATAATACTCAGAATTCATTCATGTGATACTCTGACTTCCTTTATAAGTGAATTGACTATGTATTTTCATGTTTCATGTGTGTATGTCCTACTACTAAAAACTCTGACTTGCCTCAACTCCCATGTCAAGAAAACTCACTAAATCACTAAAAGTGTTGACTCCATAAGCCCAATTTCTACATACTGATATTATTTTTAACCTACATTTGTCATATCTAGTTTATTTCCTAAATAGAGTTAGCCATATATATCTTTATTCCATATCAATAACTGTTGAGAGAGCTCTCTCACATTGAGGAGGCTAAGCCTCAATCACAAAATTGGTTTGAAATAGTTTCATGATATTGCCTGATTAGCAGCCTATCAGAAAGAAATTTTTTGATAACAGGTGGATAAATACCATGGGTCAATTCCATTTACAATACCATGGGTAAATTCCATGGGTGGATGGATAACATGGGTGGATGAATATCATGGGTGGATGTCATTTTCTATTCAGATCATACTATCCCCAGGGAAATGGATTGTATGAATCATCGAATAAGATGCTGGTGAGGATCTTGAAGAAAACCATCAACGAAAATCAAAATAATTTGGATTCCTAACTCAAGTTCCCTCTTTGGGTGAATAGGATCACAACCAAGAGATCCACAGGGAAATCTCCCTATGAAATTGTGTATGGCAGGGCAGCGGTCTTCCCTATTCATCTTGCTTTACCTGTAGCCTAGTTTCTGCAAGAAAGTGAAGAAGAGCCCAATGACCTCATCAGAAGAATGAATCATTTGGTTGAGATAAGTGAGACTCGGGAGCAAGTGAATCTCAGGCTAGTAGGTTATTAGGAGAAGATGAAGTGCATATTCAACAGGAAAGCTAAATATCGAGAATTTCAGGCAGGGGACCTGGTACTGAGATGGGACACCAGGAGGTTGGACAAAGGGAAACACAGAAAATTCAATCCGCTTTGGTTTGGACCGTTAAAGGTGGTAGAAGTCAAGGGAAGCAATACCTTTATGCTGGAAAATCTGGAAGGAGACACACTTGAGATGCTTGTCAATGGACAGTTCTCAAGCCTTATTTTCAGCACTCACATGGACCCCAGCAGTTCATTGTACATATCCTCTAATTGTATATATGCCATTTTTACTTTTGCATGATTTCACTTTGAATTTAACTGCATTGTTCATGAAATCTCTGATGATGACTCCATGCACCCAAGAAGACACAGGCATCTGGTCTGCAGGTTCTCAACGCACTAGAAAAAGTACTTTGCCCCCAGGTGGAGCCAATGTTGGCCTGTGTATTATTAGGGAATTTTGAGGTCTAAAATGGGCCTCCTAAGGAAACTGTACAGTCAAAATTCACTTTATGAGAACCAATCACATTTTAGGGGATGATATCATCCCTAATGGTTGAGGTGGCATTTCTTGAGTTAAAGGCAGTTACTTGTCACATTCTCAGTGGTGGATAAAAACTCATGGTTAACCATGGTAGTGCTCTAAGTACTTTTAAAGTCATAAAATAAAGTACTCATAACAAATGTCATTTCACATTTTTTTAATAAAATAATATTATTGTCATTTCATATTACTTGAAAGAAACAATGCATATCCCTATGCATTTATTATATTACATTATTTTATTTTATTTTATTTTTATATAGTATATTAATTGCATGTTATTGTACAATTTAAATAATAGAAATTTTAATTAATAGCATATAATATAATTAAGAATTTATAAATTTATATTTATATTTTATTTTAGGTTATTTAAGTACAAAATACAAATGCATTAGTTGTTCAATGATAATGACTTTTTCTTGAAAAGCTCATTCTTATTTATAATTACATCAATACAATTTTTTTTAATTTTTATTTTGGTACAACTTTGGAATTGAATTTAACTATGGTTACATGGATTGTGGTGCAAAAAGTGAATTGCAAATTCATAAATATTATTTTATTGGTTTAACTATTATTTTATTATTTCCTTAGGAGGCCCATTTTAGACCTCAAAATTCCCCTAATGATTTGAACCCAAGGCAAGAGGTAAATTTTAGAACATGGGAAGCCATGTGGCTTGATCATGAAGGCTAGGAGAAGGTCCAAATAGCCCTTCGGTGGGTTCTTCATGCGCACAACCCAACGTGGCCGCTCATCGCTCAAAGAAGTGGCGCAACTCGTAAAGGAGAACACAGAAACCATTCTAACAACCCTCAAACAAACAAAGAGTGGCGGAATCGACCCACCGGAGGGTGTGACGTCAGCCACCCCACGGACCAATCAGAGGAGCTCTGAGGGGACAAGACATGGGTTCGCCCTCCATGTTTCGACCTGAATTAAGGTGGTAGGGACCATGCATTCATGGCTAAAAAAGGTAAGGTATGGTAAGGTAAGTCTATCCACATACGAAATCGGTATCTTCATGTCAGGCACGTGGTCTCTCACCCACCTGGCCACCGTTGGCCAATCACCTCACGCCGCGTGTCCACCCGCTAGTTTCCTCATGACGTCAGCCCTCCAGTTGTCACCCCACTCCTATTATAGAAAAAAGTCTTGTCTCCTACCCGATTTTCACGCTTGACCATTTGATTGTTACCATTTACGGTTTGTTTTTACTAAGTGGGGCACTCGGGTAAAATTCACAGTATATGCAGTTTCCTCTTTGCGTCACTCTCGTTGTTGCCTCAGGTATTTGGTCAAGGCCCTCTCATTTTTTTCCTTTGCTGTTTGTCAAAATTATGATGGAGAAAATTAATAGAACCACCCCCGAAACCTCACAGGCCTGAGAAGCCAGAAATTCCCCTCGTCTTGAGCCCCTCATGTACTCTCATGCCCAGCTCTGTGACATAATTTATCCATTTAACATAGCCAATATGAAGTTTGAGCTTTTGGGTTACAAACAGTGGGGTGAGTACTTATTTACAGTTATAGATTTGGGTCTATACTACCAAATTCCCTCGTTAGTCCACCCCTTCCCTGAGTTCATAGCTTGGCTCGCTGATGCCTACATTGAGAAAAAGAGCATCTTCCTTTCTACGCTAGGGGTTAAAATTTTCAAAATCAGCCCTCAGCTAATTAAAGAGGCCGTATGTTATCCCTCCTCTCAAGAGTGTGTCGAATTCACCGAAGTGACCCTCTCATGTCATTTTGCAAACCTTGCCATGGAAAAACAAAGAGGTTTCCTTGAACACATCACCGCATCTCGCATTACTACTCTCCCACCCATAGAAACTATCCCTCTTTATATTTTCCGTGATACCATCCATCCCATCCTAGGAGTCATCTCGGGGATATTGGGTTTAGAAAATGCAGATAGGGTAACAACCGCTGCTCTAGGGTTTTTAGAGCTCATTGTGTAGCCCAGGATCCTACTAGATATCCCGACCTTCCTAGCCTCTGCTATCCAAGCTCAGTTTCAAGACATATCAACCTTGAGTTGTTTTAGGTACTATTATTTGGTGTTCTGCTTGTTCCTGTTCAAGCACGTAGACAAGTTCGAGGGCTTAGGCCTAGACAAGTTATCCATGAGAAATTTCGAGCCAAAATTCATTTTCGAATGGACCCTCTCGATCCGCCAACACCCTAAAGGAAGGGGGTGCGCAAAATTCATCACGGGTTTCATGTCCAAGGCCTACGAAATCATACATGATAGCCCCTTGCCCAAGATTTTTCCTGAGCAGAAGGAGTTTCTCCAGTTCAGTGAGACAGATTGTGTCGAGGATTAGTATTTATTCTAGGATCATATTGAGAATAAGATTTATGGTTCTAAAGTGCCTGTTGAAAATTAAGCACCTTCATTAGGTGGGGCCCGCAGGCTATTTTTAGGTGTATGTCTATTTTTAGAATGGTGAGCATATTATATTTATAGTGGGATTCTATTTATAGATGGTTGAGAAAATTCTATTTATAGATGAGATTCTATTTTTAGATGCATGGGTGATGTCTATTTATAGATCACATGTCTAAAAATAGATTGGATGACAAATATTATTAGCCCTTAATAATAATTGGACAATAAATCATAATCTATTCTCTTGAAGAACTTGATTTCAGTTAACTGATGTGGCAAACCAGTTCACTGAAGGAATTACAAGTTCTAAGGTTGGTTGGTGGGACATGTAGAGTGGACTTCATTGTAACTGAGTGATACAAAATTGTAACAGAGTTGGATGTGTAGTTATGTGAGTTGTTATTTAGTTTAACTCAATTAAGTGAGTTAAACTCAATGGTGCTAGTTGTAACTAGTTGTAACTAAAGATACACTAGTGAGAGATCAGTGAATTAATTATTTAGTTAATCCACAAGCAGTGTCTCACATGAAACAGAAGAAATACTATTGTTAACTACATGCATGTCAGATCCAGTGGAGACCCAGTTGAGAGATAGGTGAAAGGGCATGATTGACTATCAGTTGTGACTATATTGATGCATTCAATGCATCTACACAAAAATTTTATATGCCAATGAGGATTTCACAGTCAAGGCAAGGCATGATCAAATTCATTCAGCGACTTCATCAGCAGGGATTATGCAGTGGAGGTAGGCTGTCAGGAGGCAGTAAATTGGTGCATGTGTAAACCAATTTTTGCATGACAGTGTGAGACGATTGTATATTGTACTGAGAGCTCTTGGAGCTATAGCTTTGTATGATATTTTTTCATGATCCATGATATGCATAATATATGATAGTTGGGGTTTTTAGCTTTAAGCTTTCCCGGTAAAAACATCTTGTTATGTGTGATTGATTTTTCTTCATGTGTTTTGCAATTGGCAATTAAATTTCTGCAAAGAATTAAGTAGAAGGATTATGTATTTAGAAATGGATATAATTGTTAGATAAAGAGAGTATGGTAATACATCACAGTATTTATAAATTTCTAAAAAATCCATTTTTGAATGGACCCTCTCGGTCTGCCAACACCTTGAAGGAAGGGGGTGCGCGAATTTAGCATGGATTTCATGTCCAGGGCCTATGAAATCATACATGATAGCCCCTCACCCAAGATTTTTCCTGAGAAGAAGGATTTTCTCCAGTTCAGTGAAACATATTGTGTCAGGGATTGATATTTATTCTAGGATCGTACTGAGATCATAGTTTATGGTTCCGAAGTACCTCCTTACCGTCTGCCAGTTTTAATGTCCATGATAATTTTCACCCTCGAGTTCATCCTTCAAGTCCTGAATGCCGAAAAAGCTCATTTTGTGCCCATAAAGAAGCGATATATTCTGAGGCTCCCGAATGCGGTAGGGCCTTTTACTATCATTTCAAGACATGCACTCCCCTTAGTTGAGGGGTTGTTACAGAAGATGAATTTACTGCAATGGGATGTATGGAATTATGATCCTAAGGGATTCATCATGCGAAGAAAGAAGAATATTAATTCTTCAACATATGAACATGAGCCTAGGCCTCTAATAAAATGGAAAGCTAACTATGATTCGTGGCATTTGGATACAGAAATGGATGTTGAATCCCCAACCACTGAAGGAAGAGGAGACAGTGTGCACAATGAAGTGGAGGTCCAGTATCAGCGGAGTCAGCAAATGGCCCAGGAACTTATGGATGAATATGAAAAATACCACCTTATTAAAAATCAAATAACTGAGGGGACTGAAGGACAGGTCACCGAGCAGCTTGACGAGAAAAACCAAGAGTACATCAGTCAGGGAAAAGACAAGCCAGACTTCCAACAATCTTTTGAATCCACATCCTCTATGGCGCCTTTAGAACTCTCACAGGCGGTCACCCTGGGGAAGGGGCTTTCATATAGGGACACGGGTTCAAGAAAGGAATGGGAAAAATGAGAACAGAACGAGGAAAAGAACCAGACAGCAAGGGAAAAGATGAGAAAAGAGCTAGCTCAGTTTGTGGATAATCAGCATACCAAGCTATTGACAACCTTGGATGTGGAGAATGATCAGTTAATAGTTGCATTCCAGTATTCGTCTTCTCACCCTCTACCCCAGGCTCCAAGTATAAATCCTTATATATGATACTAGAGATAGCTTCCATCACATTGCCAAAAAAGTTGAGCATGCATAAAGCCATTGGGGAAATGTTGCCTACAAAGGTATTGAAGCACACCCTCCTGGAAAATCTGGAAAGTGGGTTGGCCAAGATGTCAAGTACCCTAAAAAGAGAAAGATAAAATGCAAAGGCTCTTTCAAATCAGCTAGAATTTTATAAGAAAATCATAAGGGCTAAAGGAATTGATACAAATGCAACAATGCAAACTCTACTACAGAAGACCGAATTGGAGGTGCAGGAGTTATGACACAAACTGAATATCCCTCGTTTAGAGCATATCTAGACAGAAGATTTGGCCCAATTCAAGAAATAGAAGGAAGTCCTCACTGAGATGCTTGTCCAAAGAGATGAGGAGATAACGGAGCTGAAGCGGAGGTTAGCCGAGCTTCAGTAGGCTCAAGACAGCAACGTATGCCTAATTCAAGTGCCCGATGATCCACAAAATTCCTCAGAGCACTTGACCAGGCCTTGGAAAAGAGGAAGGTGTCAGAGGATGATACCCAAACCATATGATGGTTGTTAGATGAAACAAAGGTTGCCTCTACATAGAATGAAAATATGGTCTCATATTTACAAAAATAGGTGGATGCCCTTCGCAGGAAGCCTCAAGAGTAGCTGAAGTCAGTCAGAGACTTTTAGGCTCAAATCAAAGGTAACATGTCACTAATAGAAGCCAGAAAAATAATCTGTACCGAGATCATGAAAGAGGTAAAGGAGCACTAGGGTCTTATTACATTGGTGAACGATAAAAAGAATTCCATCTGTGATTTCAAAGTACAATTGGACGCAGGTCACATTGAAGGAAATGACAATGTGATGATCGCATGGGGATACATCAGATTCATCAATGAGCTCCCCACTGAAGAGTTGGGCATGAGCGATGTGGTCAACCGTTTCAAGATAATAATGGAAATCACCAAGATTATTCAGAAGGATGAAGCACGAGTTAAAGCATCAGGATATTTCGAGATAGTGGCTAAAGGGGTCGAAGATTTTGATCATGAATGGGGCAAGGTAGTGGAGGCAGGATTTCCAACATGCTGGGACCCGTTGGGGTTATTTCTCCCCTTGGCCATGTATGAACACTGGATGATTGAGATTAAATGCAAGGCCAATTCGGCCCTGGAAAATACCTCCCGCCTGAAGGTTGAAACCTTGGTGGCATCACTCCGCAAGTAATTCCTACTCCTTACAATGGTTAAACTATTCTTTGTTGCCAACCTCGACTATACAGAGCTGACTCAGCTATGCACATTGTTCAAGCTCTTTATCTCCACGCCCTTACCTATGGTTATCATATGGCAGAGATGTTATGAGCACTTCGCACCCACCAATTGCTTCTACTTCACACCCAATGGTGCCCCTGTCATCTCACCACTCTGGCTCTTCCTCCACTCCCATATGGCCACACAACTCAGGATATTCTGCCACTCCTCAGCGCAACCATTGATGATGTCAAAGGTTTTTCCTGTTAGAGTCCTATAATTTACAGTATCACAATGTGACTGATTATTTTCTTACTTTCAAATTTTCATATTGTATATATATTTCAATATTGAAAGCTTTTCCAAATAATAGAAAAAGAAACAAAAATGAAGAAGCAAAAGAGGGTGTAAAAAAGGAAAAGTAAAACCCACAAAAAATGAATAGCTCTGAAAGTGTTGCAAATCAACATGCCACTACTCTTTAGAAAATCTTGTTCAATCATACAGTTTAAGCATGATTGTACAATTTTGAACTTTTGTTGATAGGTTAGAAACTGAGGATTTTCCAAACTGTTTAATCTTGGCATATCAGTGGATTAGGTAGAAATGAAATTGGTTCAATAGTTTAATCTGAACCAATGGGAGAAATAAGGGATAGGGGTTAGGTTATAATTTTAAAAGAAAAATGTTTCAGGGTATGCAAGTCTAAATGCACCCTACAAAATAAGAAAAAATGTTAGATGAGTATTTTGGGTAGGTAGATAGGTTAATGAGAAAGGATGGAAGGAAAATATGAATTTTTTCCTACAAGGTGTATCAAAATTTCATTTTTCCTATGGTGGGAGAAGAAAAATCAAAAGAAAAGAGTATTTATACTCTAAAGTTTGGGAAAAATTCATTTTAAAAAGTTAGGCACTTTATGTTATGATTCTTATCTTAAGTCCCGAAAACATTAATTTTCCTTTTATCTCAATGTTATAGGTCAATTTGGGCACCATTCCCAACGACCTAGTTAACTGGGCATCATCTCCAAAACCGATGATTAAGGGTTTATCATTCCCTATCATCTCAGTTACTATATGCCCTAAGACAGGAAACAACATAAATCAAACAAGACTTTAATAAAGCAGGGATTTTCCATGGTTTGAAGCTTATTATTAAACATGTGGGAGCTCACCAACGTAGGCTCTAAGGGGCCTAAGTGCATTGCATATGCAGGTAGCCCCATTCAAGGCTGCTCTAAAAAGCACTTCTCGAAATTCAAAGGTGTGTTGGTCACATTGGGAGCGAAATTCTCATTGTTCTGGAATCTCCACTTGGCCAGTGTCTTCTAGAAGGGTTTACATGTGCCAAGCTTCAGATCCAAGTGTCCATTTGACATCTACATGAATGGAAACATGTCTTGCCTATTTTTGGAATGTTATTGACGCAAAAAAATGAACCCATAGTTCATTCATTGAATAAGCACGACCAAGTGTTTGGTGAATAATTATATGAAGTGTTGAGAACTCTAACAGAGTTTGGATTTGTGGAGTCACAGAGAGATTTGCGCTATGATGAGACTTGGGAACTCTGGTCGAAGGTCACTACAAATCCTGGGCCTACCAGTTATAAACTTCTCTTCTATCATCAGCTCAACAGTGATTTCTTGTTTTTCTCATATGACCTTCAAGGCCATTTGATTTTGTGTATCAAGAAGACTTCAGTTGATGAATGTAGTTTATGCTTAACTGATTTAGCTAATTAGCTTGAATAGATATCTATATTATTGCATCTTCTATTGTTTCAGTGTTCTTTCTTGTAGGAAGCATTCAAACATTTAAAACCACTTGAATTTTAAGCTGTAGTGGAAGCGACAGAAAGGAGTCATTTGGAAACGACTGAAACAAGTAAGCATCCAATCCTCTTCGTGTATTTGTTCTGATTTAGGAGAAATGGTAGTATAGTCTTTCACCTGTTGTTATAGGCTAACACCTGCATAGGGAAGTGTAATTTATCTGTAGATTACAATTCTAGCCCAACACTCAACCCCACCATCACATCATGCATCACATCCACTTTTAAACATCCTGCAACTCCCCACCATCTCCGCTCACCACTACACATCCAATGGCCCACATTACCCTTCGGCCCCCCCTCACCCTCTGAACTTTAACACCTAGGAGGGGTCTAAAACGAGTGGTATCCGATACTGCCGAACCTACAACGTGGTACTCCCAAAATCAATTTCACCCCCCCTTTGATACTGTTCACCGCCATCACCCCCCCTCTAAAAATAGTTTTCACTACAAAACCAAACCACTGCGCCTGCCGACTGTTGGACTAGTTGTTGCCATGTGGTTGTGTGCCACATCCCCACCTACCTGTCTACTCCATCCAATCACATTCATTCCTGCCAATATTCCATTGCACAATAAATGGTCATCCCATTATCCAACAGACCCACGCCAACTCAATGGTCCCCCCCAATCACAGTTTAAAACCTGAATTCCAGCCTAAAGTAGAGTATACTTTGCTTATTCAGTTAAAGAATTGCAGGTATTGGATTTAAAGAGAATTGCAGAAAAACATGATCAACCACTGTTCATCAAAGGAAATATTAGCTCTTAGCAACACTGATTGCAGTTTCCTTAAAACTATTTAATTCTGAGTATTATTCCCATTTTCTATTTTGTCCCTTCCCTAGAGCTGATCTGTGAAAATTCCCCCCTCTCCGCTCCCTTATTATTTCATCCCATTCTTCACTGCACACATAGGAATAAGCTACAGAAGAAAAAAATTCCTCTGAATATGGATCACGACCTTTTAATCCTATGGTCTACCCACAAGTGGACCTAGATCACTTGGCTCTAGCAGACTGAGACTATAAAATCCACGAAACAGAGTCAGACTTCGATTTATTCTATGTCTACTGCTGGCTTGAGGATAATTTCCTAAAATAATTTGATGATATAGGTATGTGAGAGACCCAATTACCTCTTTAAATCTTTCCCAAAACTCATAGTTGCCCAGAGTTCGTCCAAAAATTTCAGTCCTATTATGACATTAATCAGAGAACCATAGTCACTCCAACAGGAGAAATCTTGTTCACCATTAATGCCCAATCCATCCAGAAAATGATCAAGCCCCCACTCATAAAAAAATAGTTCCTTTTTCTTATGAATCCCTTAGGGAATTTTATCAGAAACTTGACTTTTCCAGTAGAGCCAAAACTTTGTAACTTTTCCTAGCCACTGATGCCCCAATGCCTACCAAGAATCCACCCTATCCTTAATATATCTTTCCTGATGGGACCCAACACATTGGCATTGTTTTATCTTATTTATTGGGGTATCACACTGATCAATGGGTAGACGAAGCCATGATTGGCTTCTTTTCCATTCTTTCCTTAGATACTAAACCTATAGCCATGTTTAACTATGCCCAGTTTCTTTCTTATACTATTCATGACCAATTCCTAAAGTTTCAGACAGAGGAGGTATTAAAATACACCTCTGTATTGGTATATATGTTTGTTTATTTCTAGTCCATCAGGTTTAAATTTCAGACAACCAAGGTAAATGAAGATGTTGAGCCTCAATTTGTCATCTTCTATACCACTATTCTATTAAAGGATCAGAAGAATTATACGTGCAAGGATTTTGTGGATTTATTTGCGCACCCAGCCCTTATCACACTCAGCAGTGCAGTAGAGCCAAGGCTAAATGAAGAAATCAAGAAAAACATGCAGGTGACAGATCAAGTAAAGACAGAAGATTGTTACTCATACAAAAATTACACAAAGATCCGGGTCTATGGGTGTGAGCAAGCCCCCTACAAATTGCCAAAGATCCTCTCCATGAGGATCTTTGCACTGGAGTATATAAGTCAAATAATACATGAATATAAGCTTCACTTTGTTTCTGCAAAGAAGAAGTGCCAGTTCAAAATCAAGGCACAAATTGGGCCTTTCATCTGCAACAACAAAGCCGTAGGGGAGGAGGAAGATAAGATACTGAAGGGGTTTGGTTTCAGCCATAGTTTGACTTGGTATTATGACCCTGGAGGGATTATCTCCAAGAAAATGGTGGAAAACAGGTCCACACCCTATGTCCACACACACAGGCCTCCAATTGAGCAGTATGCAAATCAAGTGGAATGGGTGAGAACACCCTACAAGAAGATGAAGAGCAGGTGATTTCCACCTCAGGCATCCAGAACCCAACACCAAAAGAAAGGAAGATAAAGAAGATAAAGAAGACAAGGGGAAAGAGTAAGAGAAAGAGATAGGAAGCAAGAGGCCAAGAGAGGATCTATCACCTTCGGTGTTTGATACCTCTAGTAAAGAGTTTGAAATGAAATATAGGAAGAGGGCCATAATTCACATGGATATCGATCAAGGAGGTAAATCAGAGCAGTAGACAGTAATTCACATCATGAAATCCACTAGTTCATCTTCAGCAAGTGGTCAAACAACGACCTCCCTACATCCTCAGCCACCATGTCTATGCAGCAACAGGGTCTACATACATCTACTTCCAAGCATTCCATAGAAGGCCAAGAAAAATCATTTTATGACACATTTATGGAGATAAATTTGAGGAATGAGGTACTGAAGACTAACACCTACAATCAATTCTGGAAGCAGACCTCAAGTTCACAAAGAAGGTTGTTGTCTGCCTTTGACATTGAAAAAGGGAGGATGCAAATGGAATTTCTAGAAACCCTGGTCCCACAGCCTCAAGGAGTAGGAGATTATAAGAAGGCATCATTCGAGTTCATTACCAAGGACATCCATCATATTGACCATATGTAATTACACAAGTAGAATGGAGAGATGGTGGCCTCCAATTTGAAAAGTTCTACCATGAGCTTGTCAAAACTTCAGTTATCTTTATCCAATACCTAATCACAGCTCAAGATGGAGAATATCTCTACCATGGCTAAGGACTCAAGAATCAAAGAGTTGGAAGATTTTACATAGTGAAGCTTGGGTATGACCCAACTAATGTTCAAGTTGTGGAGGAGATATTGAAGAAAAATAATGTTGACATAGCAGCCCTCAGGAAACAACTCAAGATGTCAGCAACAGAAGACCCCTTGGCTAAAGGCATTAAGGAAGATGAGTCATAGAAGACCAAGTTAGTGAAGTTAGTCATGGAACAGTCTACCCAAATCAATAAAATGGAGACCGAGATGGAAAAGTTATTGAAGGAGAAAGAAGAAGCGGCTCGAGTGGCACTCATCCCATTGGAAGTTGTGCCCATTTCATCAATTCCATTAGTTTTTCCAGCAACTATTGGAGCATCGAGTGGGACAGATTAGTTGTCCAAGGCCATGGAAAGTATGACCCTGCAGTCACAAGAAATCACTAAATTTGAGGCACATATAGGCATCCTAAGGGATCAAAAGGCAAGATCTAAAACTGCCCATGAAATAGCCAGAAAGAAGATTAAGAGGTTGGAAAAGGCAGAGAAGGATTTTTCAGCCAGTAGCATTCTAGGCCAAATGAAGTTGATAATTTGGGGCAGTATCATAGAGTATGTGGATGAAATTTGGCACTCCATCCATGTCATTTTTAAACAGAAAGAGTTGATTGACAAGTGAACGGTGGCTATTGAAAAAGCAAATTAGGAATTGGGAAATATGCCAATCACAGCCCCTAAAATCATAAAATTCTTGAACTCCAAAACCAGTTATGAGCTTAAAGAGTTGGACGTGTAGGACAGAACAATGACCATATTAGAGGTGAAAAGGTTCCTCACTAAGAGGAATTTGGTGAGACAACTGGAGGAGAAGTGTCACGAATTGGACATAGACATCAGCAAATTCTTAAATAGAATTGAGCCATTGAGGGCAAAAGGGTTTCCCTCACTCTATGTGATTAATAACAAGCTAGTCCAAAAGGGAGATTATATGGCCAAGCTTAGGGAAACAACTAAAGACACCACCAAATTCTCTAACATCAAAGGAAACATGACCAGGAAAGTTGTCTTGGATCTCTTGAGCAATGACATCTTTATTCAACATGAGCTGAAGCATGTTTTACTCACCATGTCCACTTTCATCAAATACACAGAGGTGGATGAAGTATATCGACAGGTCATAGTGCCAAATTATGCATGTACCAATATTGAAAAGGCACGGGGAACACATCATCACAGCCAGCAATCGATGAAAAGTGGCAACACCACATCATATTTAATGATCCAGCAAAGGCGGTCCAAAACGTAGAGTCAGACGTCTAAGCCACCCATTGTTGCCTCTTCGTGACCACCCCAGCCACTTTCAACCCAATTTTTATTTCACGAAGAGCTGTCGAATCCTTTGGATTCATGAAGAGCTGCCGAAGTTAATTCCATAGGTGGTGTTTTGTCAGAGATATTTTGTCTAGGCCTTACATGGCCACACTTGTCTAGTTTTGCTTAATTGTAATTAATGAAAATATGTTGAAGTAGATAGGGAAACCGATGTAGTTTCTAGTTAAATTCTTCATGCATTGGTAGTATAAAAGGTTGGACCTTGTTGGACCCTGTACTGTAAGAATAGATTGTATTGGAGCATTGTAATTTTTGGAGTTGGGCATCAATAATAAAATACTGTCCTGCAAGATACTTGAGTTCTGTTAAATGGTGATTTGTTTCCTATCTGTGTTAAATGTTTACATTTTTTTCCTCACTATGCATCATATTTATCTGATTGTAAAGTAGAAATTTTAGATTAAGATTTGTTGTCGAAGCACCTTAATTTTGTCTATGTTTACAATTGCAATGTTTTCTTCTGAAATATGGTCAGAGAATTCCTAACTTCTCTTTAATCATTACTGAACACTACTATTTCCTCCACCTCATAATTCACACTACTCACAAGATCCAATTAGCACAATTATCTTCCCTTGTGATGCTCTTAAAAATTTGATGCACCAATCCAGCCTTTTATGAATCCATAGCCCAATGAATTAGCTTCTGCAAACCTGCTCATCCGACCAACAATATAAATCAAAGCAACCAATTCCCACCATCATTGTAACTAGCCTAACATAAGCATCCATAACATTAAAGATACAATTAAATTACAAATAGAGAGAGCCCTCTCTAAGTCTAGGAAGGGTAGGTCGTGGACGCCAAAGTGGTTTGATGTTGTCCTTTATAGTTTATTCTTGTCAATCTTATAAATTATACGGCCACAACATAATGGCTACCATACTGGGGACTTATTGAAAATCTTAAAATTTCATCGGAGCTCAGAAACCCCAATCAAAACATTGTATGATTCAAGTATTTTTCAAGTTTTGTTTTTAGATTTTTGCAAAATACTCAGGCTGACTGTGCTCCGGGTCTAAATTTTGGCTCCCAAAAGAATATTTACCAAATCACATCCTGACCCAAATCTCCATGTAATAGTTGAAAATCTAGAGAAAATCCTGAGAAAAACCCTCAGAACTAAGATTCATATTTCTAGAAAATCCCTTCACAGAGTAAGTTCCCTCCCTCGAAACCTTGTAACCTTGCAAGACATCCAGTTCGATTCACATTTTGAACAAAACTTATTTAGGACCAAATCTTAGAATTAGACAACCCAGATATTTTTTGACCCATCTATCCTACAAGAGAGTCCATTTGGGGAAGCCTCCACATCCACCCAAGCTGACCTTCGGGTTCTCCAACACTTTTACTCCCTCCAAGATTTGGTAACAGGACTCACCTCAGTTGTTGATGAGGCTTATCTTCAACAATATGTAGAATTATTTGCACTTACTTCAAAATCTCCCTTGGTTATTTCCAAGTTTGTTCATACTCAATCAACCTGTCCAGGTGTGTCTACAACCTCTACCACTTCCTTGAAAATTTCCCACCAGAGTGTCCAAACCACCACTCATACACCCACCATCCACCCTCCTCCATTTAATCCTCCACCTCCCCTATTCAACCCTCCTCTTTTCAATCCCCCTTGGGTTCCCCCACCACCAATCATGGTACCCATATATGCTCCATTGGTGCTACCACCACCTGTCATACCCATGCCATAATATTATTAGTCCAAAATTCCACAATTTGATGGAACTAGTCCTGCAACTGCTCAACAGCATGTTGATAGAGTGAATGACAGTTTTGAGCTTCAAGAGATAGATGATGAAAGTGTTAAGTTGAGGATGTTTGCTAAAAGTCTGGGAGGATAAGTGAGAAAATTATTTAAAGTTTTGACTCCAAATAGTATCCATGACCTCCCTGGTTTTCACCAGCTATAGATAAATCGATGGGAAGTTAAGAAAAACCCTCTTCAAATCTTGTCAGAATATGAAAACATCAAGAGGAATACTAGAGAGAGTTTCCAAGACTACTCAATTAGGTTCAATAGTGTTTATAATGCACTTCCTACTCACATGAAACCCCCCCATGGCTTGGCCCTCGTTAAGTTCCCATATGGTTTTGATCCATAAATGGAATATCAACTTAGAGAGAGAGATCATGCTACATTGGAAGAAATGCAGAGAGATGCAGTAAGTGTAGAAGCCAACATGCTTGCAAAGAGGGCTAAGATGAGAACCAAGAAGAGATTTATTATAAGGGAAGAACCAAAAGCTTCCACATTTGATGCTAAGATTGATAACCTAGTTAGAACTATGGAAAGAATGATGGAGAGGATCAGCTTGAATGATAGAGCTTCTCCTAGGGAAAATTAGCCAGCTCCTCAAAAAAGAAATCAAAACATTAGAAGAAACCCTCCTCAAATAAGAAAAAAAGAACAAATAGGCCCTGACCAGCAAATCAAGCCTCCATTCCAAGAGAACTACGCTGAGGAAGATGAAGGAGTGGTCGAAGAATTAGAAGAAAGTCAGATTAATCTAATGGGAGTTAATGAAGTGGATTCTTTTTTCCTTACTGAAGAAGAGCAAGGTTTATTTTCTCTAACTCAAGCTGAAGTAGAATTTGAAGAGTCTGATGATTATAAAAAAGGGTTTGAGAATGCAATCATGGAGGTACATAGATAATATAACCTTAGAAGAAAGAAGAACTCTAATAACTCCAAGAAAAAGAATATTGAAAGTCCTGCCAAAAAGATCCCAGAAATTGATCCCAAGAAAACAGCATAAATTTCAAAGAAAGTTGTTATCATCCCAGGAAGGAATAATATAGAAAGAAGCACTAGTAAACTAGCTATAAGCCCTGTCAAAACTTCTCAAGCTGATATCCCCACCACAAGTCAACAATCTGAGGTTACTGCAAAAATAGAGCCTGAGAAGACTGATTGTTCAAATCTACTGAAAATACAGACACCGTTCAACATTGATAACGAAATTGCTAAATTAAAAATCTCAATTCCTCTCACTGAATTGGTAACAAGGATGTATATAGGTCCCAGGTCCTAAAGGTACTAAACATGGGAGAAATTACTGACACTATCAATCTGAATGATGATAAAGTTGAACTTTTGTTTGGGCCAGAAGTAGATGGTAAATCCTAGGAGGGAGGTGTTCCCCCATTTTATGTCAGTCTGAATGTTCATGATAAAATCCTCCATAATGCCATGTTAGATTCAGGTGCATCAAATAATCATATGCCAAAGGCTGTTATGGAGAAACTTGGCCTTGAAATCACTAGACCCCACAAATATGTGTTCTCATTAGACTCGAGCAAATTCAAATTCCTAGGTCTCATCATAGATCTATGTATTACTTTAGCTTAGATCCCAACAAAGAATCTATTATGGATATAGTAGTGTATGACATCCCTCCTAAGTATGGCATGCTTTTATCATGCTCACGGGGAGCCAAGCTAAAAGGAACCATCCAAATCGATATGACTTATGTTACCATATGAGTGTTTGGCCAACAAAGAAGACTGTATAGGGAAGCTTTGATGAAATATATAGTGAGAAGTCAAGAGAAACCACATAACTACCCCCTTTACTCTGTTCATTATGACCTTGAATCATTCATTCTTTCAATGATAAAGACATTGATGAAAAAGTAGTTGTAAAAGAAATGGACCAGGATAAAGAACAAGAAGATCAAATGAAAATTGTACAACATAAGGCTGAAGTTGTGCCTCTTTGAAACATGAGCTTTGATGGCTCTTGTGGAAAGAGAGATTCATGAGCAGGGGTATGGGTCTATAATAAAAGAAATAATCACACAGAGGGTCATTCTTACAAAGTAAATTTTTAGTGCACCAACAACATAGTAGAATATGAGGCGCTCCTTTTGGGTTTAAAATTACTAAAAATATTAGGAGCCAAAAGAATTTTTGTTCATGGGGACTCTGAGATGGTTATTAGACAAATCAAGGGAGAATACTCAGCCAAACATCCTAGATTGAGAGCATACAGGAACGTTTCCCTTGACCTCCTAAGAACATTTGAAGAATATGACCTTGCAGCCGTCCCAAGAAATCAAAATTTCCTTGCCAATGGTTTAGCATTTTCAGCAAGCACTTGTCAATTACCCCATCCCAGCAAGCAATACACCATGCAGATTAAACACCGCCCAGTGGTCCCTGATAACATGAGATATTGGTAAGTCTTTAGTAATGACAAACAAATTGAGAATTTCCTACAATCTAAAGGTGAGTTTGAATATTCCAGCTTGGAGCTAGATTGTGAAGAAGATTGTCACACCGAAGGAAAATTGAATATGGATGAACCACCTCATGATTCTAATATTAATATTTTAGCAAATGAAAATTTACATAGAATAGAGATACATAAATACCCAGACAAATAATAATATGAAGTACCCCAATTCAAAGATAACATCCTACCTAGAGGACTTGTCCCTTGAGAGGAACTATTTGAATTAAATGATGTGGCAAGAAAACCGAAGATGAAACCTACATAGGTAAACATTGAAGAATGTAATTTAGGAACTGAACATGATCCCAAGATGATAAAGTTATCAAATACACTATCAGTGACTACAAAACAGAAATACATTACTTTATTTAAGGAGTTCATTGATGTGTTTTCCTGGAGCTATGAGGACCTGAGATCTTATGATACTGGTATTATACAACATAAGATTCCAGTCAAGGAGAACCATAAACATTTTAAACAAAAACTACGCAGGATAAATATTTTCCTAATGCCCTTGGTTGACAAGGAGATCAAGAAGATGTATGATGCCAAAATCATAGTCCTAATTAGATACCTAGAATGGGTGTCCAATATTGTGTCTGTAAGAAAGAAAACAGGTGAAATCAGAATTTTCAATGACTTTATAAATATGAACAAAGTATCACTTAAATATAACTACCCTTTACCAAAGATGGACCATATATTGCAAAGGGTAATGGGCTCCAGAAGGATTTCTTTGTTAGATGGTTTTTCAAGGTATAATCAATTGTTGGTGCACCCTGATGATCAGCATAAAATAGCTTTTACTACTCCTTGGGGGACCTTCATGTATGTGAAATTTCCTTTTGGATTAATTAATGTTGGTGCCACTTTCTAGAGAGCAATGGACATTTATTTTTAAGAAGAGATCGGCCTTTTCATTGTAATATACCTTGATGATATTACAATATATTCGAAAACTTAGGAAGAACATCTGGCCCATTTGGGAACAGTTTTTGAGAAGTGCAGAAGGTTTGGACTATCTTTGAACCCCAAGAAATCATTATTCGGTATTGAAGAAGAGAAGCTTCTTGGCCACATTATATTTGAATAAGGAATTCAAATCGATCCTGGTAGGATTGAGGGAATACTTCAAATCAGTCATCCCAGGAACATCAAAGAGCTTCAATATTTCATTGGTAAGATAAATTTTTTGAGAAGGTTTATTATACCAAACCTTGTAGAACTACTGAGAAACATCACCAACATGCTCAAGAGAGATTCAGGAGTCAAGTGGAGAATGAAGGCTAAACAACCCTTTGACTTAGTAAAGCAAGCACTCACTAAAGCACCAATTCTTATCAACCCTGATTTCACCAAGGATTTCATCATTTTTTGGCTTTGCATCAGTGCACACTATTGTTGTTGTATTACTGTAGAAAAATAAGGAAGGACAAGAGCAACCCATAGATTTTTCAGCCAAGCTTTGAGAGATGCACCTTTAAAGTAAAATATTATGGAAAAGTAGGCATTTGCTTTCGTCAAAGCATGGAAGGATTTCAAATTTTACATCCTACATTCACATATCATTGCCTTTGTGCCCAACACAGTTGTCAAGGACATCCTAACATAGAATCCTGAGGGAAAGAGAGGCAAATGGATTGTTGTTATCCTGGAGTATGATTTAAATATCACTCCCACCAAACTGATCAAGGGACAATGGTTAGCCAAATTGATGGTTGAAGCCAATTTTAAGTATTAGATATCAACATGATCCATTCACTGGATGAACCAAAGGAGATGGTGACTCCACCTATTGAGGAAGCATTTTTAAATTCTCCTTGGCATGCAGATATATTATATGTTCTATTTAATTTAAATGCTCCTCCTGGTTTGTCCAAAACTAAAGCTAGGTTCTTGAAATTGAAAGCTGTCAAATTTTGCATCCTAGAAAATGTCTTATACTAGATATATTATGGGGGAATATTTCTTAAATGTTTGCTTAACTAAGATGCAGATAGAGTTATGAAGGAATATCATGAAGGGGATTGTGGAGGTCATCTCTATTGCAAAACCACTGCTAACAAGATCCTTAGAGTTGGTTTATATTGGCCTACTCTCTTCCCATATATCCAGAAAATGGTAGCTACCTGTCACAAATGTCAAATTTTTGAAGGGAAAAGAAAGTTGTTACCCTTGCCCTTACAGCCAATTTTTGTTGAGGCTCCTTTTCAACAATGGGGTTTAGACTTCATTGGATTAATTCACCCCTCATCCTCTGCCCAACATAAATGGATCCTTACTGCCACAAACTAATTTACCAAATGGATAGAAGCCATCCCTTCCAGAACTACTACTAACTCGATGATTATCAAATTCTTTGAAAGAAACATCCTTTCTAGATTTGGTTACCCTAGAAAAATCATCAAAGATAATGCTGCTACTTTTAATTCCAAGAAAATGGTGGATTTTTGTGACAAGTACCACATCTCCTTGGGACATTCAACAGCTTATTACCCTCAAGGTAATGGATTGGTTGAATCCTCCAACAAGAGTTTGGTTAATATCATCAAGAAGCTTCTAGAAGACAACAAGAATTCCTGGCACAACAAATTAGTGCATGCATTGTGGGCTGACAGATTGATGGCTAGGAAATCAATTGGCATGTCACCATACCAGTTGGTCTATGGGATGGATGAAATTTTCCCAACATCATTAGGAGTACCAGCCATGAAAATCATTCAAGAGATAGAGGCCAAAGAGAATGACGTAAAAAGAAGGATAAACCAGACCATCCAGCTACAACAGTCCAAAGAAGAAGTTTACAACAGAACACGAGTTGTGAAAGAAAATATAAAGAAGATCTTTGACAAAAGAACAAAGGCCAATTATTTTAATATTGTAGATAAGTACTGAGATTGTATTCCAAAAGAGAAGATAAAGGGAAACATGGCAAGTTTGAAAACCTGTGGAAGGGCCCATATATGGTTCATTCTTTCAGGGAAAATAATGCATTTTTTCCGCAAGAGATGGATGGAACAAAGTTACCTGGAGGTCCTCTCAATGGTAGGATTTTGAAGCATTACTTCTCCTAAATATAGAGAAATTCCCCATTTCATTTTAAATACCAAAACTTTTTATGCGGATCCTTTTTTAATGCCACCTTTTTGTGCTAAAAAATAGCAAGATAAATTCATGAAAAACAACAAGAGATATTCATAAAAAACAACAAGAGAAATTCATAAAAAATAGCAAGAGAAGATTCATGGAAAACATTGCAAAGAAGAAGTATACAAGGCTACTGGTCATGGTGTTCTTGACACTTCCCTAAGAATAAGTGCCATCCCCAGCTGAAGCCACTATTAGAGTTCTGTAATTTATAGTATCACAAGATGACTTATTAGTTTCTTACTTTGAAATTTTCATATTGTATATATATTTCAATATTAAAATCTTTTCCAAAGAATAGAAAAAGAAGAAAGAAAATAGGGTGTAAAAAAGGAAATAAAACCCCACAAAAATTGAATAGCTCTGAAAGTGTTGCAAATCAAAATGCCATTACTCTTTAGAAAGGCTTGTTCAATCATACAGTTTAAGCATGATTGTGCAATTTTGAATTTTTGTTGATAGGTTAGAAAATGGGGATTTTCCAAACTGTTTAATCTTGGCATATCAATAGATTAGCTAGAAATGAAATTGGTTCAACAGTTTAATATGAACCAATGGGAGAAATAAGAGATAGGGGTTAGGTTAGAATTTTAAAAGAAAAATGTTTCAGGGTCTACAAGTCCAAATGCACCCTAAAAAAGAAGAAAAATTGTTAGATGAGTAGTTTGGGTTGGTAGATAGGTTAAGGAGAAAGGATGGAAAGAAAATATGAATTTCGTCCTACAAGGTGTATCACAATTTCATTTTTCCTATGGTGGGAGAAGAAAAATCAAAATAAAAGGGTATTTATACTCTAAAGTTCGGAAAAACGTCATTTTGCAAAGTTAGGCACTTTATGTTATGATTCTTATCTTAAGTCCCAACAACATTAATTTTCCTCTTATCTCAACCCCACTCATATTTTCCGTATCATAAGTTCATACATTACACCTCTCGCCTTATACAATTCCTGTCCCCATCATCACATCACGCATCATATCCACTTTTAAACATCTCACAACTCCCCACCATCTTCACCATCCGACAACCCTCACCTTCGAACTTAACAACAGACTCAACGAAGTGATCTACATTACATCACCAACTCGCAGACCTAGAACATAGATATTTCACACCTCCTTAGATACCGTTCACCGCCATCACCCCCCTTTGAAAACGATTTCCGCTCCAAAACCAAACCACCATGCTCGCCGACCATTGGACTAGTCATTTCCGTTGTGCCTGTATGCCACATCCCCGCCTACCTGTCTCCTCCATCCAATCACATTCATTCCCACCAATAGCCTGTTGCACAATCAATGGTTAAGTCGTTATCCAACGGACCCGCGCCAACTTAACGGTCCCCCTCCAATCACAGTTTAAAACCGGAATTCATGCTTGTAGCAAAGTTTACTTTTTTTATTCAGTTAAAGCATTGTAGGTATTAGATTTGCAGAAAATTGCAGAAAAATCATGATCAACCATTGTTCATCAAAGAAAAGATTATCTCTCAGCAACACCGATTTCATTTTCCTTAAAATTGTTTAATTCTGAGTGTTATTCCCTTTTTCTATTTGGTCCCTTCCCTAGAGCTAATCTGTGAAAATTCCCTCCTCTCCGCTCCCTTATTATTTCATCCCATTCTTCACCACCAACAGATGAATAAGCTACAAAAGACAAAAATTCCTCCAAAGCTGGATCAATAGCATTTTAATCCTATGGTCTACCCACAAGTGGACCTGGATCACTTGGCTCTAGTAGACTGAGACTATAAAATACACGAAACAAAGTCAGACTTCGATTTATTTGATGTCTACTACTGGCTTGAGGATAAATTCCATGTAGAAGTTGATGATATAGGTCTGTGGGAGACCCAATTACCTCTTTACATCTTTCCAAAAACCCATAGTTGCCCAGAGTTCATCCGAAAATGTTAGTCATGTTATGACATTAATCAGAGAACCATAGTCACTCCAACAGGAGAAACCCTGTTCACCATCAATGCCCAATCCATCCAGAAAATGGTGCAGGCCCCCACTCATGAACAAAAAATTCCTTTCTCTTATAAAGCCCTTAGGGAATTTTATCAAAAACTCAAAAATTTTCCAGCAGGGCCAAAACTTTGCAACTTTTCATGGCCACTAATGCCCTAATGCCTACGAGGAATCCACCCTATCCTTCATATATATTTCCTGATAGGACCAAGCACATTGTCACTATTTTATATTATTTATTGGGGTATCACACTGATTAGTGGGTAGATGAAGCCATGATTGGCTTCTTTTCCATTCTTTCCTTAGATGCTAAACCTACAGTCATGTTTAACTATGCCCAGTTTCTTGCTGATACTATTCATGACCAGTTCCTAAAGTTTTAGACAGAGAAGGTATTCAAATAAACCTTTGTATTGGTATATATGTTTGTCTATTTCCAGTCCAACAGGTTTAAATTTCAGATGGTCAAGGTAAATGAAGATGTTGAGCCTCAATCTGTCATCTTCTGGACCACCTTGCTATTAAAGAATCAGAATAATTATACAAATAAGGATTTTGTGGATTTATTTGTGCACCCATCCATTAGCACACTCAGTAGTGAAACAGAGCCAAGGATAAATGAAGAAATAAGGAAAACCATGCAGCTGACAGATTAAGTAAAGACAGCAAATTGGTACTTGTACCAAAATTACACAGAGATCTGAGTCTATGGGTGTGAGTTATCCCCCTACAAATTTCCAAAGTTCCTCTCCATGAGGATATTTTCTCTAGAGTATATAAGACAAATGATACATGTAGATGAGCTTCACTTTGTTTATGCAAAGAAGAAGTCCCAGCTAAAAATCAAGGCACAAATTGGGCCTTTCATCTACAACAGCAAAGCAGTAGTGGAGGAGGCAGATAAGATACTGAATGGGATGGGTTTCAGCCACAATTTCACTTAGTCTTATGACCCTACAGGGATTATCTCTAAGAAAAGGGTGGAAAATAGTTCTACACCCTATGTCCACACACATGGGCCTACAATTGAGCAGTATGAAAATCAAGCAGAATGGGTGACCAACACCATACAAGAAGATGAAGAGCAGGTGATTTCCACCTTAGGCATCCAGACCCCAAGACCACAAGAAAGGAAGATAAATAAGACAAGGGGAAAGATAAATAGAAGGAGATATGAAGCAAGAGGCCAAGAGAGGATCAGTCACCTTCGGTGACTGATACCTCTAGTAAAGAGTTCAAAATAAAATCTAGGAAGAGGGCCAAATTTCACATGGATATCGATCAAGGAGGTGAATCAAAGCAGTAAACAGTAATTCACATCATGGACACCCCTAGGTTATCTCCAGTAGGTGGTCAAACAATAGCCTCCCCTACATCCTTAGCCACCATATCTATGTAGTAACAGGGTCTGTAGATATCTACTTCCAAGCCTGCCATAGAAGGCCAAGAAAAATCAGTTTATGACACATTTAGGGAGATAAATTTGAGGAATGAGTTGTTGAAGACTAACACCTATAACCAAGTCTAGAATTAGACCTCAAGTTCGCAAAGTAGACTATTGTTTGCCTTTATCACTGAAATAGGGATGATGCAGATGACATTTCTAGAAGCCCTGGTCCCACAACCTCAAGGAGAAGGAGATTATAAGAAGGCATCATTCAAGTTCAGTACCAAGGACATCCATCCTATTGACCAAATGGAATTACACAAGCAGACTGGAGATATGGTGGCCTCCACTTTGACAAGTATTGCCATGAGCTTGAAAAAACTTCAAGTATCTTTATCCAATACCCAATCATAGCTCAAGATGGAGAAGATCTCTGCCATCGCTAAGCACTCAAGAATCAAAGCGTTGGAAGATTTTATAGTAATTTTGAAGTTGTGGAGGAGATATTGAATAAAAGGAATGTTGACATAGAAACCCTCGAGAAACAACTCAAGATGTCAGCAACATAACATCCCTTGGCTAAACGCATTGAGGAAGATGAGTCACAGAAGGTTGAGTTAATGAAGTTAGTCATGGAACAGTCTGCCCAAATCAAGCAAATGGAGATTGAGGTGGACAATATATTGAAGGAGAAAGAAGAAGCAGCTCGAGTGGCACTCATCCCATTGGAAGTTGTGCCCATTTCATCAATTCCATCAGTTGTTACAACAACTACTGGAGCATCTAGTGGAACAAATCAGTTGTCCAAGGCCATGGGAAATATGACCCTGCAGTCACAAGAAATAAAGAGATTGGAGGCACGGATAGGCATCCTAAGGGATCAAAAGGAAAGATCTGAAATTACCCATAAAATAGCCAGAAAGCAGATTGAGAGGTTGGAGAAGGCAAAGAAGGATTTTCATCCAGAAGAAATATGGGCCAAATGAAGTTGATAATTTGGGGCAGTATCATAAATTTTGTGGATTAAAATTGGCACTCCATCCACATCATTTTTGAACAAAAAGAGTTGATTGACAAGTGCATGGTGGCTATTGAAAAAGAAAATCAGGAATTGGTAAATATGTCAATCACAGCCCCTAAAATCATAAAAGTCCTGAACATCAAAACCAGTTATGAACTTGAAGAGTTGGACATGCAAGAAAGAACAACGACCATATTAGAGGTGAAAAGGGACCTCACTAAGAGGAATTTGGTGAGACAACTGGAGAAGAAGTGTCACAAATTGGACATATCCATCAGCAGATTCTTAAACAGAATTGAGCCATTAAGGGAAAAAGGGTTTCCCTCACTGTATGTGATTAATAACAAGCTGGCCCAAAAGGGATATTATATGGCCAAGCTCAGGGAAATAGCTAAAGACACCGCAAAATTATCCAACATCAAAGGAAACGTGACCGGGAAATTTGTCTTGGATCTCTTGAGCAATGATATCTTTATTCAACATGAGCTGAAGCATGTTTTTCTCACCAGACCCACTTTTAGCAAATACACAGAGGTGGGTGAAGTATATCTACAAGTCATAGGGACGATAATTCTCAGTAATAAGGAGTGGGTCAAATTATGCATTTACCAATATTGAAAAGGCATAGTGAACACATCATCATAGCCATCGATCGACGAAAAGTGCCAACATCGCATCATATTTAATGATCTAGCAAAGGTGATCCAAAAAGTAGATCCAGATGTCAGAGCCACCCATTTTTGCAGCTCTTCGTGACCACCCCAGCCACTTTCAGCCCATTTTTTATTTCACGAAGAGTTGTTGAAGTTTTTGGATTCATGAAGAGCTGCCAAAGTTAATTCCACAGGCGGTGTTTTGTCAGAGATATTTTTTCCGGGCCTTGCATTGCCACACTTGTCTAGTTTTTACTTAATTGTAATTAATGAAAATTTTCTGAAGTATATAGGGCAACCGATGTATTTTTTAGTTAAATGTTGCATGCATTGGCAGTATAAAAGGTTGGACCTTTTTGGACCCTGTACTATAAGAATCGATTGTATTGGAGCATTGTAATTTTTGGAGTTGAGCATCAATAATAAAAGACCTTTCTACAGGATACTTGAGTTGTGTTAAATGGTGATGTGTTTCCTATCTATGCTAAATGTTTCCATTGTTTTCCTCACTGTGAATCATATTTATTTTATTGTAAAGCAGAAATTTTAGATTAAGATTTGTTGTTGGAGCACCTTAATTATGTCTATGTTTACAATCTGAATTTTTTCTTCTAAATTCTGGTCAGATAATTCTTAACTGCTTTTTAATAATTTCTGAACACTACTATTTCCTCCACTTCATGATTCACACTACTCTTAAGATCCAATCAGCGTATTTAGATTTCCCTGTGATGCTCTTGAAAATTTTATGCACCAATCCATCAATTTATGACTCCATATCCCAATGGATTAGCTTCTGCAGACCTACTCATCCAACCAACAAAATCAATAAAAAAAACCAATTCCCACCATCACTGTAACTATCCTAACATCATCATTCATAACATTAAAGATGAAATTAAATTACAATTAGAGAGAGCCCTCTCTGTGTCCAAGAAGGCTAGGTCCTGGATTCCAAAGTGGTTCGATGTTGTCCTTTATATTTTATTCTTTCCAAACTTATAAATTATAGGGCCACAACACAACCCATGTGGCCTTTAATTACTTTGTATTTTTACTTTATGTTATGTTGTTTAAACGGGTGAAATCACGATTTCACCCTCGATACTGTTATTGCTATTGTTATGTTCTGTTACAAAGATCAGTGCTCATGGCATGCTACAGTTGGACCGTATCGTTGTTGATTTTGATATGTGTATTGAAGAATCAAGAAAGAATATATGTTTAAGAAATAAATGGCTAATATCATGTGATGTAAGGTCTATATATATGTAACTCAAAGAGTATGAAAAAGGTTTTGGATTTTGTGGAAGTTTTGGGTTCGTACTATATAGATTTTTCATGTAATTATTGTTTTGAAATTTGAATGCACATCTTGGAGAGTTGTTTTTGAAAGCTAATATAAACACGACTTTGTTTTCGAATGGATTCCAATTGGGTTAGAGAGCAGTATGTATGTGTTTGTCTCTTGTTTTTTTAAGTTCTTTCCATTTTTTTAACTACTCTTCAAAGGTCTCCTGTGTGAAATGTTGGTTCTTGATGTTTTAATAAATGAATATGTATACATCCTCACTGAGGTAATATGACACTCATATGTTAATCATTCGGCTACCTTAATATTGCTCTCCATGGGACTACCTCTCCATCAATCTTCTATCGTCCACCTTTCTCTCTAATTATGAGAAGGACGGATTCTTATTGTTAAAAAAGCTCACCTCTCTTAGACTTTCTCTCTCATTTCCTCTGAGATTTCGTTGCCTTATATTCTAGAGTCTATTCATTGGCTTTATAATAAAAACTACTTTATATGAATGACCTTAAATTTTTATTTTTGACAAAAAAATATAGCATGAGTCATATATCGTCATGACAAACATTTTTTGACCTTCACCAAAATTAACCAAAAAGATCATTAGTGAGGTCCACTGAACGATCATCACTAGAAGTGTCACCAAAGAGAGAAATAGTGATAAGCCTTTAACGACCCACACCAAAAGTGTCATTAAAAATGTCTTTAGTGTAAAACCTTAAAGGATCTTCATAGACATGAACCTCACCAATGTCATTTTTTTTTGTACTGGATATACCTCTATCACATGACCATCAATCAGTTCTTGGGGAAAATTTCCATATCTCATAAAAGACAAGGAACCCTTACATGTCACGACCCATAATGTGAGACCAACTTCCCCATCTCAAATTGGTTAATAAAAATTATAAAACATACAAATAAAGTTATCATTTGTCAAGCTAAGGTGTTCAAGGGTAAATAATTTCAAGAAAAATTAAAATCCAATATAAACGGTTTAAAAAATCAAAGTTGAGATAGCTCATGTATCCACGATTACTCTAATCTTACATCTATTAGCCCAAGGTGAAGTATTCTATCATAGTCAGTCCCCTTGACCATGTCACTTGGCCATGGGGTTTTTCCCCTACATCCCATCATTATTCACATATCACCCACCATTTGAAGGGTGGAGAAAAGAAATGTCACTATACATTAGGGGTTGAGAACTCCTAATAAGGTCATCTATAATCCCACTTGAGGATTATAAGATGATTTACAAAGAGTTAGCGGGTAACCCATGGACCTTTATTTTAGGAACCCTCTACACATGGCATGGCACAAGAGGAGCTAAACACATTAGGGGTTGGGAATGCCTAATAAGGTCATCTATTAACCACTCCTATCTAAGGACATAACACCATCATGTAAATAAGGCCCAAATATTGGAAGAGAATCATCATATAAAGTGTTATTCTCCCCATTTATTTCATGTTTGGTTCACTTAGATGAAATAATTATTAATCCACACAATGAAAGTTGTAGAAATGGATATTGTGTATAATTGGCTATTGGTTCCATCTATAGGTTTAAAAAACTTAACTAGGGTTATAGACCACTTCAAACAGTTATAAACCATCATTCAAAACCATGGGCAATTTCAACACCCACAATGGGCAATATTAGATATCATCTATTTGTGATCTCTCATCAAGTCATCACTTGGAATTTAGCCAACTTAAGCAATTCACAATTTTCTCTTATGGAGGATTTGGAGTAATCTTAATGCAATTTAACATTTGGAGCTAATTTTTCTATCTTTAAGGTTATTATTAATTTATCTTCTTTGGTTTAAATGGTCGGCATACAAAGAACAACATCAAAAGAATATAAATTTTATTTATTTTAATCTTTGTATATCTTTTTCAAGCTATCCTACATTATACAAAGTCAATTTATTTTAATCTTTGTATATCTTTTTCAAGCTATCCTACATTATACAAAGTCAATGCAATATCAATTTCATTACTCACATATATTTCAGGCACATCTATTCTTTCCAAAAAAATTAAGAATAAAATTTATTTTCATGTATAATTTCAAAAAGAGTCTAAAAAATATTAAGAATAAAATTTATTTTCATATATAATTTCAAGAAGATTCTAAAAAACCAATAATCATAACCTCCACCCTAATGGCCATAAGTCAAATAAGAAGGGATTAAATATTACATTCCAATAAGAAGGGATTAAATATTACATTCCTAAGATAAGAAGGAATTTTAATCTTATTATATTATGTATTAACTTATCTTACTATTGGTGGCCCAAAAAACTTTCCCTGTTAGTTTAAATATAATGATTTCTCCCTCTCCTACTACCCTATATTAGTTTTTAGTATTAGTAGTTATTGTTTAGCCCATTATAGTTTTGGAAAACAATCATAATATTTTCTTAATATATAATCTTCACATGCATAGAGTTACCTTAAACAATGTTGGTCACTCTCTCTCTCTTACCACCCTTTATTACTTTTATGAAATAGTAATTATTGCTTGGTCCATTTTAATTTGGTTATGCAATAATAATATTTTCTTAATATTTATTTTTCTATCTATTTGACTCTAAAGGGTTATCCTATTTTTATTTGTAAAAGTTAAAACATTTTATTTGTAATTTTGTACAACTTAGATTATTTAGTTTTTTATTTTTATTATGTTTAATAAAGTTGTATAGTGGGAAAACTAATTATTATTAGTTAGGTGGACACAATTATTATTTGATTTTAATTGTGAAAATAGCTTAATTCATCACTAGTATTCAGGGAAACCAAGCCATTTAGAATAATTCTTTATTGGTTCATAAAAGGGAAACTTACTCCTATTAGATGCCAATAAGACATGGGTAGTTAATTTGGGGCTGTCGTTTCCAGGCAATGTTTTAGCCCGGACTCCGGCAAAGATTTTTTAAAAATCCAGCAAAGATTTCATCAGAATCATGTTTGCAGTGGTTAAACTTAAGTATTTTGAGTGCCTTAAGAGATTTTGGTAGTGCTGAATCCATTTCCAACCTCAAAAATGGATTTCAAACATTGCAAGTACCTGATTTCTTGAATTTAAGTTGCCCCGATTCCAGCAAAAAACTGCCGTCCGGGCTAAAACGTTGCCTGGGTAGACTACTCCGTTAATTTGTTTCCTTATAAAGAAAGCTGGTTCTAAGCAAGTAAAAGTCATTTTAAGTCATACTTCTAAACTATTTAGTTAACTTTCAATGATATCTCTTTCCCCGATAGATTAAAATTTGGTTTCAGTGAATTTGAACTATCATCATCGTCATAATAAACTGAAAAAATTCCCAACTTGAAATGCCGAGTCTCTATTCTGACAAATTACGAAGTTGCCGGCAATTATTTAGACTGGGATATAGGAAAGCGTGGCGTAATTATTGAATTTAGTGATCCATGTGATAATACAGCACGCGATGCAACACTCTTACCGGAAGTTGCTCCACAACAAGGTTGGACAAAGAAGCAGACAATTGATTCCCTCTTGCGAAAATCAGGGTTTAAGGGTCGCATAACTGAGTCTCTTCGAAAAGGAATCCGCATCACTCGTTACCAAAGCAGTGTTTACACTCTCGATTACAGTGAGTATGTTGCATTTGTGAGGAGAACAAGAGGTTATGTCCCTATTCTTTGAAACGCGGCCACATCAATAATGTGAGGGCTTCTATGAATTGTAACTCGGAAGAAGCCCAATCACAACAAATACAGTCATTTGTTAAATTTGATTTTAACATATATGTGATGATTGTGTGTGTATAAATGTGGGCAAAGCCTCAGCCTAAAACGGTTAAATAAACCTATCGAGTAGTCTTTAGTGCGACTTTTTGAAGGCTTTTACGGTGACTTTTTACGGTGTAATTTCTCTAAATTCCGGAAGGAATTTATTGAAAAGAGAAGTTTGATTGCTAACTTTGCACAATCGAAGTGCCCTAGAGGTTTTTGAGAGTGCCTAATCCATATATAGAGTCAAAAAACCAGTTTGAATAACAAAAACCAAGATTTTACCTCAAAAAATTTCACCAGTTTCTAGCACCTGAAACTTCAAAAAGTCGCACTAAAGACAACTCCTAAACCTATTAATGTTAAAATATTCATGAGGCTAGGTGATATTTTGGTTTTTTTGTTCTTCGTTTGATGTTCCATTCAAATATCAATTAATACACAATATAATAAGATTAAAAGTATAGGAATGTAATATTTAATCTCTTTTTATAGGAATGTAATATTTAATCTTTTTTTATTTGTCTTATGGCCATTAGGGTTGAGGTTATGATTATTGGTTTTTAGAATCTTCTTGAAATTATATATGAAAATAAATTTTATTTTTAATATTTTTTTAAATTTTATTTATATTATTTCATCTAAGTGAACCAAAGATGAAATAAATGGGAAGAATATTTTATATGATGATTACCAAACATGAAATAAATGGGAAGAATACCACTTTATATGGGAAGAATAATTGCTTTCTCCACCTCATGATTCACACTGGTCTCAAGATCCAATTAGCACAGTTAGCTTGCTCTGTAATGCTCTTGAAAAGTTGATGCACCAATCCATCCTTTTATGACTCCATAGCCCAATGGATTAGCTTCTGCAAACCTACTCATCCAAGCAACAAAATCAATCAAAACAACCAATTCCCACCATCACTGTAACTAGCCTAACATAAGAATTCATAACATTAAAGATAAAATTAAATTACAAATAAAGAGAGCCCTCTCTGAGTCCAAGAAGGCTAGGTCCTGGATTCCAAAGTGGTTCGATGTTGTCCTTTATAGTTTATTCTTGTCAATCTTATAAATTATAGGGCCACAACATAATGGCTACCATACTAGGGACTTACTGAAAAGCTTAAAATTTCATGAGAACTCAAAAACCCCATCAAAACATTGTATGATTCAAGTATTTTTCAAGTTTTGTTTTTAGCTTTTTCAAAAATACTCAGCCTGTTTGTGCTTCGGGTCTAAATTCTGGCTCCCAGAAGAATCTTTACCAGATCACATCCTAACCCAAATCCCCCTGCAATAGTTGACAATCCAGAGAAAATCCTAAGAAAAACCCCCAGAACTGAGATTCAAATTGTTAGAAAATCACTTCACAAAGCAAGTTCCCTCCCTCAAAACCTTGTAACCTTGCAAGACATCTAGTTTGATTCACATTTTGAACAAAGCTTATTCAGGACCAAATCTTAGAATTGGACAGCCCAGATATTTTTTGACTCATCTATCCTACAAAAGAGTCCAGTTGGAGAAGCCTCTACATCCACCCAAGTTGACCTTCAGCTTCTCCAACACTTTTACTCCCTTCAAGATTTGGTAGCAGGAATCACCTCAGTTGTTGGTGATGCTTACCTTCAACAATCTGTAGAATTATTTACACTTAATTCAGCAGCTCCCTTGGTTATTTCCAAGTTTGTTCATCCTCAATCAACCTGTCTAGGTTTGTCTACAACCTCTACCACTTCCTTGAACAGTTCCCACCAAAGTGCCCAAACCACCACTCATACACCCAACATCCACCCTCCTCCATTTAATCCTCCACCTCCCCTTATCAACCCTCCTCTTGTCAATCCTGCTTGGGTTCCCCCACCACCAATCATGGCAGCCAGATATGCTCCATTGGTGCAACCACCACTTTTCATACCCATTCCATAGGATTATCAGTCCAAAATTCCACAATTTAATGGGACTGGTCCTACAACTGCTCAACAGCATGTTGATAGAATGAATGACAGTTTTGACCTTCAAGAGATAAATGATGAAAGTGTCAAGTTGAGGATTTTTGCTCAAATTCTGGGAGGATAAGTGAGAAAATGGTTTAAAGGTTTGACTCCAAATAGTATCCATGACCTCCCTACTTTTCACCGGCTATTCATAAATCGATGGGAAGTTAAGAAAAACCCTCTTCAAATCTTGTCAGAATATGAAAAAATCAAGAGAAATAATGGAGATAGTTTCCAAGACTACTGCACTAGGTTCAACGGTGTTTATAATGCACTTCCTACTCACATGAAACCCCCACAAGGCTAAGCCATGGTTAAGTTCCCAGATGGTTTTGATCCAGAAATGGCATATCATCTTAGAGAGAGAGATCCTGCTACACTAGAAGAAATGCAGAGAGATGGAGTAAGTGTAGAAGCCAACCTGCTTACAAAGAGGGCTAGGATGAGAACCAAGAAGAGAGTTACTATAAGGGAAGAACCAACAGATTCCACATCTGATGCTAAGATTGATAACCTGGTTAGAACTATGTAAATAATGATGGAGAGGATTAGCCTGAATGAGAGAGTTTCTCCTAGGGAAAATTAGCCACCTCCTCAAAACAGAAATCAAAACCTTAGAAGAAACCCTCCTCAAATAAGACAAAGAGAACAAAGAGGCCCTGACTAGAAAATCAGGCCTCCGTTCCAAGAGAACTATGCTGATTAAGATGAAGGAGTGGTCAAATAATTAGAAGAAAGTCAGATTAATCTAATGGGAGTTAATGAACAAGATTATGTTTTCCTTACTGAAGAAGACCAAGGTTTATTTTCTCTGACTCAAACTGAAGTAGAAATTGAAGAGTCTGAGGATTATAAACAAGGGTTTGAGAATGCCATCATGGAGGTACATAGACAATATAACCTTAGAAGAAAGAAGAACTCTAATAACTCCAAGAAAAATAATACTGAAAGTCCTGCCAAAAAGATCCTAGAAACTGATCCCAAGAAAACAACAGAAATTTCAAAGAAAGTTGTTATCATCCCAGGAAAGAATAATATAGAAAGTAGCACTAGTAAACCAGCTATCAGCCCTGTCAAAATTGTTCAAGCTGATATCCCCACCACAAGTCAACAATCTGAGGTTACTACAAAAATAGTGCCTAAGAAGACTAATTGTTCAAATCTACTGAAAATACAGACACCGTTCAACATTGAGAAAAAAATTGCTAAATTAAAAATCTCAATTCCTCTCACTGAATTGGTAAACAAGGATGTATATAGGTCCCAAGTCCTAAAGGTACTAAACATGGGAGAAATTACTGACACTGTCAATCTGAATGATGATAAACCTGAACTTTTGTTTGGGCCAGAAGTAGATGGTAAATCCCAAGAGGGAGCTGTTCCCCCATTTTATGTCAGTGTGAATGTTCATGATAAAATCCTCCATAATGCCATGTTAGATTCAGGTGCATCACATAATCTTATGCCAAAGGCTATTATGGAGAAACTTGGCCTTGAAATAACTATACCCCACAAATATTTGTACTCATTTGACTCGAGCAAAGTCAAATTCCTAGGTCTCATCAAAGATCTATGTATTACTTTAGCTTAGATCCTAGAAAAGAATCTAGTAATGGATGTAGTAGTGTATGACATCCCTCCTAAGTATGACATGCTTTTATCATGCTCATGGGGAGCCAAGCTACAAGGAACCCTCCAAATGGATATGACTTATGCTACCATATCAGTGTTTGGCCAACAAAGAAGACTGTATAGGGAAACTTTAATGAAATATATGGTGAGCAGTCAAGAGAAACCACATAACTACCCCCTTTACTCTGTTCATTCTGACCTTGACTCATTCATTCTTTGCAATGATAAAGACATCGATGAACAAGTAGCTGTAAAAGAAATGGACCAGAATAAAGAACAAGAAGATCAAATGAAAATTGTACAACATAAGGTTTAAGTTGAGCCTCTTTGGAACATGAGCTTTGATAGCTATTGTGGCAAGAGAGATTCAGGAGCAGGGGTATGGGTGTGTAATACAAGAAATAATCACACAAAGGGTCATTCTTACAAACTAAATTTTCAATGCACCAACAACATAGCAGAATATGAGGTGCTTCTTTTAGGTTTACAATTACTTAAAATATTAGGAGCCAAAAGAATTTATGTTCATGGGGACTCTCAGCTAGTTATTAGACAAATCAAGGGAGAATAATCAGCCAAACTTCCTAGATTGAGAGCATATAGGAACGTTTCCCTTAACCTCCTAAGAACATTTGAAGAATATGACCTTGCTACAGTCCCAAGAAATCATAATGTCCTTGCCAATGGTTTAGCATTTTCAGCAAGCACTTGTCAATTACCCCATACCAGCAAGCAATACACTGTTCAGATTAAACACCTCCCAGGAGACCCTGATAACATGAGATATTGGCAAGTCTTTGGTAATGACAGGCAGATTGAGAATTTCCTGCAATCTAAAGGTGAGTTTTAAAATTCCAGCTTGGACCTAGATTGTTAAGAAGATTGTCCCACCGAAGGAAAAATGAGTATGGATGAACCACCGCATGATTCTGATATTAATATTTCAGCAAATGAAAATTTACATATAACAAAGATACATAAATACCCAGAAAAAGAGGAATTTTAAGTACTCCAATTCAAAGATAACATCTTGCCTAGAGGACTTGTTCCTTGAGAGGAACTATTTGACTTAAATGATGTGGCAAGAAAACCGAAGATGGAACTTACAGAGGTAAACATTAAAGAATGTAATTTAGGCAGTGAACTAGATCCCAAGATGAAAAAGTTATCAAATACACTACCAGAAACTACAAAACAGAAATGCACTGCTTTATTTAAGGAGTTCATTGATGTGTTTGCCTGGAGCTATGAGGACCTGAGATCTTATGATACTAGTATTATACAACATAAGATTCCAGTTAAGGAGAAACAGAAACTGCGTAGGATAAATCCTGTCCTAATGCCCTTGGTTGAGAAGGAGATCAAGAATATGTATGATGCCAAAATCATAGTCCCAATCAGATACTCAGAATGGGTATCCAATATTGTGCCTGTAAGAAAGAAAACAAGTGAAATCAGAGTTTGCATTAAATTTATAAATCTGAACAAAGTATCACTTAAAAATAACTACCCTTTACCAAATATGGACCATATATTGCAAAGGGTAGTGGGCTCCAGAAGGATTTCTTTGTTAGATGGATTTTCATGGTATAATCAATTGTTGGTGCATCCTGATGATCAGCATAAAATAGCTTTTACTACTCCTTGGGAACCTTCATGTATGTGAAAATGTCTTTTGGATTAATTAATGTTGGTGCCACTTTCCAGAGAGAAATGGAAATTTCCTTTTCAGAAGAGATCGGCCTTGTCATTGTAATCTACCTTGATGATATTACAGTATTTTCAAAAACTGATGAAGAACATCTAGCCCATTTGGGAAGGCTTTTTGAGAAGTGCGGAAGGTTTGGATTATCTTTGAACCCCAAGAAATCATTATTCGGTCTTGAATAAGGGAAGCTTCTGGACCACATTATATGTGAATAAGGAATCAAAATTGATCCTAGCAGGATTGAGGGCATACTTCAAATCAGTCATCCCAGGAACATCAAAGAGCTTCAATCTTTCATTTGTAAGATAATTTTTTTCAGAAGGTTTATACCTAACCTTACAGAACTACTGAAAAACATCACCAACATGCTCAAGAGAGATTCAGGAGTTAAGTGGAGCATGGAGGCTAAAAACTCCCTTAACTTAGTAAAGCAAACACTCACTAAAGCACCAGTTCTGACCATCCATGATTTCACCAAGGATTTCATCATTTTTTCCTTTGCATTAGTGCACACTATTGTTGTTGTATTATTGCAGAAAAATAAGAAAGGAAAAGAGCAGCGCATTGATTTTTTCAGCCAAGCTTTGAGAGATGCACCTTTAAAGTACAATATTATGAAAAAGCAAGTCTTTGCTTTGGTCAAAGCATTGAAGGATTTCAGATTTTACATCCTACATTTACATATCATTACTTTTGTGCCCAACACAGTTGTCAAGGACATCCTAACATACAATCCTGAGGGAAAGAGAGGCAAATGGATTGTTGTTATCCTGGAGTATGATTTAGAGATCAGGCCCACCAAACTGATCAAGGGACAAGGGTTAGCCAAATTGATGGTTGAAGCCAATTTTCAAGCATTAGATATCAACATGATCCATTCACTGGATGAACCAGAGGAGCTGGTGACTCCACCTTTGAGGAAGCATTCTTAAATTCTCCTTGGTATGCAGATATATTATATGTTCTATTTAATGTAAATGCTCCTCGTGGTTTGTCCAAAACTCAAGTTAGGTTTTTGGAATAGAAAGTTGTCAAATTTTGCATCATAGAAAATGTCTTATACTGGAAATATTCCGGGGGCATATTGCTTAAATTATTGCTTAAGGAAGATGCAGATAGGGTTATGAAGGAATTCCATGAAGGGGATTGTGGAGGTCATCTCTATTGGAAAACCACTGCTAACAAGATCCTTAGAGTTGTTTTATATTGGCCTACTCTCTTCCCATATATCCAAAAATTGGTAGCTTCCTCTCACAAATGTCAAATTTTTAAAGGGAAAATAAATTTGTTGTCTTGACCTTACAGCTATTTTTTGTTGAGGCTCCTTTTCAACAATGGGGTTTAGACTTCATTGGATAAATTCGCCCATCATCCTCTGCCCAGCATAAACGGATCCTTACTGCCACAGACTATACCAAATGGATAGAAGCCATCTCTTCCAGAACTGCTACTGACTCAGTGATTATCAAATTCCTTGAAAGAAACACCCTTTCCAGATTTGGCTACCCTAGAAAAATCATCACAGATAATGTTGATGCTTTTAATTCCAAGAAAATGGTGGATTTTTGTGACAAATACAACATCTTCTTGGGACATTCAACATCATATTACCCTCAAGGTAATGGATTGGTTTAATCCTCCAACAAGATTTTGGTTAATATCATCAAGAACCTTCTAGAAGACAACAAGAAGTCCTGGCACAACAAATTGGTGCATGCATTGTGGGCAGATAGACTAATAACTAAGAAATAAATTGGCATGTCACCATACCAGTTTGTCTATGGGATGGATGAAATTTTCCCAACATCATTAGGAGTACTAACCATGAAAATAATTCAAGAGATATAGGCCGAAGAGAATGATGTACAAAGAAGGATAAAACAGACCATACAACTACAACATTCCAGAGAAGAAGTTTACAACAGAACACAGGTTGTGCAAGAAGACATAAAGAAGATATTTGACAAAAGAAAAAAGGAAAATGATTTTAATATTGGAGATAAAGTACTGAGACGAGATTCCAGAAGAGAAAATAAAGAGAAACATGGCAAGTTTGAAAACCTGTGGAAGGGCCCATATATGGTTCATTCTTTCAGGGAAAATAATGCATTTTTTCTGCAAGAGATAGATGGAACAGAGTTGCCTGGAGGTCTTGTCAATGGCAGGATTTTGAAGCATTACTTCTCCTAAATATAGAGAAATTCCCCATTTCATTTTAAATACCACAATTTTTGGTGCGGATCCTTTTTGAAGGCCACCTTTTTGTGCTGAAAAATAGCAATAGAAATTCATGAAAAATAGCAAGAGAGATTCATAAAAAATAGCAAGAGAAATTCATAAAAAACAACAAGAGAAGATTCATGGAAACATTGTAGAGAAGAAGTATACAAGGCTACTAGTCTTAGTGTTCTTGACACTTCCCTAAGAAGAAGTGCTATCCCCAGCTGGAGCCACTGTTAGAGTTCTGTAATTTACAGTATCACACAGTGACTAATTAGTTTCTTACTTTGAAATTTTCTTATTGTATATATATATTAATATTCAAAGCTTTTCCAAAGAATATAAAAAGAAGAAGGAAAAGAGGGTGTAAAAAAAATAAAAGAAAACCCCACAAAAAATGAATAGCTCTGAAAGTGTTGCAAATCAAAATGCCACTACTCTTTAGAAAGGCTTGTTCAATCATACAGTTTAAGCATGATTGTACAATTTTGAATTTTTGTTGATAGGTTAGAAAATGGGATTTTCCAAACTGTTTAATATTGGCATATCAGTAGATTAGGTAGAAATGAAATTGGTTCAACAATTTAATCTGAACCAATGGGAGAAATAAGGGATAGGGGTTAGGTTATAATTTTAAAAGAAAAATGTTTCAGGGTCTACAAGTCCAAGTGTACCTTAAAAAGAAGAAAAAATGTTAGATGAGAAGTTTGGGTTGGTAGATAGGTTGAGGAGAATGGATGGAAGGAAAATATGAATTTCATCCTACAAGGTGTATCACAATTTCATTTTTCCTATGGTGGGAGAAGAAAAATAAAAATAAAAGGGTATTTATACTCTAAAGTTCACAAAAAGGTCATTTTGAAAAGCTAGGCACTTTATGTTATGATTCTTATCTTTAGTCCTGACAACATTAATTTTCCTTTTATCTTAATCCCACTCATATTTTCCTTATCATAATTTCATACATTACACCTCTCACCTTATACATTTCTCGACCCCACCATCACATCCACTTTTAAACATCTCGCAACTCTGCAGCATCTCTGCTCACTGCTACACATTTGATACCCCCCTCACCCTTCGAACTTTAACAACGATGGGCGGGGTGGTGGGGGAGGTGTGTGGGTCCAAAATGGGCGATATATGATACCACCGAACCTACAATGTGGCACTCCCAAAGTCATTCGCACCCCCCCCCTTTGATACCGTTCACCACCATCACCCCCCTCCAAAAATGGTTTCCGCTCCAAAACCAAAACACTATGCTCGCCGACCATTGGACTAGTCGTTGCCATGTGCCTGTGTGCCACGTCCCCACCTACCTATCTCCTCCATCCAACCACATTCATTCCCACCAATAGCCCGTTGTACAATAAATGGTTAGGTCGTTATCCAAAATACCCTCGCCAACTCAACGGTCCCCCCCCCCCCTCCCCAAATCATAGTTTAAATCCTGAATTCATGCCTCTAGCAAAGTTTACTTTCCTTATTCAGTTAAAGCATTGCAGGTATTGGATTTGCAAAGAATTGAAAAAAAATCATGATCAACCATTGTTCGTAAAAGGAAAGATTAGCTCTCAACAACAGAGATTGCAGTTTTCTTAAAACTATTTAATTCTGAGTGTTATTCCATTTTTCTATTTTGTCCCTTCCCTAGAGTTGATCTGTGAAAATTCTGTCCTCTCCGCTCCCTTATTCTTTCATCCCATTCTTCACCGCACACAGAGGAATACGCTACAGAAGAAAAAAATGCCTTGGAAGTTGGATCAATAGCCTTTTAATCCTATGGTCTACCCACAAGCAGACCTGGATCACTTGGCACAAGTAGACAGAGACTATAAAATCCACGAAACAGAGTCACACTTCGATTTATTTGATTTCTACTGCTAGCTCGAGGATAAATTCCTTGAAGAAGTTGATGATATAGGTTTGTGGGAGACCTAATTACCTCTTTACATCTTTCCCAAAACCCATAGTTGCCCAGAGTTCATCTGAAAATGTCAGTCATGTTATGACATTAATCAGAGAACCATAGTCACTCCAATAGGAGAAACCCTGTTCACCATCAATGCCCAATCCATCCAGCAAATGATGCAGGTTACCACTCATGAACAAACAATTCCTTTCTCTTATTAAGCCCTTAGGGAATTTTATAAAAACTCGAATTTTTCAGCAGAGCCAAAACTTTGCAACTTTTCACAGCCACTCATGCCCCAATGCCTACGAAGAATCCACCCTATCCTTCATCTATATTTCTTGATAGGACCCAGGACATTGTCACTGTTTTATATTATTTATTGGGGTGTCACACTGATCAGTGGGTAGATGAAGCCATGATTGACTTCTTTTCCATTCTTTCCTTAGATGCTAAACCTATAGTCATGTTTAACTATGCTGAGTTTCTTGCTGATACTATTCATGACCAGTTCCTAAAGTTTCAGATAGAGAAGGTATTCAAATAAACCTTTGTATATTGTATATATGTTTGTCTATTTCTAGTCCAACAGGTTTAAATTTCAGATGACCAAGGTAAATGAAGATGCTAAGCCTCAATCTGTCATCTTCTGGACCACCATGCTATTAAAGGATCAGAAGAATTATAAATACAAGGATTTTTGGATTTATTTTTGCACCCAGCCATTAGCACACTCAGTAGTGCAACAGAGGCAAGGATAAATGAAGAAATTAGGAAAACCATGCAGCTAACAGATTAAGTAAAGACAAAAGATTGGTACTTGTACCAAAATTACACAGAGATCTGAGTCTATGTGTGTGAGCTATCCCCCTACAAATTGCCAAAGTTCCTCTCCATGAGGATCTTTGCACTAGAGTATATAAGGCAAATGATACATTCAGATGAGCTTCACTTTGTTTATTAAAAGAAGAAGTCCTAGTTCAAAATCAAGGCACAAATTGGGCCTTTCATCTGCAATAGCAGAGCAGCAAGGGAGGAGGCAGATAAGATATTGAATGGGATGGGTTTCAACCAAAGTTTCACTTGGTCTTATGACCTTGCAGGGATTATTTCCAAGAAAATGGTGGAAAACAGGTCTACACCCTATGTCCACACACATAGGCCTACAATTGAGCAGTATGCAAATCAAGCAGAATGGGTGACCAACACCCTACAAGAAGATGAAGAGCAGCTGATTTCCACCTCAGGCATCCAGACCCCAACACCACAAGAAAGGAAGAGTGTTGAAGATAAAGAAGACAAGGGGAAAGAGCAATAGAAAGAGATAGGAAGCAAGAGGCCAAGATAGGATCAGTCACCTTTGGTGATTGATACCTCTAGTAAAGAGTTCAAACTAGAATATAGGAAGAGGGCCAGAATTCACATGTATATCGATCAAGGAGGTGAATTAGAGCAGCAGACAATAATTCAAATCATGGATACCCCTGGGTCATCTCCAGCAAGTGGTCAAACAACGGCCTCCTCTACATCCTTAGCTACCATGTCTATGTAGCAACATGGTCTGTACACATCTACTTCCAAGCCTGCCAAAGGAGGCCAAGAAAAAATAGTTTATGACACATTCAAGGAGATAAAGTTGAGGAATGAGGTGTTGATGACTAACACCTACAACCAATTCTAGAAGCAGACCTCAAGTTCGCAAAGAAGACTGTTGTCTGGCTTTAACACTGAAAAAGGGAGGAAGCATATGGCATTTCTAGAAGCCCTAGTCCCACAGCCTTAAGGAGCAGGAGATTATAAGAAGGCATCATTCGAGTTCAACACCAAGGGCATCCATCCTATTGACCAAATGGAATTACACAAGAAGAGTGGAGATATGGCAGCCTCCACTTTGACAAGTACTTCCATGATCTTCACAAAACTTCAGGTATCTTTATCCAATACCCAATCATAGCTCAAGATGGAAAAGATATCTGCCATGGCTAAGGACTCAAGAATCAAAGCGTTGGAATATTTTATAGAGAATCTTGGGTATGACCCAATTAATGTTCAAGCTGTGGAGGAGATATTGAAGAAAAGGAATGTTGACGTAGTAGCCCTCGGGAAACAATTCAAGATGTCAACAACAGAACACCCCTTGGCTAAAGGCATTGAGGAAGATGAGTCAAAAAAGGCCGAGTTAATGAATTTATTCATGGAACAGTCTTCCCAAATCAAGCAAATGGAGACCGAGATGGGAAATCTATTGAAGGAGAAAGAAGAAGCAACTTGAGTGGCACTCATCCCATTGGAAATTGTGCCCGTTTCACCAATTCCATCAATTGTTCCAGCAATTGCTAGAGCATCCAGTGGGAGATATCTGCTATCAAATGCCATGGAAAGTATGACCCTTCAGTCACAAGAAATCAAGAAATAAGAGGCACGGATAGGCATCCTAAGGGATCAAAAGGAAATATCTGAAATTTCCCTTGAAATAGCCAGAAAGTAGATTGAGAGGTTGGAGAAGGCAGAGAAGTATTTTTCAACTAGTAGCAATCTGGGCCAAATGAAGCTGATAATTTTGGGTAGTATCATAAATTTTTTTGATGAAATTTGGCACTCCATCCACATCATTTTTTAACAGAAAGAGTTGATTTACAAGTGTGCGGTGGCTATTGAAAAATCAAATCAGGAATTGGGAAATATGCCAATCACAACCCCTAAAATCATAAAATTCATGAACTCCAAAACCAGTTATGAGCTTGAAGAGTTGGACATCTAGGATAGAACAATGACCATATTAGAGGTGAAAAGGGTCCTCGCTAAGAGGAATTTGGTGAGATCACTAGAGGAGAAGTGTCACGAATTGGACATAGCCATAAGGAGATTCATAAATAGAATTGAGCCATTGAGGGCAAAAGGGTTGCCCTCACAGTATGTGATTAATAACAAGTTGGTCCAAAAGGGAGATTATATGGCCAAGCTCAAGGAAACAGCTAAAGACACCACCAAATTCTCCAACATCAAAGGAAATGTGACTGGGAAAGTTGTCTTGGATCTCTTAAGCAATGACATCTTTATTCAACATGAATTCAAGCATGTTTTTCTCACCAGACCCACTTTCAGAAAATACACAGAGGTGAATGAAATATATCTACAGGTCATAGGGACAAGAATTATTAGTAAGGAGGAGTGGGCCAAATTATGTATTTACCAAGATTGAAAAGGCATAGTGAACACATCAACACAACCATCAATCGACGAAAAGTGCCAACACTGCATCATATTTAATGATCTAGCAAAGGTGATCCAAAAAGTAGAGCCATATGTCAGAGCCACCCATTGTTGCCTCTTCGGGACCACCCCAGCCACTTTCAGCCCACTTTTGATTTCATGACGAGTTGTCGAAGTCTATTGATTCCTGAAGAGTTGTCAAAGTTAATTCCACAGGCGGTGTTTTTTCAGAGATATCTTTTTCGGGCCTTGCATCGCCACACTTTTCTATTTTTTACTTAATTGTAATTAATGAAAATTTTCTGAAGTAGATAGGGAAATCGATGTAGTTTTTAGTTAAATGTTGCATGAATTGGCAGTATAAAAGGTTGGACCTTGTTGGACCCTGTACTATAAGAACCGATTGTATTGGAGCATTGTAATTTTTGGAGTTGGGCATCAATAATAAAAGACCATTCTACAGGATACTTGAGTTGTGTTAAATGGTGATGTGTTTCCTATCTGTGTTAAATGTTTCCATTGTTTTCCTCACGGTGCATCATATTTATTTTATTCTAAAGCAGAAATTTTAGATTAAGATTTCTTGTTGTGTAATATCCCCAAATGGGAATATTCAGCAAAGCCTGCTGTAATAACGCACTCCTAGGAAATATGTGCACTGAAATGATTTTGCAGCTCCTGGATCCCTTATATCAGTGGATATATTGTCTAGATCCAAAAGGATAGAAAAAATGAATCAAACTAGGTGTGGTAAACAGACCTCCCACCACCTAGTCTAGCTGGAAAACACCCAAAGAGAGGGGTTGCAGCTATATGCAACAAACTGCTTCAGAAATAATGCAGTTCAATTGTTTGAGAGCATGAGGCCAACATGGAGGTTCATTCTTCAACTATACATCAGAAAAATATATTTACAATGCAACTTTTACAGTGTGTAACATAAAGGAAAAGAATATACAAGAAGAATCCCTCAAAATGAGGTGCTCCAACCATCAGAAATAGAGGAATAAGCTTGACAGTGCTATTTTCATTGGTTGAAGCAGTATTTGACTACATCTTAGATCTAGAGAATATCTGTACACAAAACGATATATCCATTTCATATCTATATAAAAGAAAGGCTCCTTTATACACTCCCCTTGGGGATTTTAGTAAAACATGAATAACATTAAGTAGATCTGAGATCTAAGTTACAGATCTGCAGTAATATTCAGAAAATTATGAAACATATGATGTACAATAGATCAGATCTGAACTAACTGGATTGGATGGCCAATCCACGAATCACCACAGTGAAAGGAAGAATCCAATCACTAGAGATATCTCCTCCCAGATGCTGCCAAAACTCCCTGCAACTCTGCTCTTGCAAATAACGCAGTCCTGGAAGATGGACTGCGCTATAGGCTTTGAGTATGCTTTGGCCTAATGCCAAGATATGGATATGAAGCTCCAAGGGTCTAGAACACTCTTGTCAAAGGGATAGAAGAGTTTCCCAGTGAAAAGGGGTGCTAGAGATGCATAGATATGAAGAGATCTATCCTCCACTTGCTGCAGCTCACAAGGACAACCCAATCCTAAGCAGAATCAGCGCTGTAAGTGCAAGATGAAGCTTGGCCAATTTCCAAATAGTGGACAAGAAAAACAAGGCTCCTCCAAGAGCTGCTCTAGGAAGGAGGTGGGATTCTCGCACAGGAACACCCAATGCTAAGCAGCATTATTCTCAGCTAAACAAAAGAGAATGATATATGTCTAACCAGACAATATATTCAGAAATGTACATAATCAACAACCCTCTCATGCTTCTCTCCTCTTCCTTTTATAATATGAAAGCCTTGTCAAACCCTAAACCACTTCAATGAATTAGCTCCTTTCACATGTGGAGCCTCCATCTAAAATTGTGATGTCCATCCATGAGGTACATTGCATCTATACTGTGTTGTAGATTTGGTCAAGGTTGACCCAGACTCATAGCTCAAACCCATTCACACCTGCAAGTGTTTTGTTTACATGGCCTAGATTTATCCCTATTCACATGGGCATTGATTTATTCATTGTTTTCAAGAGTTTTACATGTCCTCCTTTATTCATTTATTCATGCAACATAAAATGAAACAAAAATATATATTCCTCTTAGCTTAGGCTAAGTAGGAATATTACATGTTGGAGCACCTTAATTTTGTCTGTGTTTACAATCTGACTGTTTTCTTCTGAAGTTTGGTCAGAGAATTCTTAACTGCTCTTTAATCATTACTGAACACTACTATTTCCTCCACCTCATGATTCACACTACTCTTAAGATCCAATCAGCACAATTAGCTTTCCCTGTGATGCTCTTGAAAATTTTATGCACCAATCCATCCATTTATGACTCCATATCCCAATGGATTAGCTTCTGCAGACCTGCTCATCCAACCAACAAAATTAATCAAAACAACCAATTCCCACCATCACTGTAACTAGCCTAACATCGGCATTCATAACATTAAAGATTAAATTAAATAGAGAGAGCCCTCTCTGAATCCAGGAAGGCTAGGTCCTTAATTCCAGATTGGTTCGATGTTGTCCTTTATAGTTTATTCTTGCCAACCTTATAAATTATATGGCCACAACACGGCCCATGTGGCCTTTAATTACTTTGTCTTTTTACTTTCTGTTATGTCATTTAAACGGGTGAAAAAATGATTTCACCCTCCTTACTGTTATTGTTATTGTTATGTTCTGTTATGAAGAGAAGTGCTCATGTCACGCTACAGTTGGACAGTATCATTGTTTATTTTGATATGTGTACTGAAGAAACAAGAAAGAATGTATGTTTAAGAAATATATGGCTAAGAGCCTGTGATGTAAGGTATATAAATATGTAACTCAGAGAGCATGAAAAAGGTTTTGGGTTCATACTATATAGCTTTTTCATGTAATTATTGTTTTGAAATCTGAATGCACATCTTGCAGAGTTGTTTTTGAAAGCTAATATAAAGATGACTTTTTTTGCAAATGGATTCCAATTGGGTTAGAGATCAGTATGTATGTGTTTGTCTCTTGTTTGTTTAAGTTCTTTCAATTTTTTTAACTACTCTTCAAAGGTCTCCTGCGTGAAATGTTGGTTGTTGATGTTTTAATAAATGAATATGTAGGAGGATGACCTCAATGCCCCAGTCACAAAGGGAGAGATTGAAGGGGTGCTCAAATGGTACAAAAAAGATAAAAGCCCTGGTCCTGATGGTTGGCCCATTGAATTCTTCATCCATTTTTCTAAGCTTATAGGCAATGATCTCCTTCTTGCTATTGAAGACAGTCGTGTTAAGGGCGGGATCTATGATGGATTCAATTCAACCTTCATTTCCCTCATACCTAAGACTGATCACCCAATCAGTTTTTAGGATTACAGACCTATATCTCTATGCAATTGTATCTACAAGATTATATCTAAAATTATTGCAAATCGCATCAAACCCTTTTTATCTTCACACATAGCTAAAGAACAATTTGCATTTCATCACCATAGGCAGATCCATGAAGCCATTGGTACGACTCAAGAAGCACTTCACTCTATCAAAACCAAAAATCTCAAATCCACCATCCTCAAAATTGATCTTGCAAAGGCATTTGATTAGGTCAATTGGAGCTACCTTCACCTCATCCTCCTGCATACTGGCTTCGCCCCCACTTTCATTAACTAGATTATGGGATGTATAATCCATGCATCCTTCAGCATTCTTCTAAATGGCACCGCATCAGATTTTTTTCATGCAGGAAGGGGTCTGCGACAAGGTTTCCCTCTTTTTCCACTACTTTTCATCCTTGTTATGGAGGGCCTCTCTATGCTTATTAAAAAAGCAAAAGCAGATGGGGACATCCATAGACTCCAAATTGATGAGATTATGTACCTCAAACAGCTCTTATTTTTTGATGATGTGCTTATATTTCTTGATGGCTCTGGACAGGACTCTATACAATTTGAGAAAATTCTTCAAAGTTTTTGCAGAGCTACTGGTATGGTCCCAAACAACAACAAATCCACCATCATCATGACTCGATGCTCTACTCAGGAATAGGGTATTGCCTTAGCATTATTTTCCTATGTCCCACACAACATTGGGGAGGGACTGATATACTTGGGTTTTCACTTAAAACCAAACGACTATCAAAAGATTGGAACTGGCGCATTGCAAAAGTGGAATGCACAATCAACGTTTGGTACCACAGATGGCTTTCTAGGGCTAGACGTTTGGTCCTTATCAAATTAGTTCTTGAAGCCATACCTATCTATTGGATGTCACTGGCTTGGATACCTATTAGTGTGACAAACTGTATTAAAAGCATATCCAGACATTTTTTATGGAGAAATCAGGCAAAGGACAGAACCTTTGCTTGGATTGCTTGGGAGTGTATCAGCATACTGAAACAGTGGGGTGGTTGGGGTATCAAGGAATTACATCTCTTCTCAATTGATCTGGCAACTAAAATGTGTTGGCACTTAATCACTGGCTGCAGTCTTTGGAAGGAGGTCATCACTGCAAAGTACATTGCTCCTATAAACACTCTTGATTGGATCAGAGGTAGCATTGTGCACACTCCTGGTGCATCCATTATTTGGAAAGCTATACAAAAGCTGCCCCACTAATACAAAGAGGACTCTCATGGAAAATTGGTACTAATGAATATGTTCGAGTGGGTACTGATTCATGGTCGGGGAGTGGGGACTACTACAAGCTACCTGCTTGGATCCTGGAGCATTTGGAAAATTTGGGTATCCGATACCTTGCTCAGATAACTAACTAGGATCGCACAAATTGGCATGCCCAATCTTGGTTATCTGTAGAGGACCTGGATATACCTCGCGCTGGACGTCTGACCTGGGCAACCTACATCAGGGCATTACAAGCATCACACATCCGTTTGACAGCGCAAGAGGATCAACTGATCTAGGCTATCTCACCTACTGGACAATACTCCCCAAAAGCAGGATACTTGACACTTTTCCAACCCAAGGAACCACACAAAAAAATCTGGTGGTGGCAGTCTCTTTGGAAAATCAAAGCGTCGCACAAGTACAGACTTCTATTATGGTGCATTCTTCATCACTGCACTCCTACCATGGAATATATCCATTGCCGTGCAATACAAGGACCCTCAAGATGTTGTTTCTGCCTAATGCAAGAGGAAGACACCTCACATATTTTCCTGGAATGCCATATCATCCTGTGCATTTGGGATCTGGTCACTCAAATTTTGGGATGTCTATTACACTGGAGTGGGAATTCAATACTAGATGCCTGGACAGCATGGTGGCAGTCGACAGCAAATATCACAAAGCTGTGAAATCTCCCATTGATTATTGCTTGGAATCTTTGGATAACACGCAAAAAATTCACATTTGACAATCAACAAGTGAATGAAGAGCACATCTCTTCGTCGATCTTGGCCACCTACAACATGATACCAGATGAGGTCCACCAGAAACCTGAGAATATTGTCACTCCCGAAACCATAGATCACACTTGGCCTTGGGCCTATTTTGATGGTGCTTCTAATCAACAGGGATGTGGGGAGGGGGCTATTCTCTATTTAACCGATCAGCACCACTATCATATTAAGATGGGTATGGGACCGGGAACGAACAATTTTGCCGAACTACAATGCTTAAGACTCCTCCTGATATTTTCTCGGGAAAAAAACTGCAACTCCATTCAAATTTTTGGAGACTCTCTTGTTGTGATAAACTGGTTCAACTCAAATGCTCTATGTTACACGCACACACTGAATGCTATTCTTAGGGAAGTCCATCACCTCAAATTACATTTTGACTCCATTTCTGTCAATCATATTTACAGGACTCGAAACAAAGTGATAGAAAAACTATCCAAAAAAGCCGCGAAGCTTATTTGGGGTACCTGGAATATCACAGAATATAATGGCGAACAGATTTACAAGTTATTTCATAGGCCTTTCATTGAGGATCTACAGGATTTTGGGGCCGTTGATACATGACAACAGTTTTTAATTTATCTCTTTGGAGATCATTTTGTATGTTATTTATAGGACATCTCGGCAGCTATACATATGTATATTTATCATGTTCATTTCTATTTATATTTGGCACTTTCCGATCCAGTAAGCTATGCACCAAACTTACTTGCAGATATTGGATTATCATTCTGTTTATATTAGTTTATACAAGACTATGAAGCCTGCTTATCTTGCAGCTACATGATAGCATACTCAGTAAAATGTAACATGTAATTTTTCTACTTAATGAAAGATTACGACTTTTTCATTTATGAAAAAAAATAAATGAATATATATACATCCTCGTTGAGGGAAGATGACACTCATATTTTGATCATTCATCTACCTTAATATTGCTCTCCATGGGACTGCCTCTCCATCAATCTTCTATCGGCCACCTTTCTCTCTAATTATGAGAAGGACAGATTCTTATTCTTAAAAAATCTCGCCTCCCTTATACTTCCTCTCGCATTTTCTCTGAGATTCCATTGCCTTATATTCCATAGTTTGTTCATTGGCTTTAAACCTAGCCCATTCTCATCATCCCAAACTTATGCGGCCTCAATCCCATTTCGAGTACTGTTCAGTATACATTAGAGTTTAGTACCATTGTTCCCACAGTTATCTTGAACCACAGTTACACCAATCCTATAAAGACACATTCATAGGATGCCCTCAACCAAAAACTGTTTTAAAAGCCTCTGATTCTTAAGATGTCCTAGGCACTGGTCTTTTGCAACTCTGGGTTGTCTCTAGGAGTGACAACACAGTGTATTGAAGAGACTTTGAAGAAGTCTTAAGGCACCCTTGAAGCATCCTTGAAGATATTTTGGAACATAATTTGAAATAGTTGAAGCTTTGTGAAGACATATCTTGGAACTGACATTTTGAAGGCACACTTGGAGACATGATGTTGTGTTGAAGCCCTTGTGGAGTAACTTTGGAGATCCTTTTTTGGGTTACATGAAGAGAAGTGGTGACACCTTCTGTTGTAGCTCCTAGAGACAGCCTTGAGTTGTATAAAGACCAATGCCTAGGACATCTTAAATGCAAGGAGCATATGACTCAACTGATTGCAGTTGACAATGTTAAACTCTCATGCAACTATCACTCAGATGAATGGTTTTAATAAGGGTGGAACCAAGACCCCAAAGTTAAACACAACAACTAGGAAAACTGTAGAAACTGAGTACAAACTACAATAATTAAATGCATCAGACAACTTTAAGACAAAATGTTGTAAAGGGGACCGACTTCTAAAATGAACACACAGATATCAGGTTATATGTGAGCGATGACTATGACAGAAGATGGAATAATATACTAACTATAACTAGGCTTATTCAAGTATAAGAATCCATATATATAGGGCCTATGCAAAGATAAGAATCCATATATCTAGACTCATATAAAGATAAGAATCCATTGTAGTTAATATCAGAAGAAGGGTGGAAGAGATAGGAAATGAAACAAAGTATCATGCCTGAGCATATTTAAAGCGCTATGGATGAGTAAATATGAGTATCTACTATGATAAATTCATATTCAAACATGGGAGCACTCACATTCCAGAACATTAAATACAATAAATGTGGAGAGAAATGAAATGAACATTTGTATTAAAAACATGGAGAAGAGTTACAAACTGTGAATCATCCAGAGTGGAATCCCCAATTCCAGCAAAGCTTCTTATTACTAAATCCCTATGGGCTCTTAAAACATATACTATCAAATTTCATACAAGATACATACAGAACACTTGAACTGGTGAGTCCTTTGGAAAATCTGGAACCTTTTCTTAGTGTTTGCTTCCAGTTTTTATAACCACTGATTCCTATGCATGAGAAGATATTTTGGGAAAATATATTCTTTGCATGTTGGTATGCTGTTGCAGGTCAAAATAAAAGACATAAATGATGATGAGGTAAAACTACTTCTCATCATCTTACAACATAGGCCTAAAGCCGTTTCTAACTGAAATGTAAACAACTTACTAACTGAAAGTAAAAACTATAGTGGTGAAATAAATATTTCACCCGAAATGACAAGGTGAAAAGAACATAAGGTAAAAAGGCCATACAGGCCCATTTTTGGATGATCATTACTGATTGATGAGGCGGAGCCATTGCTGCTGCTAGCGAAGGCAATACCGTTAGTCGTGGGAAGGAGTGGCCTTCTGTACTAGAGGGTGCAGTACTACTAGTAGTGGCTGAGTGGGTCTTCTGCTGATCTGTGTGTTTAGGCCTTTAAACTCTGACTGGGGCCCATTGATATTGCTTTAAGGCCTTTTTTAATCATCCTTTGCTTTAAAACTGAGTCTTCATCTTCAATCTGTGGGTTAAGATTTTAATTTTCTGAGTTGGACCCTTAGCCTTTATTCTTTTGTTGACAAGTACTTTCTTTGTGCACTGGAGGGTTTCGCTGTGTAACCATTGCTTATGAAATGATTGGTTAAGACGTGGTAATTAACCATTTATGACCCCTTTTTGCCTTTGATCAGGCCTTATGAGGATCGTCACCCTCATCCTTGAGCCACTTTGATTGGCTATGGGATGGCCCACATACTTAAAAATTCCGTGAAAAACCTACACATACAACAAACCAAATTAAATAAATCCTACAATGAGTGGTTGAATGCTTCAGAAGGCTCGGGTGAAGATGGAGGAGCAGTGCGGAGGCAAGAAATGCAACAGAGGCTTTTCTATGGTAAAAACAACGTTTAAATGTGATTTGGTGTGAAATTGTGCAGAAGGTGGTTTTGCAGAAAACCAGAGTGGTTTTTGCGTAGGGTTAAAGTGGTAAGCAGTAATGGGCCAAATGAATGCAATACAGCTAGGTGTACGACGCATGTCTTTACAAAACCGCCCATTTCGCGTGGAAACAACACGATCATGTTGTTTGATGAAATGAACACAAAAATGAATGAGAGCTGTCTGATCTGGGCAATCTAGATCAATGGATGAAAATGCACACGACGTACGTACTTGCGCAGTCTGGTGGGACTGGCAATGACATCAAGACTTACCTTACCGTTACACTCACAGCGCTAGGTGTCTCCATGGTCGGGCCTGCCAAGAATTTTGGCGAGGTCTTGTAGCGGCTCTAAGCCTGCGGCCATCACCCCACGGAAAGGCTATCTCGGGTCCCACTGTATGCTACATCATCACCATTCTGGGGGGGTGAGCTTCCGCCTTCTCCCTGCCATCCTTGATCCCCCGGGAACTCTTCACGTGCCTTTCTTCCTTTGTATGCTTGGAGTATGGGAAGGTCCTACCCTACCTAGCTGTCTTGCACCTTTATCCTCCTTTGTTTCATGTAAATCTTACCGCAAGGCTAGAATATGTATATGATGCCTTGTCCCACTTTTATATGGATTTTCATTCACATCAACCCATTCACTCCTTTTAGTATTGCTCCCTTTTATGCTTTTGGGTGATCCCCCTTTATAAGTTTCTTAGGGCTAAGGTGGTGAATGAAATAACAACATTGGCTCCATTTGGGGAAGACATGTTCGTCCTCGAATGTGTCGAGAACTCCGCAGACCATATATTAACTTCTTCTTGTGAACACAGTGTCCTTGATGCCTTCTCTTCTTTCTTCATGACAACTCTGTTATCACCCTGTAATTAGCAAGATTGGCAAAAGTCAAACTGCAGGGGCAACATCAAACCGCTTTGGGATTCAAGGATCTAGCCCTCCTAAATCCAGAGAGGGATCTCTCTATAAATGAGTGAAGAGATGTGATCTTCAAAGGCCGAAATTGTAGTATTAGGCTAGTTATGAAGAGCATGGTTTGTGTTTGTTTGTTTTTGGTTGGGCCAAGACATAATGAAAGATGAGGACAATTCAAAGAAAGGATGAAGATGTCTGCAAGTGAAGGAATGATTGGGTTAATAGAAAAGGTAAAGACAGTTTTAACCCATTGGGCTGTGGAGTCATAGGAGGATTTTAATTGGACAGCAAGGTCGAAGCAGGATCCATGGGGCAAGTTACTTATATCAAAGGATCTCTTAAGGTGATTAATGGAGTGAAACAAATAGGAAGTGAAAGACCAAATAAATGAAAAACAAAGCACAATCTAAGATCAAGTAAGTACTTTTAAACTAGCTTGCTTTCAACATGTACTTAAGGAGAAACATACAAGTATTTCTGTTGATCAGGTAAGTACTTTTAAACTAGCCTGCATTGAAGTACTTTCAATCAGAAACATTTAAAAAAAAAAAATAGTTTGAACAGCTTAAGATCAGGTAAGTGCTTTTAAACTAGCCTGCTTTCAACATATTCAATAAGGAAAAACACAGATGATAATCACAAAGAGCAATCTAGATCAGGTAAGTACTTTTAAACTAACCTGCATTAATATACTCTAAGGAAAACAAAGAGAAGGCTCATTTTAAAGGGCAATTTAGATCAGGGAAGTACTTTTAAACTAACCTGCATTAATATACTCTTCAAAGAGAACATTCAAATGAAGAAAACATAGAAAATGAAGCTTTCAGTAAGATCAGGGTACCATGGAGAGTATATCCTAACTCTATGTTTGCTGTTCTTCATTAGAGAAAGTGAACAGAGTGAAAACATTAAGTAAAACAACAATTAATAGTAAGGAACACATCACCATTGACATAGTTTCAGAATTCCATGAATCAGCAGCTTGTATTGATGTTCAAACCAGTTACAATCAGCAAGCCTGGTGGGTCTCTACAGCCTTGAACTTCTCATATCAGCTTATGTATCTGTCAATTACAGAACAGGGCATCAGTAGCTTTAGAATGACTATTACATGTGTTCAGATGTTCAGAGACCAACCCTTCTCTCATCTTCTACAGAAATATTTATAGAAAAATGAGGAGGTGGTATTTGATTCCCTAGGTGAACTAACACAGACTAGTGACTTCTCGACCCTTGAGGGGTTCGATGAAGAAAGTTACAGGTGTTTATCTGCATTAATTGACTCACAATTACAATTAAGCTCAGTGGGAGCTTTTGTCGTCCTTTGAAGCTCAGTGTCACACTGGAGTAACTCTGTTCCTGCTTCCCGAGGTCTAATGATCGAAAGATCAACTTCTAAACTGTTCTTTAACCTTCTCGAATGGTTCTGCCGACAATTAGAGATAAGATAGCTCAATTAGTATTAATTGTTTGGCGGTCTTTGATCTTGACGAGACTGCAGGTGTCTTTTGGAGCTGTAGAGGGTTCAATTAGCCTCTTCTTATGGCAGTGGAGGGTTTCTCAGCTTGACAGATGTCTTCATCGTTCCCCAAAACACCTTTAATTAACTTGAAATCTGTGTTTTGGGTCTTCAATCTCCGGTTCTGATAACTTTTGTCTTCGGTGCTGATACTCTTTGATGATGCCCATTTCAACTGTGTTTCTTAGTGCGCAGGGCTGTGCGGGGTCGAATGGCATCGATGACTCATGAATTCATTGATGAAGTGTAAATACAACCCCGGAAATGATTTGCTTGAATGGCTCAGAAGACGGAGGATTGTCACCCTCTGCTTCTAAGATTTCTTCGTAAATGGCAAGAGAAACCATTTAAACCTGCAAAACACAAAAAAATGTTATAAAATCCTGCGTATTTGGTTGACTGCTTTGGAAGGCGTGTGGAAGGAGCATGGCTATTGGATGGCATCATCCAACGGTCGGGATCAATCGAGAAATGTTATACGGAAGGCGGAAAGAAGATTAGATCAGAGCCGTCGATTCGCGCTGAGATCAACGGTTGGGAGAAGGTGATGAAAAGTCAAATGGAGTAGAGATTTCCTTTGGAGAAACAATAAAAACCTTTGTTTTCAGTTAAAATAGTTAAAAATCAACTTCGGGACTGGGGAGGATCGTGGACCGTCGGATGGGATCAGCCCACAGATCAACGGCGGAGATTCACTGAGAATCGAACCGGCGAAGAACCTTTATAAACCATGAAATATAACCTTTTTCAACTTTACAGAGGGAAAAGGCCCTTTTTATATGAATGACGGGGGTATCGTATGGTGGGCCCGGCGGGACTGAGCGCAGATCGCAAAAATGAAAAAACGCGACGGCGGAAAGCAGCACAAAGCAGAAAACTGCGCTTTGCGCTTTGCGATGGATGCGACCGAGATGAGCGCAAATCGCAAAAATGGAAAACACGATGGGCATTTTAAATGAAAACTGAAAGTTGTGATTTGCGATCTGCGCTGGATCGCATTTCAGAAATTTGCGATGGGCATTTTGCAACGCGATATTTGCGATGCGATTGAGCGATGGCCGTCAGATCAGCGGGGAGAATGGACGGTCGGGATGCAATCGGGGGAATTAACAAACGCATGCGATTGAAACTTACGATTAGGAATTTGCGATTGTGCGCGGGTCGTTAGATCGGGTTTAGATCGACAGTCCAGATCCTTTGATTTTTTGCACCGGCGGGACCCTTATACTTTGTGAGAAACCCACAAATTTCATTAAATACCAAGGTTTTGAGTGGATCGGGCGGAATATATATATGATAGGCTGGCACCCGATTGCGGGGCTACTGGGTGTATGGAGTACCATGGGCCCGAGGCTTTATATAACTAGGGCCAATCGCAATCGGAACATTCGAGCCCGGTCTTTCAATCAACCCATTTGCCCATTTGTAACTTCTCTGATGCGATTGCGCATCGGTCTTTTTTATCTAACCATTTGTGAATTCTCCGATCGCGATTGCGCGATCGGTCTTTTTGATCAAACCATTTTTATTTATCACGTGACTTTTAAGTTTTTAACTTAAAATTTCGGAAAGTGGGTTTTTGGGTTTACAAAGGAAAATATTGATCGGAGAGGGATTTTTCAATGGTTTAGCGCCCGATTGCGGGCCCACGGGTTAAATGGAATAACAATACGATCTACGGTTTATGACAAAGGGGCTGATCGCAATCGGCGTTTTGAAATGGCTCACAAACATGCACACTTGAATTTTTCCAATGCGATTAGCGCTTCATGGGTTTGGCACTTGGTTTTTATGATGAGGGCATATGGGGGAAGTGGTTTGGAAACTCAGGCCAAGGGGCTTAAACCCTTAATAGTGAAATGGGTTTTTTACATAGATTTTCAATGATTTTCAAAGGTTTCTGAGGGTTTCGACAGAGTTCAAAAGGAGTTTGGAACTCTGCAGAGGCAATTTTTATGAAAGGAAGGTGAGGAAAATGGAAAACAAAGTAAAATGATGAAAAATATGAAGGTTAGTCTCTGAGAGGAAAAAGGGGAAAAGAAGGAGGATGTTGCAGCAGTCTTCTCATGGATTTTTTAGCAAAATTTTGAGTTTCTGAGAAATAACAGTGAAAACCTTGAGACATGAACATGAGATCTTCCACAGGCTTCAAGAGATAACATTTGACCAGGAAACTGTTTCTTGAAGGCTGAACATGTTTTGGCCACCTTTGGTAGAACAAATTTTATAGGTGGCCAACAATGGCTCCACTTGGGGATGGTGCCTTCTTGAAGGCATCAAGAACTTCAGACTTGCATTCTGGGAGGCTGATCAGTTGCCTCGTCCATTAAGTTCTCTGGGACGTTGATCTATGCCTAATCCATTGGGCTACCCTTCCTTGCTGGGATGGTCTTTCTGAAAACATATTAGCAGTATTGAAAAACAATGGATCTTCATCAACACCAATTTTCTACCTACCCAGTCCTACTGATCTAACATTTTTTCTTCATTTAGAGTGCACTTAGATTGGAAAACTCTTTACAAAATTTATTTCTTTTGAAAACAGGAAAACTAATCGAATTCTACTCCTTATTTCTCCATGGACTCAGATTAAACAGTTGAGTCCATATAATTCTCTACCTAATCTACTATCTGTTGGGTTTAAACTGTCCAACAGATTTCATTCTCTAAATTCTAAAACAGAAATTTAAAAACAGTCAAGTCAAGATTAAACTGTTTGACCTATTGTGATCTATGGCATAGAAAAAAAACTTCACATAGACATTATTCTGCATAAATTTAAACAAAAATGGGAGGCATAAGATGTGAAAATTTGAAGCACTGCCTTGCCTCTTTACAGCTTTGTTTTGACTTTTGTTTGAGCTGTTCTTTCCTTTTCAACTGGTTCAGACTTTGAGCTGATTAGAACCAGATTTGCATCTTATTTGACTCATAAATTTTGACAGACTAGAGTCAATTCTTGCTTGAAAACTCAGGTTCAGGTTTTGAGCATGTTTGAACCTTTGATTTCTATCCTAACCTATTTACCGATAAGCCAAGATTAAACAGTTTAGCAGATTAAATTCACTATCCTATCAGCAGAAAAATTTAAAGCTAATTAGTCAAGATTAAACAGTTTGACTAACTAGGAGTGTGTTTTTTAGGAGTGGCATTTGAGCTTGCACACTTTCATATTTATTTCTTTTCTTTTCTTTTTTCTTTTCTTTTTTGACATGGGGCGGTGCCTTTCTTGTTTTCATTTCTGCCCTCATTTCATTCTTTTATTGTTTTTGTATTTTTTTTTCTTTATGAAACTGAACAAAACAAATGGTATTTACATTGGAAATGAAATCTTTAAAATCAGACTCAGCAGTAGTAGTGTTTAAGGACCTTGCCATTAACAGGACCCCCGAACAGATCTGTACCATCTAGCTCTTGCAGGAAATAGGCATTAGGACCAATGGTAGACTGAATCATGTAAGGATCTTGCCATAAATAGTCAAATTTTCCATGTTTACCTTTATCCTCTCTTCTGGAATCCCATTTAAGTACCTTGTCTCCAATGTTGAAATTGCAAGCCTTTGTTCTCTTGTCAAACAATTTTTCTATGTTCTCTTGCACTTTTTGAGCTCTGTTGTAAACTTCTTCCCTTGTTTGCTGGAGATGTATTGTTTGATTAATCCTCCTTATCATACTGTCCTCTTCTAACTGAATTTCTTGGACTAATTTTATTACTGGTACACCTAGGCTGGTAGGAAACACTACATCTGCTCCATAAACAAGTTGGTAAGGGGAGGTTCCAATGGATTTCTTTGTGGTCAATATGTCTGCCCACAGAGCATGCACCAACTTTTTATGCCATGATTTTTTATTTTCCTCCAGCATCTTCTTGATGATGGTCACCAAAATTTTATTTGATGATTCAACTAACCCATTACCTTGAGGGTAATAAGCAGTAGAATGACCAAGTGTAATCTAATACCTGTGACAAAAATCAATCATATTTTTGGAACAAAAAGTAGCAGCATTATCAGTAATAATCTTTCTAGGACAGCCAAATCTAGACAGGATATGGTCTTCAAGAAATTTTATAATGACAGAATCTGTGGCATTCCTAGAAGGGATGGCCTCTATCCATTTTGTGAAGTAGTCAGTGGCTGTGAAAATCCATTTGTGTTGGGCAGCTGAAGCAGGATGGATTTCTCCTATGAAATCTAGGCCCCATTGTTGGAAAGGAGCTTCAACAATGATAGGTTGTAATGGTAAAGGAAGGAGTTTTATTTTCCCCTCAAAAACTTGGCACTTGTGACAGGCAACTATCATCTTATGGACATCTTGGAATAGGGTGGGCCAGTAATAACCAGCTCTAAGGATTTTGTTGGCTGTGGTTTTCCAATAGAGATGACCTCCACACTCTCCATCATGGAATTCATGCATGATCTTCTCTGCATCAACTTCAGGAAAACATTTAAGTAATAAACCATTAGCATATTTCCAATACAAACATTTGTTTAAAATGCAATAGTTCCTAGATTTCAACTTTAAAAACCTTGCCTTTGTTTTTGATAAATCAGGAGGAGCATTAAGATTTGTAAGTACATACAAGATATCAGCATACCAAGGTGAATTTTGAAACTGTTCTTTCACAGTGGGAGGAGGTAATTCTTCTTGTTCATCCGAGGCCTCTACCATGTTGATGTCAAGGGCTTGTAGATTAGAGTCAACCATTAATTGAGCCAAGCCCTGACCCTTAATGAGTTTTGTGGGTTTGATCTCCAAATCATATTCTAATATTACAGCAATCCATTTGCCCCTCTTTCCATCCGGGTCTTGTGACAAGATGTCTTTTACCACTACATTGGGTACATAAGAAATGGTGTGGGAATGAAGAATATACACCCTGAAGTACTTTAAGGCCTTTACCAAAGCATAGGCTTGTTTTTCCATTATGTTATATTTCAAGGGTGCATCCCTTAAAGCCTTGCTGAAAAAAGCAATGGGTTGTTCCTGTCCTTCTGATTTTTTCTGCAACAGGACTGCAGCCACCGTATGTTCTGATGCAAAGGAAAAAATAAGGAAATCTTTTGAAAAGTCTGGGCTGATCAAGACTGGTGCCCGGGTGAGTGCATGCTTTACCAATTCGAAAGATTTTTTGGCTTCTATAGTCCATTTCACTCCTACTTGCTTTTTGAGCATATTAGTCATGTTTCTAAGGAGCTCTGCTAAGTTGGGAATAAACCTCCTCAAGAAGTTAATCTTTCCAATAAAGGACTGCAGTTCTTTTATGTTCCTTGGGTGGCTAATCTGTAGTATTCCCTCAACTCTTTTTAGATCTATTTTAATTCCCTTTTCTGATATAATATGGCCAAGGAGTTTACCCTCTTGTAGGCCAAATACTGTATTTTTGGGGTTTAAAGATAGCCCAAATCTCCTGCATTTTTCAAAAACCTGCCTTAGATGTTTAAGGTGCTCTTCATCGGTTTTGGAATAAACTATTATGTCATCAAGGTAAATTACAATGAAGTGCCCTATTTCCTCTGAAAATGCAATGTCCATGGCCCTTTGGAAAGTGGCCCCAGCATTCATTAGTCCAAAAGGCATCCTCACATACATGAAAGTACCCCAAGCAGTGGTGAAAGCTGTTTTGAGTTTGTCTTCTGGGAGTACTAAAACTTGGTTATATCCTAAAAAACCATCTAACAGAGAAATCCTCTTTGAACCAACTACCTTCTGTAGAATGTGTTCCATTTTGGGCAGAGGATAATTGTCTTTTAGGGAGGCTCTGTTAAGGTTTCTGAAATCAATGCAGAGTCTTATTTCTCCTATCTTTTTCCTCACAGCTACAATATTAGAAACCCAATCTGAAAACCTCACAGGAACAATGATTCCTGCCTCATACATTTTCTTGATTTCCTTTTCCACTAGAGGCAGTTGTATCAGATTAATTCGACGCAATTTTTGCTTAAAGGGTTTTTGTTTTTCTCTCAAAGGAATCTTGTGCTGGATGATCTCTGGATCGTAGGCTTTTAAGTCTTCATAGCTCCATGCAAACACATCGACAAACTCTTTAAACAAGTCAATGTATTTCTTTTTGATGTCTGGTGGCAAGGACCTAGCTAATTTAATCATTTTAGGCTGACCCTTGGTGCCTATGTTGGATTCTTCCACCTCAAACTGTGTATATTCTACTGTGGTTTTCTTAGCCACGTCGTTAAAATCAAACAGGTCTTCTAATGGTGCTAGCCCCCTAGGTATGTTTTTATCCTTTGCTGACAATACCTCAATGTCTTCATTTTCTGTGTCCTCGTATTCTTTAGTATGAGTTTCGAGTTTTTTAGTTAACATGTTGATTTCCACGGGACGAGATGGTTCTTCTTCTTTAGGGGGTTGTTCGTTTAAGCAGTATTCATCGGATTTAGAATCTGAATTAGATGATTCAAACTCATTCTTGCCAAGCAGGAAATCTTCTATCTGCTTATCGTCCTCAAAGACCTGCCAATATTTTTTATTATCAGGCACAGCTGGTCTAAATTTCATCTGATTTGTGCAGTTTTCAATTTCATATGGAGCTAAGCATGTCCTAGCGGCAAAGGCTAAATTGTGTGCGGCAATATTTCGTTTTCTTGGGACAAAAATCAATTTGGACTCCTAAAAAGTTTTGAAAAGGTCGATGACATCGTTTCGATAAGCTCTAAGTTTGGGATGGTTTGCATTATACTCCCCATTGACTTGCCTAATCACTAATTCTGAATCCCCATGGACATTGATTCTTCTGGCTCCTAACTTTTTCAACAGATGTAAGCCTAAGATAAGAGCTTCATACTCGGCGATGTTGTTAGAACACGGAAAGTTTAATTTGCAGGAAATGCATTCTGTGTGATTGTTTTCAGTGTTAGTAATCCAGACACCCACACACGCAGTGCTCTTAGTGCATGACTCGTCAAAGTACATAGTCCACAGAGGACCGTTTTCGGTTTCATCCTGGTTAGTGCCCTCTTCAATTAGCGTGCTCTCTGATTGTTGTTGAGAATCAGTACTTAGTTGAATTGGTTTCGAGTTCTCAGGTTTTTCGCTGTGTCGAAGGTTGTTGTCGTGATTTTCAAGTTTTAAGGGCGATGGGCAAATGTCCCATGGCTCAAGATCTTTGTTTGGTTTTCTAATTCCTTGACATGTATCAAACTGTTTTGAAATTTCTGAGTTGTGTTTCTCTTTCTCGCCATCGGCAATCAATCCTGTTAAAGTGACTGATTCAGTAAGTGAGTCATCATTATGTTCTATTCTGAGGTTCAGAAGATGTTGTGCTGGATCTTGTTCCTCAAGATTTTCATAGAGACAAACATGATGGACAGTCTGTTGTTTGCCATCTTTAGGCTTGGTTGGGGTGTTGTTTTGTGAAGATTTGTCAGAGGTTTTAGTGTCGGGAGTTTGTTGACTGGCTTTGCTTCTAAGGTCATATTCTCTATGAGGCTCTATGATGACATTTTCCATATCTTGATAACAGTTTTCATCATCATCCCTTTGGTCATCATAAGGTGTGTATAAACCTTGTTTGTTCTCAGAATGAATCTCAAAGCCATCATTATCTACCCCTAGCATGTTGACATCATTTTCCTCTGTTATCTCATCTATTTCCTCTGCCTCACTTATATAGTTTTGATGAAAGGGAGGAGTGATCCGTTGATCATCTTCCCTAGGTCTGTTTGGAGGTTGGTTTCTTCTAAAATTCTGACCGTTGTTGTGGTTTCTATTCTGAGAAGAAGTTTGGTTTAGGCTTGCTTGTGTTATCTTAATTATGCTCATTTCTTTCATCATTTCTTCCATCATTCTTTCCATCTTTGAGTTTGAAGTGGAAGGTGTGGATTCCTCTCTAAAAGATACTCTCTTTTTAGCTTTCATTCTTGCTCTCTTCTCTATTAAATTGGCTTCGACAAAAAGAGCACCCCTTTGCATATCTTCAAGAGTTGCAAAGTCTCTTTCTCTTAGCGAATAGGTCATGTCAGAGTCAAAACCTTCAGGAAATTTGTTCAAAGCCGAGCCTTGCGGAGGTTTTAGTTCTGGGGGAAGTGCATTATAGATACTGTTAAATCTAGTATAATAAGCCTGTACACTTTCCCCTGGGTTCTTGTGGAGATTGTTGTAGTCAGCCAAGATTTGGAGAGGATTCTTCCTTACTTCCCATTTATTTAAGAAAGATTGATGGAAACCTTGAAGGTCATTAATACTATGAGGGGCTAAGCCTTTGAACCATTTTCTTACTTCTCCTCCCAAAATTTGAGCAAATAATCTCATTTTGACAGAATCATCAACAATCTCATTTCTGTCAAAGCAGTCATTCATCTTATCCACATGTTGTGATGCAGTAGTGGCACTACTATCATCATTTAATGGGATTTTGGACAGATAGTCCTGTGGCAGATTGACTAAAGGTATAGGAAGAACTAAGGGGGCATACCATGCAGCCATGGCAGGAGGTGGAGGTGGATTAACAAGAGTGAAAGTGGGTTGGAGGGGAGTGGTTGGAATAGTGGATATAGGGTGAGCAGAAGTGGATGGACCAGGGATAGATCGTTGAGCTAACCTTGGATGACAGACACCCAGATTGTGAAGGAAATGCAAATCAGGGGGTGTGGTGTCTCTTGTACCAGGATGCGTACTTGTCTCAGGAGAAGAAAGTAAAGACTCAGAATCTAACTGATCTAAATCACCAAGAGACCTAGTTCTAAAAGGATTTACTAAGTCTTCTTGTGATTGTTGTAGAGCTGAAATATTTTCTGGGATAGAGTTAACTCTCAAGGGTGATCTGAAAACAGTCGATAGTTTAATCCTAGGAGACTTCCTAAATAATCTTTGAGGGTTATCAACTATCTCAGGTGGATCCGAGTCAGGATGGGCTCTAGTGTGAATCTTTCTAGGAGCCACTATGCTGTACTTTTTAGACCCAAATAACAAGAAAAGTACGACCAGGTATGATAATCTTTGAGAGGTTAACTAATCTGATTTACACAAATTTCAATCCTACAGTCCTCTGACTGAGTTTGAAGGATAGTATAGTAATGAGGGTTCTTCCCAATGGAGTCTTAAGGTCTGTTCAGGATTGTGGAGTCGCCAAGTGGAAGTTTTTAGCTCCTTTTCAGAGGTAAGAGGTGTTATGGTCCACTACCACGTTTATTAAATACCAATCTGAAATATTTTTGGTTTTTTCTAAGTTATTTTTCAGTTAGCAAGGGATATCTGGTATCTTATGATTGTCTTCTAGTCTAAGAAATACTCAGTTCCCCAGTGGAGTCGCCATTATGTTATCACCCTGTAATTAGCAAGATTGGCAAAAGTCCAACTGCAGGGGCAACATCAAACCGCTTTGGGATTCAAGGATCTATCCCTCCTGAATCCAGAGAGGGATCTCTCTATAAATGAGTGAAGAGATGTGATCTTCAAAGGCCGAAATTGTAGTATTAGGCTAGTTATGAAGAGCATGGTTTGTGTTTGTTTGTTTTTGGTTGGGCCAAGACATAATGAAAGATGAGAACAGTTCAAAGAAAGGATGAAGATGTCTGCAAGTGAAGGAATGATTGGGCTGATAGAAAAGGTAAAGACAGTTTTAACCCATTGGGCTATGGAGTCATAGGAGGATTTTAATTGGACAGCAATGTCGAAGCAGGATCCATGGGGCAAGTTACTTAAATCAAAGGATCTCTTAAGGTGATTAATTGAGTGAAACAAATAGGAAGTGAAATACCAAGCAAATGAAAAACAAAGCACAGTCTAAGATCAAGTAAGTACTTTTAAACTAGCTTGCTTTCAACATGTACTTAAGGAGAAACATAAAAGTATTTATGTTGATCAGGTAAGTACTTTTAAACTAGCCTGCATTGAAGTACTTTCAATCAGAAAAATTTAAAAAAAAAAACAGTTTGAACAGCTTAAGATCAGGTAAGTGCTTTTAAACTAGCCTGCTTTCAGCATATTCAATAAGGAAAAACACAGATGATAATCACAAAGAGCAATCTAGATCAGGTAAGTACTTTTAAACTAACCTGTATTAATATACTCTAAGGAAAATAGAGAGAAGGCTCATTTTAAGGGGCAATCTATATCAAGGAAGTACTTTTAAACTAACCTACATTAATATACTCTTCAAAGAGAACATTCAAATGAAGAAAACATAGAAAATGAAGCTTTCAGTAAGAGCAGGGTACCATGGAGAGTATATCCTAACTCTATGTTTGTTTTTCTTCATTAGAGAAAGTGAACAAAGTGAAAACATTAAGTAAAATAACAATTAACAGTAAGGAACACATCACCATTGACATAGTTTCAAAATTCCATGAATTAGTAGCTTGTATTGATGTTCAAACCAGTTACAATCAGCAAGCCCGGTGGGTCTCTACAGCCTTGAAATTCTCATATCAGCTTATGTATCTTTCAATTACAGAACGGAGCATCAGTAGCTTCAGAATGAATATTACATGTGTTCAGATGTCTAGAGACCAACCCTTCTCTCATCTTCTACAGAAATATTTATAGAAAAATGAGGAGGTGGTATTTGATTCCCTAGGTGAACTAACACAGACTAGTGACTTCTCGACCCTTGAGGGGTTCGATGAAGAAAGTTACAGGTGTTTATCTGCATTAATTGACTCACACTTACAATTAAGCTCAGTGGGAGCTTTTGTCGTCCTTTGAAGCTCAGTGTCACGCTGGAGTAACTCTGTTCCTGCTTCCTGAGGTCTAATGATCGAAAGATCAACTTCTGAACTGTTCTTTAACCTTCTTGCATGGTTCTGCCGAAAATTAGAGATAAGATAGCTCAATTAGTATTAATTTTTCAGCGGTCTTTGATCTCGATGAGACTGCAGGTGTCTTTTGGAGCTGTAGAGGGTTCAATTAGCCTCTTCTTACGGTGGTGGAGGGTTTCTCAGCTTGACAGATGTCTTCATCATTCCCCAAAACACCTTTAATTAACTTGAAATCTGTGTTTTGGGTCTTCAACCTCTGGTTCTGATAACTTTTGTCTTCGGTGCTGATACTCTTTGACGGTGCCCATTTCAACTGTGTTTCTTAGTGCGCAGGGCTGTGCGGGGTTGAATGGCATCGATGACTCATGAATTCATTGATGAAGTGTAAATACAACCCCATAAATGATTTTCTTGAATGGCTCAGAAGATGGAGGATCGTCACCCTCTGCTTCTAAGATTTCTTCGTAAATGGCAAGAGAAACCATTTAAACCTGCAAAACACAAAAAATTGTTATAAAATCCTGCGTATTTGGTTGACTGCTTTGGAAGGCGTGTGGAAGGATCATGGCTGTTGGGTGGCATCATCCAACGGTCGAGATCAATCGAGAAATTTTATACGGAAGGCAGAAGGAAGATTAGATCAGAGCCGTCGATTTGCGCTGAGATCGACGGTTGGGAGAAGGTGATGAAAAGTCAAATGGAGTAGAGATTTCCTTTGGAGAAACAATAAAAACCTTTGTTTTCGGTTAAAATAGTTAAAAATCAACTTCGGGACTAGGGAGGATCGTGGACCGTCGGATGGGATTAGCCCACAGATCAACGGCGGAGATTGACTGAGAATCGAACTGGCGGAGAACCTTTATAAACCATGAAATATAACCTTTTTCAACTTTACAGAGGGAAAAGGCCCTTTTTATATGAATGGCGGGGGTATCGTATGGTGGGCCCGGCGGGACTGAGCGCAGATCGCAAAAATGAAAAAACACGATGGAAGAAAGCAGCACAAAGCTTTAAAATGCGCTTTGCGCTTTGCGATGGATGCGACCGGGATGAGCGCAAATCGCAAAAATGGAAAACGCGATGGGCATTTTAAATGAAAACTGAAATTTCCGATTTGCGATCTGCGCTGGATCGCATTTCAGAAATTTGCGATGGCATTTTGCAATGTGATATTTGCGATGCGATTGAGCGATGGCCGTCGGATCAGCGGGGAGAATGGACGGTCGGGATGCAATCGGGGGAATTAACAAACGCATGCGATTGAAACTTGTGATTAGAAATTTGCGATTGTGCGTGGGTCGTTAGATCGGGTTTAGATCGACGGTCCAGATCCTTTGATTTTTTGCACCGGCGGGACCCTTATACTTTGTGAGAAACCCACAAATTTCGATAAATACCAAGGTTTTGAGTGGATCAGGTGGAATATATATATGATAGGCTGGCGCCCGATTGTGGGGTCACTGGGTGTATGGAGTACCATGGGCCCGAGGCTTTATATAACTAGGGCCAATCACAATCAGAACATTCGAGCCCAGTCTTTCAATCAACCCATTTGTAACTTCTCCGATGCGATTGTGCATCGGTCTTTTTGATCTAACCATTTGTGAATTCTCTGATCGCGATTGCGCGATCAGTCTTTTTGATCAAACCATTTTTATTTATCACGTGACTTTTAAGTTTTTAACTTAAAACTTCGGAAAGTGGGTTTTTGGGTTTACAAAGGAAAATATTGATCGGAGAGGGATTTTTCAATTGTTTAGCGCCCGATTGCGGGCCCACGGGTTAAATGGAATAACAATACGATCTGCGGTTTATGACAAAGGGGCTGATCGCAATCGACATTTTGAAATGGCGCACAAACATGCACACTTGAATTTTTTCGATGTGATTAGCGCTTCATGGGTTTGGCGCTTGGTTTTTATGATAAGGGCATATGGGGGAAGTGGTTTGGAAACTCAGGCCAAGGGGCTTAAACCCTTAATAGAGAAATGGGTTTTTTACACATATTTTCAGTGATTTTCAAAGGTTTCTGAGGGTTTCAACAGAGTTCAAAAGGAGTTTGGAACTCTGCAGAGGAAATTTTTATGAAAGGAAGGTGAGGAAAGTGGAAAACAAAGGAAAATGAAGAAAAATATGAAGGTTAGTCTCTGAGAGGAAAAAGGGGAAAAGAAGGAGGATGTTGCAGCAGTCTTCTCATGGAATTTTTAGCAGAATTTTGAGTTTCTGAGAAATAACAGTGAAAACCTTGAGACATGAACATGAGATCTTCCACAGGCTTCAAGAGATAACATTTTACCAGGAAACTGTTTCTTGAAGGCTGAACATGTTTTGGCCACCTTTGGTAGAACAAATTTTATAGGTGGCCAACAAACTCAAAACAACAAACATTATAATAAAAGCAACTAAATAATGTAAAATATCATATAGTAGAGCTTTTGGCCTGAATCAATACTGTAAAAATGATTTTAAGAATTTCCCATTCATAGGGGCTTCAAGCAAATCACCTTGCAAATTTTCCACCCTGAAGGTGTTGTTTCCTCCTTCTTCAACAATTTTGAAAGGTTCGAACTATAGAGGATCGAACTTTCCGTTCTTTCCTTTTTTAGCCCTTCTTATATCCCATCTGAGCACCAAATCTCTGACCTACATCTCTTTACCTTTAGCGTGCTGATATAACAGGTCTTTCATTTTCTCTTGGTACTCAGTCAACCTCTGATTTACTTGACTTCAAGTCTCCTCCATATCTACTAACTGATTCATCCTTCTGGTAAGATCATTCGTTTCCTCTTGACAATCCTGCATGAACCTAGCCACAGGCAAGGCCAATTGTATCGGGAAAACTGCTGCTCTACCATAGACCAATTCATATCGGGATTTTCCTGTTGACCTCTTACTAGTGATTCTATTTTCCCATAGCGCAAACTTAAGCTGTGAATCCCAGTTCTTTTGATTTTCATTTATGGCCTTTTTCAATGCCCTCACCAAAGTTTTATTTCAGGATTCTACCAATCCATTCCCCTTTGGATAATATGCAGTAGAGTGCCCTAATACAATATTATATTGTTGGCAAAAACTGATAAATTTGGCAGACTTAAAAGCCTGAGCATTATCTGTGACAATCTTAGTAGGACAGCCAAACCTTGAGATAATGTTATCTTCCAGAAACTTGATCACCACTGTGTCTGTAGAATTCCTTGCTAGCACAGCCTCTACCCATTTAGTGAAGTAATCAGTGGCTGTTAATATCCACTTGTGTTACTCGCTTGAGGCAGGATGAATTTCACCGATGAAATCAATTCCCCACTGCTGGAAAGGTTCTTCTATGTGCACTGGGATCATAGGCAAAGGTGCGAACTTCTGCCTTTCAGCAAATTTCTGACATTTTTCACAGGCCCTTACCCGAGCATAAACATCTCCAAAAATTTTGGGCCAGAAAAACCCTACTTTTAGAATCTTGTGTGTCGTGGCCCTCCAGTTGTAGTGGCCACCATAGATACCCTCGTGGAATTCTGCCATCACTTCTTCTACTTCATTTTCTGTGAGACATAAAAGTAGTATGCCCGATGGGTCTCTTCAGTATAAACAACCCTTTGCTACGATGAACTTCTGAGATTTTAGCCTCAGCGTTCTATTAGCCACCTATCATATTTGATTATAGAAAAAGGTGGCTAAGACTTTTTGAGCCTCCAAGGAACAAATTTTATTACTAAAAATTGTTGGCTCTTGAAGACTCTTGAAGGCCTCATGCCTCTGTCCAAAATCTTCATTGTTGTTCCCATTTTCTCCACCGTTGATCTCATCCTTAGATCAACGACCATCGTTTAATCGCCTCGGCCTTTCCGATCGCGCAATTGCATCAGAGTTTTTCATTGCACCCCTTTTCTCCTCCACGTGTCCAGATCCAATGGCCACGCTCCTCCCCACAGCCTTCTAAGCATTTTAACCCAAAAACGCAGGATTTCTTAATAAGTTTGTGTTTTCGCAGGTGTTTCAATGGTTTTTTCATTATAAATGAAGAAAATCCGAGGGATGAGAATGACGATTCTTATGCCCTCGATTTATTAAAGAGAAGCCATCCATGGGTTGTTTCTCCACGTTTCATCAACGCTTCATGGGCATTGATGCCTTTAAAAGACCTGCGCGGCCCTGCACATCGACAAGACACTGTTTTATTAAAAACACAGTTAAAGAGTATCAGTTTTTGAAGCACAGAGCGCAGCAAAGCAGAAGATTTAAGACAGATATGGGAATTACGGCTAAGAATGATTATCAAAAGCCTAATTCCTAGAATTAAAACACAATTAAAGGAAACATCATGAGTGTTTAACAGGCAGAAAGGCCTCCACCGTCACATTTGAGGTGAATTGATTCCTCTCAGCTACCACAGAGCCACCTGTTGCCTCAAAACATTCAAAAAGAAGCTGAACTTATCAAAGAAAATCAGATATTCGCCTCCAGCGCAGCCAAGGAGTTACTTCTGCAAGGAAATAAATGCAGAAATGTCTGCAGAGTTACTCCAAACATTACGATAGAGCCTAAAAGTCAATAAAGCTCCCACCGAGCTTTGATATTAATTGTAAAACAGCTAATACAGTGAACCACCTGTAAAATTCTTCATCGAGCCCCTCAAAAGGCCAAGAAGTCATCAATCTGTATTAATTGTCCTGAGAGATCTTTTGTCGGATCTCACCTCCTCATTCTTCTATAAATACCTCTGTAGAAGATGAGAAATTGTTGGTTGCAGAAATTTGAAATACATTTGAGCTTAAACTTCTACATGTAAATAGTGTTCAATGGCCCTTGGAGCTCTACTTGTGATATATTAGTTAGGCTAGATAGTGAAGAGGATTGCTGAACTGAAACATTGGATTTGAAGACTGTAACTGGTTTGACATCAATAAACAAGTTGTTTCTTGGGATCCTGGTCTATATCACTGGTGAAGTGCCCCTTTCTTTGTTATTGTTTTCCTTCTATGTATGTCATATTGTTCACTATTCTCTGATAAAGAACAACATTTATAGAGTTGGGACCTGCTGTACATTAGTAACCTTCTCTGATTGAAAATCTTTATCTCAATGTTTTCCTCCAATTTGTTTATTTAAGAATGATTTAATACAATTAAGCAGTTAGGAATGCTGGAGTTCCCTCGTCCTACTGTTTGCCTTAAACATTGTTCCTGGAAGTTATTTTCCTTATTTGCTTATTAAAGTTAGACTAGAAAGTGATGGTTTGCCCTGTTTCTAGCTTCTATTCTCCAAAGGCAGATTCTAAAAGTTTCCATTGGTGTTGACTGAAAGAAAACTAGGTTTAAAAGTACTTTATCTGATCTTAAGTTTATTCTTTGTCTTCTCATATATGTTTTCATACTTTCTGAAGGTAATTATGTGGATTATTGGATTGTTTGTCAATTAAGCTACTTTAATATAGACTTGCCCAAGAAGTCAATGGTTATCCCTGCACTTGGTTGGTTTTAAACAGTTACTTAAATAGTTGGAATGACTATAAATCCTTTGTGAAATTATTATCAGTTTCCACCTCTCCAACACCTTATTGTTCCCATTCCATCATTTAAATCTCAATAATCTTGTGGTGTAGATGACTTGCCCCTTGGATCACTCTTGATGTTGTTGTTCAATTAAAGCCCTGTTATGACTCCATAGCCCAATGAACTAAAAACCAGCGTTATATCTATCTTTTTAGCAATAGCTGTTCTATTCACTTGTAACTTCTCATATTTGAAACTTTTTGCACTTAGAATTTTCTCCTAAAAATAATAATCATGCTCAATCATCCAAAAAACAAACAAAACCCTTGGCCTTCATAACTAGCCTAATATTATTACCCCAAACTTCAAATACAAATCCATCTTTGCACTTATTGGAGAGATCCCTCTTCGGATTCAGGAGGGCTAGATCCTAGAATCCCAAAGTTGGTTGAAACGATGTTGTTTCTGTGATCGGACTTTACCAATCTTGCTGATTATAGATTCCTAACATTTCTGGCGACTCCGCTAGGGAATACTTCCCTTAAACACTTCATAACACATTGTGAGTAAAAAGCAGCCTTTTCAAGCACTACCTAAGAAAGGTAATCATGATAGAACTTGTCTGAATCAGTGACAATCTAGGCAAACCCTAGGATTATCTTAAGACTTTATCTAACCTTGAAATATCAGCTGGCTTAGCCATAAGAGTTAACTATCTTTGTCTCATAACCATAGCTAAGTTTTGAAACAGAGTTAGGATATTCTTAAAAACCATACAATTGAAAAATAGCTCGGAAAAACCCAAAATGTTTCAGATTGGTATTCAATAAAAATGGTGGTGGACCATAAGACCTTTTACCTCTGAAAACAGCTAAAAAATTCCACTTGGTGACTCCACAATCCTGAACAAACCTTAAGACTCCACTGGGAAGAACCCTTATCATTAAAATATCATTCAAACTCAGACAGACAACTGTAGGATTAAAAATTTTTCCAAACAGACTAGTTAACCTCTTAAAGATTGTCATACCTGGTTGAACTTGTATTGTTTATTTGGGTCTGAAAAACATAGCATAGTGGCTCCTAGAAAGATTCACACTAGAGCCCATCCTGACCCTGATCCAACTGAGATAGTTGATAACCCAGAAAGTATCCTTAGGAAGTCTCCTAAGATAAATTTATCAACTGTTTTCAGATCACCCTTGAGAGCTAATTCAGTTCCTGAAAATATTTCAGCTCTACAACAATCTCAAGTTGACTTAGTAAATCCATTTAGAACTAGGTCTCTTGGTGATTTAGATCAGTTAGATTCTAATTCTTCACTGTCATCTCCTGAAACAAGTGAACCTCTTGGTAGCAGAGAAACAACACCTCCTGATTTACATTTCCTTCACAACTTAGGTGTCTCTCATCCAAGATCAACTCAACAATCTATTCTTGGTCCATCCACTTCTGCTCACCCTACATCCGCTATTCAAACCACTACACCTCAGCCCACTTTCCATTTTGTTAATCCACCCCTTGGGAATCCACCCCAAGCACATATCATGGCGACGTGGTATGCTCCCTTAGTCCTTCCTGCACCATTAATCAATCTTCCACAGGAATATCAGTCCAAAATTCCATTATATGATGTTAGCAATGCTACAACTGCATCACAACATGTGGATAAGATGAATGACTACTTTGACAGAAATGAAATTGATGATGATTCTATCAAGCTTAGGTTATTTTCTTAGAGCTTAGGGGGAGAAGTAAGGAAATGGCTCAAAGGTTTAAACCCCCATAGTATCCATGATCTCCAAGCCTTCCATCAAAATTTCTTAAACAAATGGGAAGTAAAGAAAAACCCTCTCCAAGTCCTTTCTGACTACAAGAACCTCCATAGAAACGATGGCGAAAGTGTGCAAGCTTACTGCACTAGATTCAATAGTGTGTATAATGCACTTTCCCCAGAACTAAAACCTCCACAGGGCTTAGCTTTAAAAAAATTTCCCGAAGGGTTTGACTCTGACATGACCTATCAGCTGAGAGAGAGAGACTTTGTAACTCTTGAAGATATGCAAAAGGGTTCTCTTTCTATGGAAGTCAACTTGATGGAGAAGAGAGCAAGAATGAAAATTGAAAATAGAGTTTCTCTTAGAGAGGAATCTACACCTTCTACTTCCAACTCAAATATGGAGAGAATGATGGAAGAGATGATGAAAGAGATGAGCATAATTAAGAGAGCACAAGAAAGCCAAAACCAAACTGCTCCTCAAAATAAAAACCACAACCAAAACCAGAATTTTAGAAGAAACCAACCTCCAAATAGACCTAGGGAAGATCAGCAGATCACTCCTCCCTTTCATCAAAACTATGTAAGTGAGGTTGAGGAAATAGATGAGATAACAGAGGAAGAAGACATCAATATGATGGGGGTAGATAATGAGGACTTTGAGATTCATTATGATAGAAAACAAGGTCTATACACACCTTATGATGACAAAAGAGATGATGATGAAAATTGTTATCAAGACATGGAAAATGTCATCATAGAGTCTCAAAGAGAATATGACCTTAGAAGAAAAACCTCTCAGCAAAACCCCAACAAAAAAACCTCTGACAAATCTTCACAAAACAACACTACAACCAAGTCTAAAATTGTCAAACAAAAGGATAAAACAGTGGCTGTAAATTCTGATAAAGGAAAAGAGAAAGGCACTCAAAACAAATAAAATCAGAGTGCAGACCTTAGTAGTACTAACACTTCAGCTAGTACTCCTGTGAAAACAACTTTGTCAAGTGTAAATAAAAAAAATCAGCAATCTAATATTGCTGATAAAGTGACAGCTAATAACGCTGAGACCAGTACTTTGAAGAGTCAAATTCCTTTCAGCCTGGAGCAGGAAATTTCAAAAATCAAAATCTCTGTTCCCCTCACCGAGTTAGCTACCCAACATGTATATAGAACCCAAATTTTGAAGGCTTTAAAAATAGAAGAAAATGAGGACACAGTCAATCTTAATGATGATCAACCCGAGCTGATTTTTGGTCCTAAGATTGAAGGTAGATATCAAGAGGGACCTGTTCCTCCCTTTTATGTGAGTTTAAACATTCATGACAAAAATTTTCACAACGCTATGCATGATTATGGGGCTTCTCATAATTTAATGCCTAAAGCTGTAATGGAGAGCCTTGGTCTAGAAATCACCAGACCTTACAAATATCTTTACTCCTTTGACTCCAATAGGGTGAAATGTTTAGGTTTAATCAAAGATCTCTGTGTTAACTTAGCCCAGATTCCAGCCAAATGTTTAGTCATGGATATTGTTGTGGCTGATGTGCCCCCAAAGTATGGAATGTTATTATCAAGATCCTGGGGGGCTAAGTTACAAGGGACTATGAAAATGGACATGACCTACGCGACTATTCCTGTTTTCAATCAGAATAGAAGACTCTACAAGGAGTCTCATATGCAATACACAGTTACAAGTCAAGACAGACCAAAAAACTCTCCCCTGTATTCTGTAACTACAGGCCTTGATTCTTTTATTATGTTTAATGAAGAATCATTAGATGAACAAGTAATTTAACAAAGTTAATGGCCGATAGAGAGGAGGAGGTAAGTACCACAGAACTGTCAAAATTGTTTGCTGAACCTTTAAACAACAACAAACCAAACATGGGTCTTGAACTACAAGTCGTGCATCCTTTGCTTTTAAACCTTGACACTCAAGAAAACGTTCCTCTACTTAACGAAAAATATGAAGAGTCAAAAAAATTTCAATTGAGTGCCGCTAATCATGAAAAATCAGAGAGCACTGTAGTTGAACAGGACATTCACCAAACAGACGAAACCGAAAACAGTCCTCTATGGAGTATGTATTTTGATGTATCCTGCATTAAGAACAATGTTGGCGCAGGTGTCTAGATTACCAACACTGAAAACAACCACACAGAAAGCATTTCCTGCAAATTAAATTTTTAGTGTTCCAATAACATAGCAGAATATGAATCCCTTCTTTTAGGCTTACGATTGTTGAAGAGGTTAGGAGCCAAAAGAATCAATGTGCATGGGGATTCAGAACTAATCGTTAGGAAATTCAACGCGGAGTATAACGCAAATCATCCTAGACTTAGAGCCTACTGAAATGATGTCGTGGACCTTTTAGAAACTTTCGAAGAGTCCAAATTAATTTTTGTCCCAAGAAAAGGAAATATTGTGGCCCACAATTTAGCCTTTGCAGCTAGAACATGCCTAACACCATATAACACCAAAGGCTACACAAATCAGATAAAAATTAGACCAGCCATGCCTGATAATGAGAAGTATTGGCAAGTGTTTGACAATGAAAAACAAATAGAAGACTTCATGCAATTCAGAAATGAATTCGAACTAAACAGTTCGGACTCAGACTATGAAATAGACTGCAATGAAGAAAATTTTCTTGATGAAGAAGAACCATCTTGTGAACTTGCTAATATAAACCTGTTATCTAGCAAACTTGAAAGAAAACCAGAAATGAATGCAGAGTTTGAAACAAAGGAGTTAGAAACTCTGCACTCTAAAGATGAAAGTTTGCCTAAGGGTCTGGTCCCTTTATAAGAGTTGTTCAATTTTAATGATATGGCGAATAAACCGAAACTGGAACCTGTAGAGACTAAAGTAGAGGAGTGCAATATAGGTAGTGAACTTAAACCTATGATGATTAAACTGTCTAAGACTTTACCAGCTCACATTAAACTTAAATACATTGAGTTGTTTAAAGAGTTTTCTAATGTTTTTGCATGGAGTTACGAAGATCTTAAGTTCTATGACACTGAAATAATACAGCACAAAATTCCCCTCAAAGAAAACCAAAAACCATTCAAATAGAAACTGCGCAGAATAAACCCTGTCCAGTTACCATTGATTCAGAAGGAGATCATGAAAATGTATGAAGCTGGTATTATTGTCCCTATTAGATATTCTGAATGGGTATCTAATCTGGTGTCTGTTAGGAAGAAAATTGGAGAAATCAGGCTTTGTATAGACTTTAGAGACTTAAACAAAGCTTCATTAAAGGACAACTACCCCTTACCCAAGATGGATCATATTTTACAAAGGGTGGTAGGGTCTAGAAGAATTTCTTTGCTGCATGGCTATTCGAGGTACAATCAGATCTTAGTTTACCCTGCTAATCAATTAAAGACAACCTTTACTACACCATGGGGCACTTTCATGTATGTGAAAATGCCTTTCGGTCTAATGAATGCTGGAGCAAATTTTCAAAGAGCCATGGACATAGCATTCTCGGAGGAACTGGGCTTCTTCATCATTATCTATCTTGATGATGTTACTATGTTTTCAAAAACAGATGAAGAACACTTAGAACATTTAAGAAAAGTTTTCGAGAAATGCAGAAAGTTTGGGATATCTTTAAACCCTAAGAAAACACTATTTGGTCTCCAAGAAGGTAAACTTCTTGGGCACATTATTTCGGAAGAGGGTATAAAGATAGATCCCAAGAGGATTGAGGCCATATTGCAAATCTCTCATCCTCGAAACATCAAAGAGTTGCAGTCTTTCATTGGGAAGATTAAATTTTTGAGAAGGTTCATCCCCAACTTGGTTGAGCTCCTTAGGAATATCACCAACATGTTAAAGAAGGAGCAAGGGGTAAAATGGACTTTGGAAGCAAAGAAGTCCTTTGAACCGGTGAAACAAGCGTTAACAAAAACACCGGTTCTTATAAGTCCTGATTTTTCAAAGGATTTTTATATTTTTTCATTTGCATCATAACATACCATAGCTGTTGTCCTTTTACAAAAAAATCCACAAGGACAAGAGCAGCCTATTGCATTCTTTAGCAAGGCATTGAGGGATGCCCCTTTGAAGTATAACATTATGGAGAAGCAAGCTTTCGCATTGGTTAAAGCTTTGAAAGACTTTAGGGTGTACATCCTTCACTCACACATCATTGCCTTCGTCCCAAAATCAGTTGTTAAAGACATTCTAACACAGGATCCAGATGGTAAGAGAGGTAAGTGGATTGCTATTATTCTTGAATATGATTTAGAGATAAAACCCACTAAACTCATCAAAGGCCAAGGTCTAGCTAGATTAATGGCTGAATCCAATTTTGAAGTTCTTGATATTAATATAATTAATGCTTTGGATAACCAAGAAGAATTCTCAACTCCTATAGTTGAAGATCATTTTATGAATTCTCCTTGGTATGCTGATATTATTTATGTTTTGCTTAAATTGAATACACCTCCTGGTTTGACAAAAAAAAAGGCAAGGTTCCTGAAGTTAAAAGATGTAAACTATTGCATTATTAATAAATGTCTTTATTGGAAAAATGCAAGTGGTGTATTGCTTAAATGTTTGCCTGAGTTTGATGCAGAGAAGGTTAAATATCAGTTTCATGAAGGAGAGTGCGGAGGTCATTTGTACTGGAATACAACAACCAACAAAATTTTGAGGGCTGGTTTCTATTGGCCTAATCTTTTCCATGATGTGCATAAGATGATCATAGCCTGTCATAAATGTCAACTTTTTGAAGGAAAAAGAAAATTGCTACCCCTACCTCTGCATCCAATCACTGTTGAAGCCCCTTTTCAATAGTGGGGACTTGACTTCATAGGATAAATCCATCCACCATCTTCTGCTCAGCATAGATGGATTCTCACTGCCACAGACTATTTCACTAAGTGGATAGAAGCCGTACCTTGTAGATAGGCCAATGATTCAGTTATCATAAAATTTATGGAGACTAATACTCTCTCCAGATTTGGCTATCCTACCAAGATTATCACTGATAATGCAGCAGCATTTGGATCAAAGAAGATGGTTGAGTTCTGTCATAAATATCACATAACACTGGGGCATTCCACGGCTTATTGCCCCCAGGGTAATGGACTTGCAGAATCCTCAAATAAAATCTTAGTGAATATAATCAAGAAACTGTTGGAGGACAACAAAAAGTCTTGGCATACAAAGCTGGTTCATGCACTTTGGGCTGACAGATTGACTTTGAAGAAATCTATTGGCATGTCACCCTTCCAGATTGTGTATGGTACTGATGCAATTTTTCCAAACAGCCTTGGTGTACTAGTAATGAAGTTGATTCAAGAGTTACAAACTGAAGAAAATGACATGATCAGAAGAATAAATCAGACCATTCATCTTCAGCAAACCAGAGAGGAGGTTTATAACAAAGCATTGCAGAAACAGGACAACATTAAAAATCTTTTTGACAGAAGAACAAAGGCCAACAATTTCAAGATTGGGGACAAAGTTTTAAAATGGGATTCAAGAAGGGAAGAAAAGCACAAGCATGGGAAATTTGACAACTTATGGCTTGGCCCTTACTCTATTCATTCAGTTGCTGGTAACAATGCATTTTTCCTACAAGAGTTGAATGGAGCAGAATTGTTTGGGGGTCCTATCAATGGCAGGATGCTCAAACATTACTTCTCTTGATCCATGCTATGTTTTAAAGCCTTTTTTATCTTTTTTCCATTATAAATATCTCATCCACCATTGCATTCAAAGTTAGAAAAAATCAAAAATACAAAAACAAAGAAAGAGAAAAGAGGGCAGATTGTAAAACAAGAAAGGTATAGCCCCATACCAAAAAAGAGAAATTATTCTGAAAGTGTGCAAGCTTAAATGCCACTCCTGGAAACCACACTTCTAGTTAGTCAAACAGCCTAATCTTGACTAATTAGTTTTAAATTTTTTGCTAATAGGGTAGTGAATGTGATTTGCCAAACTGTTTAATCTTGGCTTATCAGTAGATAGTTTAGGATAGAAATTAAAGGTTCAAACATGTTCAAAATCTGAACCTAAAGTTTCAAAAAGAAATGACTCAAATCTGTTTTATTTTTTCTGAGTCAAAAAGAAGTAAAATCTGGTTCTAATTAGCTCAAAATCTGAACCAGAGAGCAAGGAAGAAACAACTCACATAAGAGTCAAAACAAAGCTGTAAAAAGAGAAGGCCATGATAAGAAACTTTCAGATCTTAAGCCTTCCATTTTTGTTTTAATTTTTCTGCAAAATAAATGTCTATGTGCAGCTTGTTTTTATGCCATAGATCACAACAAGTCAAACAACTTAATCTTGACTTGACTGTTTTTAAATTTATGTTTTAGAATTTAGAGAATAAAATCTGTTGGACAGTTTAATCCCAACAGATGGTAGATTAGGTAGAGAATCATCTGAACTCAATTGTTTAATCTGAGTTCAAGGAGAAATAAGGAGTAGAAATAGATTAGATTTCCTGCTTTCAAAAGAATAAAATGTTGTGAAAAGAGTTTGCCAATCCAAGTGCACTCTAATGAAGAAAAAATGCTAGATCAGTAGGATTGGGTAGGTAGAAAGTTTGTATTGATGAAGGTCCATTGTTTCCATAGCTGCTAATATATTTTCAGAGAAGATCGTCCCAGCAAAGGAAGGGAAGCCAATGGATTAGGCACAGGTCAACCTCCCAGAGAATGCAAGTCTGAAGTTCTTGATGCTTTCAAGAAGGCATCATCCCCAAGTGGAGCCACTGTTAGCCACCTATAATATTTGATTATAGCAAAAGATGGCTAAGACTTTTTGAGCCTCCAAGGAACAAAATTTATTACTAAAAATTGTTGGCTCTTGAAGACTCTTGAAGGCCTCATGCCTCTGTCCAAAATCTTCATTGTTGTTCCCATTTTATACTCAGAAATTCTGCTGATTTCATGAGAAGAAACTGCTGTAAAACCATCATTTTTCCCCTCCCCCTCTTCCAAACTTACTTTCATTTGCTCCCCTTTTTCTCCATAAAACTCCTCTATTTTTCATGATTTCTCCTCTTCCCTTCATGAAAATCACTTTTACAAGGCTAAAGACTCACTCTTTAACCATACCGAAACCCCCAAAATCCATTAAAAACCTTGAAAATTTCATGAAAAATAAATGTTTTTGCATAAGGCATAAGCCCCTTGGGCTGAGTTTCAAAACCACTTCCCCCACATGCCCACACCCTGGAACCCAAGCGCTAAACCTATCTGGCGCTTATCGCATTGGAAAGTTTCGAATGCACAAGTCTTTCCCATGTTTCGAAGTTTCCGATGCGATTGGATTTGTATTGGAAAACTCCGATGCGATTAGCCTTTATATAACTATACCGTGGGCCTGCCTTCGTGCTTAAAAACCTTATGAAAATCCATTCCCGATCCGCTTTTTCCTTTGTAAAACCCAAAAACCAAATTTTCCAAAGTTTTGGTCTAAAAACCAAAGTCACGTGCTAAATATAAATGGGTAGATTAAAAGGACCGGCCCTGAAGCTCCAATTGCGATCAGCCTTTGTTTTATCACGCGATCGCATAAGAGAAATCCAATGTGTTGGTTAAAAAGACCCGCATCAAACTTCCGATGCGATTAGGCCTCATACATATAAACTCCCCCCGCCGTTTTATCTCATATGACTTTCCCTCGGGACCAAGTGTCGAAGTCCCGAGGCGCTCAATCGTATCACAATATTTCAAATGGGTTGATTGAAAGACCAGCCCGAGGCTCCGATTGCGATTGGCTCCTTTGAATATATAAAGCCCCGGGCCAATTTGTATTTCATATATCCAACGGCCCCGCAGTTAGGCGCCTATCCACCTTATATAAATATTCTGCCCTGATCCATAAAAGCCTTTATTTTTATTTTAAACTTTGGGTTTTATATATTATAAGGGTTTTTTCCACCAGTTCGTTTCAACGCTAATCCTCGCCGTTGATCTAAAGCCGATCAAGAGGCCAACACTCTATCACATCGAAACTTTTAAATCACATCGCATTTCTCAAATCACTGCGTTATATTTCCTCCCCCGATCGGCCAGTCTCCAGATTCATTCTCCACCATTGATCTCGTCCTTAGATCAACGGCCATCGCTTAATCGCCTCGGCCTTTCCGATCGTGCAATCGCATCGGAGTTTTTCATCGCACCCCTTTTATCCTCACACTGATTGCGATCCCTCGATTAGATCTGGACCGTCCATGTGTCCAGATCTAACGGCCATGCTCCTCCTCGCAGCCTTCTAAGCAGTTTAACCCAAAAACGCAGGATTTCTTAATAAGTTTGTGTTTTCGTAGGTGTTTCAATGGTTTTTTCATTATAAATGAAGAAAAGCCAAGGGCGGAGGATGATGATTCTTATGCCCTCGATTTATTAAAGAGAAGCCATCCACGGGTTGTTTCTCCACGTTTCATCAATGCTTCATGGGCATTGATGCCTTTAAAAGACCTACGTGGCCCTACACATCGACAAGACACTGTTTTATTAAAAACACAGTTAAAGAGTATCAGTTTTTGAAGCACAGAATGTAGCAAAGCAGAAGATTGAAGATAGATATGGGAATTATGGCTAAGAATGATTATCAAAAGCCTAATTCCCAGAATTAAAACACAATTAAAGGAAACATCATGAGTGTTTAACAGGCAGAAAGGCCTCCACAGTCACATTTGAGGTGAATTGATTCCTCTTAGCTACCACAGAGCCACCTGTTGCCTCAAAACATTCAAACAGAGGCTGAACTTATCGAAGAAAATTAGATATTCGCCTCCAGCACAGCCAAGGAGTTACTTCTGCAAGGAAATAAATGTAGAAATATCTGCAGAGTTACTCCAAACATTACGATAGAGCCTAAAAGTCAATAAAGCTCCCACCAAGCTTTGATATTAATTGTAAAACAGTTAATACAGTGAACCACCTGTAAACTTCTTCATCGAGCCCCTCAAAAGGCCAAGGAGTCATCAATCTATATTAATTGTCCTGAGAGATCTTTTGTTGGATCTCACATCCTCATTCTTCTATAAATACCTCTGTAGAAGATGAGAAATTGTTGGTTGCAGAACTTTGAAATACATTTGAGCTTAAACTTCTGATTGTAAATAGTGTTCACTGGCCCTTGGAGCTCTGCTTGTGATAGATTAGTTAGGCTAGATAGTGAAGATGATTGCTGAACTGAAACATTGGATTTGAAGACTGTAACTGGTTTGACATCAATAAACAAGTTGTTTCTTGGGATCCTGATCTATATCACTAGTGAAGTGCCCCTTTCTTTGTTATTGTTTTCCTTCTATGTATGTCATATTGTTCACTATTCTCTGATAAAGAACAACATTTATAGAGTTAGAACCTATTGTACATCAGTAACCTTCTCTGACTGAAAAGCTTTATCTCAATGTTTTCCTCCAATTTGTTTATTTAAGAATGATTTAATACAGTTAAGCAGTTAGGAATGTTGGAGTTCCCTCGTCCTACTGTTTTCCTTAAACATTGTTGTTAGAAGTTATTTTCCTTATTTTCTTATTAAAGTTAGACTAGAAAGTGATGGTTTTCCCTGCTTCTAGCTTCTATTCTCCAAAGGCAGATTCTGAAAGTTTCCCTTGGTGTTTACTGAAAGAAAACTAGGTTTAAAAGTACTTTATCTAATCTTAAGTTTATTATTTGTATTCTCTTATATGTTTTCATACTTTCTCAAGGTAATTATGTGGATTAATGGATTTTTTTTCAATTAAGCTGCCTTAATACAGACTTGCCCAAGAATTCAATGGTTAGCCTTGCACTTGGTTGGTTTTAAACAGTTACTTAAGAGGCTTTTCTTGTTTGGACTGACTATAAATCCATTGTGAAATTATTATCAATTTCCACCTCTCCAACACCTTATTGTTCCCATTCCATCATTTAAATCTCAATAATCTTGTGGTGTAGATGACTTGCCCCTTGGATCACTCTTGATGTTGTTGTTCAATTAAAGCCTTGTTATGACATCTTGATTTAGGGAGATAGCGAAGGAAAGAGAGGAAAATGGATAGCCAAGATACAGGAGTATGAGTTGGAGATATGCCCCACTAAGCTAATAAAGGGACAAGGATTACCCAAGATCCTTTCTGAATCAAACTGTCAGGCTTTGGGGATAAATTTGTCTATGGTGGCCAATGAAGATCCTGAAAGAGAAGACGAGCAGCGCGGAATAGAAACCCCTACACAAAAGACCCATATGAAGTACCTTCTCAGTCCAAGGTACAAGGAAATTGTAGAGTACCTATTGACTCTTAGATGTCCTCCCAACTGCGACAAGACAAAGTATAGAACATGTTAGGAATCTGTAATCAGCAAGATTGGCAAAGTCCGATCATAGAAACAAGATCGTTTCAACCAACTTTGGGATTCTAGGATCTAGCCCTCCAATCCGGAGAGGGATCTCTCCAATAAGTGCAAGGATGGATTTGTCTTTGAAGTTTAGGGTAATAATATTATGCTAGTTATGAAGGCCAAGGGTTTTGTTTGTTTTTTGGATGATTGATCATGATTATTATTTTGAGGAGAAAATTCTAAGTGCAAAAAGTTTCAAAGGTGAGAAGTTGCAAGTGAATAGAACATCTATGGCTAAAAAGATAGATATAATGTTGGTTTTTAGTTCATTCTCACTTAGGTTCCAAGCCTATGGAAGGGAATGGCAAGCCAGATACTATGATAAAAACCAAGGAACCTTTGAAATGCTGGGGATTCAGAGAGCCTCACATGTTGTGGGACTACCGACACAACACTTATGCTATTCATAATTCAAACAGTGCAGGAACCAACCACAGTGAATGATGTTGCCTGAAACATTACGTGAATGAGTGCTACATTGCAAGACCAACATGCTGAGAATCAATCCACAATGATTGAAATTGAAGGTATAATTTCTGACCAACGTGTGTATGTCTTAATTGATCCTAGAGCTAGTTTAAGTTATATTTTTCCACATATAGTGGAAAATTTTAAATTGCAGAGAGAAAAATTTTAGCACTTTTGGATGGTGCAGTTGGCTAGAGGAACCAAATGGAAGGTCTCCCATAAATTGCACAATTAGCCTATAAACTTAAATGGTTACATAATAGATTTAAATCTGAATATCCTTCCGTTAGGGTCTTATGACCTCTTGGTTGGTATCGACTGGCTGGAATAGTAGAAACCAGTAGTAAACTATTTGGAAAAAATTGTACATTGTACTAATGCACTAGGACATTCATTGGTAGTAATAGGGAAACCAAAACCTGTGTCTGTTAGGAAAATTTCTGCATTACAGTTAAAGCAGACAACAAGGAAGGGTTTTCCAGTATATGTTGTCCAAATTGAAGATTTGGAACACTAATCAAAAAATGAACTTGTAGAGAATTTACCAGTGATTAAGGACTTCCAGGATGTATTTCCTGAATAAATTCCTCAAATTCCCCATCAGAGAAATATTTAATTCTCTATTGAGCTCGTACCAGGGGCCACCCCAGTTTCCCAAGCCCCATATAGAATGAGCACTCATGAAATGTTAGAGATGAAACTTCAAATGTAGGAATTATTAAACAAGGGGTATATCTAACCAAGTGTGTCTCCATAGGGAGCGACGATTTTATTTGTCAAGAATATGTTAGGATATTCCAACAGATAGGAAATATTTAAGAATAACTTAGTCTACTGTAGAGTTAGGTAAAGTGTGTTTCTTTACTATGTACATTTGTAACTTATAATCCGACGGTCACGATTTGTAGTGATCTGATGGTTCACTCTCTCCTTGGTATTAACGACACTTGATCCGTGGCTTAACACCTGATTGGTCCATGATCTCTATTTAAAGACCATGGAGGGTCATTTTTCTAGTAACTGTTTATGAGAGAAACATATGTAATCTTTCTTTTATATTAATAAATTTCCTGAAGTGGTTGTGTTGGCTTAGGCCATGGATTGTTTCCCTCTTCGAGGGTTTTAACCACATGATAATATTGGTGTTTTGATTTGTGATCTGTTTGTGAGCGGTGACCTTTGGTTTTTAATCTAAGGAACTTGCCCTGTAAATTCCTGCATGGTATCAAAGCTATTTTGAGGGCCGCATCTGTTGTTGATCCAAATCCGAAGCTGGTTTGACTGCATGTGACTGCCATTTTCTAGATCTACTATTTATGAACATTTTTGGGCTTGGAGAACTACTCTATTGTGTCCACACCATTTGTTACAATGAGGAACCCCTTTTTTTCATGCGAAAAGGTTTCCGGTTGCCCAAGTTATGTCAGTTTAGATTTGGAGGTATAAAGTATCTATTTTGCAGTTATATTTGTTAATAGTTCTAGTTATTTCGGTTCCCTATATTTATTTTGGTTTTTACGTTTTATTTATTTTCTGAATATATACTCTCTTATCTGTGTATGCTCTTTTTTCTGCACTGTGTGTGATCTCGGCAAATCAGAAACAGGAAGAAGGGAATTTTTTTGCTACGTATGCTCTTTCCCCACATCTTTGTGCGATCTCGGGAAATCAGAAATAGAGAAAAATATATAGTTTCCGGTAAGGCTAACCAGAAATCTAACATTCTACTGTAAGGCTTGCATTTCATTTGTTTTCCTAAGATTTTGTGCAGGAAAAAGGAACGCACACCAAAAAAAATAAAAAGAAAAAGAAAAAGAAAAACCCTTCCTCCTTTCATACAATTACAAAATCCTTTTACTATCTCACTTGGTGAGAAGTTAGTTTATGAGAATAGAGGTCTTTGGTTCAAGTCTCTTTCTCAAGCTTCTCATGTAAAAAATTTTTTGTTAAAGGGGCGGGATTTTTTTTTTTTTTTTAAGTTGAACTTCATCATCAAATTTCAAACCATTCCTGTAATTATTTGGCATCTACAACCCGTTTTTTCAAAAAGGCATAACTTCTTCATCCAGAAGCCATTTTTCGAGCCATTTTTTTTGAATTGGCCTAATTTTTCGAGATTGTTCCATTGGAGTAGTTAGTGTTAGCTCTTTTTAGCTTCGGTTTTTTTAAAATGAAAAGTGCATGCCTAGTTATTCTTAACAACAAGAATTATTTCCAATGGCTACCTCACATGGTACATTTACTTAGAAGTAAAAGGCTTTATAGAATAGCCACAGGAAAAGAAACTAAATCTTCCGATGATGATAAAGTCGCTAAATGGGAAAATAAACAAGATCAAGCACAAGGGTTGATAGAAATGTCCATTGCTCAAGATCTTCAAATTCATATCCTTGAAATTGACACCCCTGATAAGCCTTGAAAAAAATAAATACTGTTTTTGGCATTCAAAATCAAATCAGGGCCCACCAGCTTGAAAATGAGTTGCTTACTTTGGACCCCAATAATTTCTTCTCTATTGAAGATTTTTTGTCCAAATTCAAGACCCTTAGACTTCTTTTAGAAGGTTGTAAGGTCAAAAAGGACAATGGTAGCCTCATCTATTCCATTATTACTAAGCTTGGCCCTGCATACTCTGTATTTGTTTCCACCTTCCATCCTACTAGAGAAGCTATCATTTCTTCAGGAACCACCTATAGGAACCCCTCTTTTGATGCCTTTTGCAATTATTTGATAAGAGAACAAGAAAAAATCTTACACCTTGGTCTTATCACTTCTGGAAACACTTCTAAGAAAGTCTTAGCAACCCAACAACAACCATATCAAAAGAATACCAAGAAGCAGTATCCTAAAAAGTATGGTCCTAAATCAAACAAGAGTCCTAAGCAATTTCAGCCGCAAAACGAGAAAACAACTCACCAAAAAGATAAGGAAAATAAAAACAAAGGGAATAAGATAGATAGACATTGCAACTTTTGTAATCGTGATGGGCATATAGAGTCCAAATGTTTTAAGAAGATGGAAGCCTTAGAAGCAGCAATGAAGAAGCACAACATAAATTTGGAGCACTCTTCACCTTCATCTTCAGGAATGGCACTTTCTTCTTGTGGTTGTCAAGAATCAAGATCTGGTTATGCATTAAATGTATCTTCTTCTTCTCATTCTCATGACTAGCTCATTGATTTAGGGGCTTCTTACCACATGGCCAAAAATAAAGCCATGTTTTCTTCTTTAAATGATTGTAACACCAAACATATTTATGTTGGTGATGATAGATCTCTTAGTGTTGTAGGATCTAGAAGCATTCATCTAGGTAATGGTCAGTTTAATGATGTACTATGTGTTCCTAACTTGTCTTGCAACCTTCTATCTATTTATCAGATAACTCATTCAGGTGAAGGGAAAATAGTAGAATTCTCACCTCATGATGTTGTAATCAAGGACCTAAAAGATCCTAGACATATTTTAGCTACTTGCATTACTAATGATTCCACAAGGTTGTATAAGTTTGACAACTTTGGGTCATCATGTCTTCCCTTCATTTTTGTTTCTCATAATGATGAAGTGTGAAAAATTTGGCATGAGTGATTTGGTCACTTAAACTATTTCTCTCTTCAAACTCTATGTAAAGAAAAAATGGTGACAGGTCTTCTTATGGTATCTTTTCGAGATGGTGTTTGCTCCGAATGTGTCTCAAAAAACATCATTGGGATAGTTTCGACAAATGTGCTTCTTGGAATGCTTCATCCCCTTTGCAGCTTGTGAACAGTGATATATGTGGTCCACTTCCTGTTGTTTCTTTCTCTGGTTGCAAGTACTTCTTAACTTTTATTGATTATTTTTCCAGACGCACTTCGGTATACTTCTTAAAACTCAAGAGTGAAGTTTTTAACATGTTCTTGGCCTTTAAGGCCTTTGTTGAGAAACAATTTGGACATGAAATTCTTAATTAAGATCAGACAATGGAGGAGAATATGTTAACAAAAATTTTATCAACTTTTGCACTGAGCATGGAATTCTATTGCAACATACTGTTCCATATACTCCACAAAAAAATGGTGTAGATGAACGGAAGGATTGCACATTAAAAGAAATGGATAATTGTATGCTTCAATCTAAAGGAATTGGTCTCATTTTTTGGGCATAAGAAATTAACTGTGCAAACTATATAGTAAATCGAACTCCTACTAAGGTTTTAAAGAATATAACTCTAGAAGAAGCTTGGAGCTCAATGAAACTAGATGTAAGTCACTTTCATGATTTTGGAAGTGATGCTTGGGCCCATATTCCAGATGTGAAACATAAAACCTTAGAACCTAAGAGTGAAAAGTGCATTTTTGTTGGATATTCTGAAGATGTCAAAGGATATAGACTTCTTCAACCAAAATAAAAAGATATAATAATTAGAAGAGATGTAAAATTTGATGAAAATATATCGGCCTTCGAGCCTATTTCGGCGGGTGTGCCACCTTTGGCCTGCGAGCCTAATTAAGGATATGTGCCACCTCTATCTATCTCTTCTATTTTTGACAACATTCCTTCTATTTCACATGATGATATCAAGGATGAAAATCCTCCTCCACCTCTTGAAGATATCACTTCATCTCCGCAACTTCCAAGATGGGTCCACTCTACTCGTGATGCAACAAGTTCTCTTGCAGGTGACCCTGCAGATCGACGACATACACGTTCTCAGTTCTAGAGAGCCTCTTCCTTATTGGCTCAAGTTCGAGAAAATCCTGATCCAAACACCTTTGAAGAAGCTTTTGGTAATCTAGATTGGGATGAAGCTATGAATGAAGAATATCACTCCTTATTGGCAAACAATACTTGGGATCTTGTTCCTTTTCCAAATGGAAAAAAACTTATCAGATGCAGATGGGTTTACAAAACAAATTTTGGACCATATGGAAAAGTGGATACACATAATGCTCGTCTTGTTGCTAAAGGATTTTCACAAGTTGAAGGCATTGACTATACTGAAACCTTCTCCCCTATTGCCAAAATGAATTCTATCCGCCTTGTTCTTTCCCTTGCTTCCTCCTTTAAATGGGAAGTCCATTAGATGGATGTTAAATCCGCCTTCTTACATGGAGATTTTGATGAAGAAATCTACATGGAACAACCCCCTGGATTCATCCAAAAAGACTGTAGCCTTGTTTTCTGCCTTAGGAAGTCTTTCTATGGTCTCAAACAATCTCCTTGGGCTTGGTATGCCAAAATGGATAGATTTCTATTAGATAATGGACTTTCTAGGTGTCAGTCTGACAACACTGTCTACACCAAGAAAGTGGGTAAGTAACTCACCACCCTTTTTCTTTATGTTCATGATCTTATCCTTACTGGTAGTGATCCCAACCATATAAACCATGTGAAGTCTAGCCTCAAAAATAATTTTGAAATGACAGACTTAGGACACTTGCATTATTTCCTTGGTCTTCAAGTCTTGCAATCCAAAGAAGGTATTAACCTCTCTCAATCCAAGTATGCCTGTGATCTTCTACACCACTTTAACATGGAAGAATGTAAGCCACCCCCTTCTCCCTTTCAATCTAGAGTCAAGCTTTCAGTCACTTGTACTAACCCTGAAGTTGATGCTACCTTATACCATCAACTTGTTGGTAAACTTATGTATCTAACCCATATCCGTCCTGAAATTTCCTTTTTCGTTGGTCTTGTCACTCAGTTTATGCACCAACCTCATGAAAGTCATTGGAAAGAAACTAAAATAATACTTTTATATATTCGAGGTACATTTCAGTTCAACATTCATTACATTTTAGGAGCATCTCCATTGTTGATTGGTTTCACTAATTATGATTGGGTTGGTGACCCTGATGATTGAAATTCTACTATAGGATATGTATTCACTCTTGGTTCAAGACCTATTACATGGTATTGTAAGAAAAAAAGTGCCATCTCTCTTTCTTTAGCAGAAGCAGAGTATCGTGGTGCAGTTGAAGCCAACAAGGAAGCCATGTGGCTTCGTCAGATCCTGTCTGAATTTGGTCTTCATCAGCAGCATCCAACTACACTTTGGTGTGATAATTAGAGTGTCATTCAACTATGTAATGATCCAACTCAACATCAACATATGAAACACATTGAGCTCCACATACACTTCATCAGAAAGCTCATTCATGATCGTGTTCTTGAAGTGCAGTATTGTCCAACCAATGATCAAGTAGCTGATATCTTTACAAATTCTCTCACAGAAGCGAAGTTTACCAAAATTCGATCCATGCCTGGAGTTTAGGAAAGTTATCATTAAGGGGGGATAGGCTCTAATGCTTCCTTCCTTCTCCTATTGTGTCACCTTTGTAAATCCTTCAATCCTATCCCAATTTTTTCTTAAGGGGGGATGCTAGGATATTTTGACACATAGGAAATAGACTCCTTTTGTGTCACCTTTGTAAATCCTTCAATCCTATCCCAAGTTGTTCTTAAGGGGGGATGTAAGGATATTCCGACACATAGGAAATAGTTAAGAATAACTTAGTCTAATGTAGTGTTAGGTATAGCGTGCTTCTTTACTATGTACATTTGTAACTTATAATCCGACGGTCACAATTTGTAGTGATCCGATGGTTCACTCTCTCCTCAGTATTAATGACAATTGAATGGTGGCTAACACCTGATTGGTCCATAATATCTATTTAAAGAGCATGGAGGGTCATTTATCCAGTAACTATTTATGAGAGAAACATATGTAATATTTTTTTTATATTAATAAATTTTCTGAAGTGGCTGCATTGACTCAGGTCGTGGACTGTTTCCCTCTTCGAGGGTTTTAACCACGTGATAATACTGGTGTATTGATTTGTGATCTATTTGTGAGCGGTGACCTTTGGTTTTTGATCTAAGGAACTTGCCTTGTAAATTCCTACAGAATAAGGATGGAACCCTCAAGATGTTCATAGATTATATATAGTTAAACAAGTTAACCATTGAGAATTGGTACACGATCCCATGAATAGATGATCTGTTTTATCAAGTAAGGGGGGAAAATGTATTCTTAAAAATTGACTTGAGAACTGGTTATCACCAGCTTTGCATGAAAGACGAAGACATACACAAAACAACTTTTTGAACCTCATATGGACATTATGAGTTCGTATTTCTACCATTTTGTCTCACAAATGCCCCTGCTACTTTCATTTGCCTCATGAATAGTGTTCTACACAAACATCTAGATAAGTTTATGCTAGTATTCATAGATGATATTATGATGTACTCTAAGAAAAAATAGGAACACTAGGAACATCTTTGAATAGTGCTTCAAACACTTAGAGAACACCAATTATATGTAAAACTAAACAAGTGTGAGTTTTACAAACCCAAGATTCAATATCTCGATCATGTTATTTCCAAGGAAGGGTTGGCAGTAGATCCAGAAAATGCATGAGCAATTTTAAATTGCCCTATACCCACATATGTAGCAACAATAATTCATTCATGGTTGTTTCATGATATTCATGGTTTGGTTATTTGTAGAGGGATTTTTTGCACTAACTTATCCTATTACCTCTTTGTAGAAAAAAGATGTGAAGTTTGAATGGAAAACCAAGTGCCAAGAGAGCTTTGAGAAACTGAAACAAAAACTAACTACTACACCTATCTTAAAAATTATTGATCCAAGAAAGGACTTTGTTGTGTGTGTTGATGCTTGTGTAGAAGGATTGGGAGGAGTATTGCTACAAGATAATGTAGTGATAACTTATGAGTCTAGAAAACTAAAGAAACATGAGAAAAAATATGCAGTTTATGACTTATAATTAGATGTTTTCATACATGCATTAAAAATGTGGTGACACTAACTGTTGGGTAAGAAATTTGTGCTAATGATTGATCATATTGGTCTAAAATATTTCTTTAGTCAACCAAATTTGAATGCAAGGTAAGAAATATTCTTAGCTTTCCTTAGTGAATTTGATATGGATATAAAACACATTAAAGGAAAGAAAAACTGAATTATTGATGCCTTATGCAGACATTCCCATCAAATTTTGTCTTACACAGGTAGTAGTGTGAATTCAAAGGGGAGGAAAAGATCTAGGAAGTGTTGTCATAATATTCCTGATATCTGGAATTGCTGGAAAAATTACAAGAAGCTGAAATTCCAGGTTACACCATGAATCCAAAAGGATTAATAAGTTATAAGTAGAGGCTATATATTCCTAATGTACCTACCTTGAAAATGATGATTTTGGATGAATACCATAAGAGATTTTATTCAGGTCATCCGGGTTACCGAAGTATGGTGACAAATTTGCGAAAAAATATGTTTTGGCCGGGAATGAAGAAATAAATAGTTGATTAATTAGCAAGATGTTTGGAGTTACAACAAGTTAAGGTAGAGCATCAACATCCCACAGGTTTACTAAACCCTCTTCTGATTCTAGAATGGAAGTGGGAAGTCGTGTCCATGGATTTTATCACTGGACTTCCTCATACCAAGTACCAACATGACTCCATTATTGTGGTGGTAGACACACTAACCAATGAAACACATTTTATTCCAGTGCATTCCACTTTTGGGACAACACAAGTAGCCAATGTATTTATGAAGCAAATCTTTAAACTTCATGGAATACCAAATATGATTATCTTTGATCGAGATGTGGAGTTCACCTCCGCATTATCGAAGACAATGTTTTGAGGAATGGGAACAAAGTTGAAATTTAGCACAACTTATCATCCTCAGATAGATGAGCAGCCAGAAAGGAAGAAAAAAATATTAGATGACATGCTTCGCATATATGTAATTGATGGACCCACCAAGTGGGAGGAGTTTCTGCATTTGGTAGAATTTTCTTACAACAACAGTTACCAAAACTCTATTAAAATGAGTTCTTCTAAAGCTTTGTATGACAGGAAATTACATACTCCACTTAACTTGAGTCAACTAGAGGAAAAACTGGTACTTGGACTGGAAGCGCTACATGATATGGAACAAACAATAAAAAATTCAATAGAACATCAAAGAAGCTCAAGACCACCAGAAGAGTTATGTAGATAAGAAAGTAATTCATAGGGAATTCAAGATTGGGGATCATGTGTACTTCAATATTAGACCTCATAAGAGTGCCTTGTACACTGATAGTTGTGCTAAGTTTGCAACCTAATACTGCGGGCCCTTTGAGGTTTTGGAATGAGTGGGCCCAATATCTTATAAATTGGCTCTACCTAGTGACATTAAAGTTCATAATGTTTTTCATGTATCATTATTGAAAAAATATGTTCATGATTCTTCTCAAATGGTTGACTGAAATTTGGTATAGGTGGAAACATAAGGGGAATTTCTTCCAGAACCACTTCCTATATTGGAATGGGAAGAAAATGTTCTCTGTAATAGAATAATAGCTTGGGTGAAAGTGCAGTGGAAGCACTTTACACCTGAAAAGGACACCTGGGAGCATGAATAAATTATGAAGGAAGTGTTTCCAGCACTTGCTATGAATCTGAATGTTCTTTTTTCTGTGCTAATTTCATTTTCAAATTTATAAATAATTGCTGATCATTTGATTCATGTGCATAGGTTTTCTTATGGTGTTTGTGAGTGTTAAACACGTAATTGTGTCAAGTTTCATGTTAAATTCATGATCATTTAAACATTAAAACAAAATGTTGAACATCAGCAATAAAATGTACATAATCCATCAAATGATCCATTAACATAGTGTTTTGATGAAGTATTTCACCCCTCCTGGGCTACATCTCCTTGGTCCAACTTCCACGGCTTGGGCCTTATATTAGCTCAAAATGGAAAAAAGTGTTGTTTACAATCCTACACTCCTCCTAAAACCTACTCCAACATGCTCAGAATATCCAAATCTACCATGATAGACTCTTTCTGAGCCCAATTTGCTGGAAATATGCCAAAGTTATGGGTCATTCAATTCTAGCCTAGGAAATTCCTGCAAAACTAGAGAGAAATCCAGTTAATCCAGTTAATTTTGGAGTTCCGCTGGAAATGGCATACTTCTCCAACTCTACCATTAAGATGACCATGGTTTAATTAAATGATAAATGAGTTTTAATTATGAGATAAGACATGTTTAGCACTAAGTGCGCTCTTAACCAAATCAGCATTAAAAAATGCGATTAATGTTAACTGTAGATTAAGGATTAAGTCTTGTGGGTTATGTTTTAGTAAAACATGGTTAACGTTTCAAAATCCACCAATTTATGGTATCACCTCCACTGTGGTCATGATATGTGGTTGTATGCGATGGATATGGCCCCCATATCCCTCTGCTTAAACATTTGTTTAAGTTTAAATATATGCGGACACACTATAAGTTAAGAACCATAGTAGTGGTCTTGCGGTAAGACATGTACGTAGTGTGGGGGAGGTCGCAGGGTCGATCCTGACCTTCACTGGTCCTTTGACATAATATTTTGGCTTGTACTATAATATTCGACCTTGGACATTAAAAAATTTCGCCCTTTGAGGGGGGGGCACCTAGCGGCCTTTGGGCTAGCCACTTGTCCTCTTCCCATTGGCTCATTCCCAACCAATGAAATTGCAACAAGTCTCCAACTCAGAAACCAACCACGAAGTGACACTTTTCATAGTGTCATTTGGAAAATTGAAGGAATATTCAATGAATATTTATTTTTTGTTGACTAGGTTGCCATGTCATCATTCTGCCATTTCTCCAAAAAAATTAGTTATTTAGGAAAACAAACAGTGGGCTCTATCTTCATCATAAGGTGTTGGTTTTCGATGAAACAAAGTCCCCTGGATTCTTGGCGATGAGCACTTCGCAGTTGTTCAGGTTTCGATCTATTATGGGAACTTAAATTTTTGAGCTTAACACTGAGCACCTGATCATTCCTCCCCATGATAAGCCTTTTGGACACCAAAATATATTTTATTACTGAACATGTACATGAGGGTACAGTTCCCTCATCCTTCCAGTCTCAATCCATTGAAATTTTCCCATTTTCCTCAATTTGAGCTTTCCACAAAAACTAATATTTTTCCTTTACTCTTGAGATCCTCTCTTGGTGTTGTAGACATCGTCATGAAGAAATTTCCCTAAATTTGTAGAGCAACAAGCTATCCTTGTAGAAACAAACTTTTTCCCACCTCAGTCATCAATCAATGGAATCTTGAAAATTTTCTCACCTTGAACAATGTCATCATGGCGATTGTTAGCTAACCTTTCTTTGTACTTGCGTCAACTTTTGACCAAGTTTTTCGCCATTGCTTTGTACCTTTTTGAGACAAAATAAAACACTTGTGGAACCTATGCCTTCTTTGTTAAATTTCTTTGGCACTTTCTCTTTGACCTTTTTTGTCTCTTGCATCGCCATCTTGTTTCCAACATTGTTCAACATTGATGTTGACTGTTGCAAATATTTCACATCTTGTTTACCTCCTTTCAAAGGAAACCTCTTAGAGTCCTGAAATATCTTATTACAAGCATACACAACTTCAATGTAATCTACTTATTCATTCGATGCATATTTTTGAAAGGTCTCATTCAAAACAACTATATGCTTGATCATTGACAAAGTCAAATTTTGACTTGAATTCACTATTCTCTTTGTTTCTCGTGCATGTATAACAGACAAAATTCTCTTCTTCTTATGCGCTCTAACTATTTACTCAATTCCATATTTAAACAAGTGATAGTTATTATCATGGTGATGAAATACTACTTTCCTATCGTAAAGATAAGAACTCCCCAAAACAATACCTGAAATATCAAGCGACACTACATCAAGTTCAACTTCGTCAAAAGAGTTTGAATTGATTACAAACCTTAGAATGCACTTCCTTGTTACCTACGAGTTTCCATTGTTGCATATCCACCCTAAAGTATAAGGTATTGGATGTATAACAGTTTCAAGGTTTAGCTCCTTAACTAAGTCTTTGGAAAACAAATTGGCTTGAAAACCACTATCCAATAGTGTGTCTATCTTGGCATGTTTAGAAATGACTCTAATATGAAAGAGTTCAATTCTTGTATCTTCATATTGAGTTACATTGGAACAACTTGAAGAACTAGTGCTTGCTATGTTCCTAACTTTCAAACCCATTGTTGTAATCTTGGTTTCATCTCTTGAATCTGAACCTACGTCATGTTCAATGATTGCAACAACTTTCCTCTTCTATTTGGCTTTAAGTTTTTTTGGATTCAACTATGGATGAAGTTGCCAAAAATGGTATTCATCATGGACATTATTCGAACAATGTTTACATGTGAGTTTCTATTTCTCTTTTTTTATAGAGCTATTTCTCTTTCCTCTTCCATTAAACTTTCCCTTTCCTTTACCCTCATACTCAAGGAAACTATCACTTTTCTCATCTGCACTATGTTTCCCTCTTGCTTCTATATGTGTGGCTTGAATGTAAACCACATCTAAGTTTGTGGGATTGAACATGAGAATAGTATGTCTAAGGTATATGTGAAAATCCCCGATATACTTTAACAAATTTTCTTGAGAATACAAATTGACACCCAAAATAAGAGCTCTTCTCCTAAATTCATGAGTATAATCTTGCACAATTTTCCCTTTCAATTGTCTAAAATCCTACTAGTCCATAATGGTTTTTTTCATGTAATATTTTAATGGGAGCAATAAAATATGACTAAGACATTGAGATCTTACCATGGTTTTTAATCTCTTCTTGAGTCCTTGCTTCCCACCATACAAGTTTCGATCCCTCCATCCTCAAGGAAGCCAATTGAATCTTTATGTCATCTTCTTGAAGGTTATGAATTCTACAATAAACCTCCAATTGATGAATCCAATTATCCAACTTCTTTGCATTCACTTCGCCATTATACATTGGAAACTCAAATTTGACATCAATTTTGAGTAAGGGAGTTTTTCCTTTTGTGGGTTTTGAGTGAGTATGGGTGGTTTGTGTTGTGAAAGTGGAAGACAATGCTGATGGTGATGATTAGGATGATGTCGAAGATGGTGGTGATGGAGGATGCTTTCCTCCACTTCCATTTGAATCCATCTCTTCATCCCTTTTTTGTTTTTGAGGTTCCCTCTCCATGTGGAGACTTATATAATTATCTCCAATCATCTTGGTGCTCCTCTCCTTAAACAAGATCCTTACCCTTTCAGTTAGGTCATAGAAATCATTCTTGTATGCTTCTTCTTCTGAAAGACCTTCAATCTCTCCTACACATGACATGATGGCTATGGATTCAAGCTCAACTTTTGGTGCAGCTTGTACCTCCTCAATATCAGCTAGAGATAAAACTTGAGGTGCTTCAAGTGCAACTGTGAGTGGAAATTTGGGTGGAGATGGTAGCCTTGTGGCTCTCCTTCTTCTGTTCCTAACCTCAGGACTAGCAACCACCAATTTCCCTTCTCCTCTCTGCAGCTTTAACCTTGTAAGAATCACACATTTGCAACCATTAAAACCCTACTTGCACAAAACTAAATAAAATATCAAGCAACTAACCTTTGCTCTGATACCACCTTGATCTGAATATGAATGTTAGTTTTTTTGTGGTAATTTATTTTTTAGATTTATAAACAATTTCTTATCATTTTCTTCATGTGCATAGGTTTCCTTATGGTGTTTGTGAGTGTTAAAAAGGTAATTGTGTCAAGTTTCATGTTAAATTAATGAGCATTTAAACATTAAAGAAAAATGTTGAACAACACAAATAAAATGTACAGAAAACCATTAAATGATCCATTAACACATTGTTTTTATGGAGTTTACCCCTCCTGGGCTACATATCCCTGGTATAGCTTCCATGACTTGGGCCTCTATATTTTCTTAAAATAGCAAAAAGTGTTGTTTACAATCCTCTACTACTCCTGAAACATGCTCCAACATTCTCAAAATGTCGAAATGTGGTAGGATAGAATACTTTCTGAGCCAAATTTGGTCGAAATATGCCAAAGTTATGGCTCATTCAATTATGGCCTAGGAAACTCCTCCAAAACTAGAGATAACTCCAATTAATCCCACTAATTTCGGAGTTCTGCAATAACTTCAGATTATTTTTTAAGTCCAGTGGGTTCTGTTTAAATAAAACATGGTTAATGTTTTAAACTCCGTTAATTTATGGTCTAGCCACCACCGTGGTTATGAACCGTGGTTGTATGCGATGGGGTTGGCCCCATATCCTTCAGCCTGTAAATTCGTTTATGTTTAAATATAGGCAGACACACTATAGGTTAAGAACCATAGTAGTGGTCTAGCGGTAAGAACTGCACGTAGTGTGGGGAAGGTCGTAGGGTCGATCCCGATCTTCGCTGTCATTTGACATAATATTTTTCCACGTGCTACAATATTTGACATTAGACATTACAAAATTTCAGCCTTTAGGGGGGGGGGGGACATGGTAGCCTTTGGGCTAGTCATGTGTCCTCTTCCCATTGGCTCATTCCCAACCAATGAAATTGCAACAAGTAACCCACTCATCAACCAACCATGAAGTGACACTTTTCATAGTGTCATTGGGAAAATTGAAGGAATATTCTAGGAATATTATTTTTTTGCTGAATTGGGTGCCATGTCATCATTCAACCATTTCTGCAAAAATTTTAGCTGTTTAGGAATACGAAAAACACGCTTTATATTCCTTGTACAGAGTCAATTTTCGATGAAGCGAATTGTGCCAAATTCTTGGCGACGAGAACTTAGTGGTCATTTATGTTCTGATTGATTTTGATCACTTCCATTTTGTATCTTAACACTGAGCACCTAATCAACATTTTTCAAAGAATAAACATAATTATATTCTAACACCAAGGACAGTGTTTTTGTTTTAGGAGGGACCATGTAATACCCAGATTTACAACTTGTATATTATGCAAGTAATACCAAGGTCTAGGTGGACCTGTGGAAGAATTATGTTGTGCACATCATTATTTTAAGTTAATAATTACCTTTGAAAGAAATATCAATGATGTAAATATAGAGTAATTGAGATTAGGAAATTCTTATCCATGAGGATGGAATAGAATTTTAAAATTTTCAAAAATTCTCTAGAAAACCCTTGGAGAAAAATAAATAAAAAATTAAACTAGATGGGAAAAAAATATCTAATAAAAATCCCCAGTTAAGAGGAAAGTTACTGGGAAGAGGTAAGAAAAAAACTATGCTGAGGAAAAGCAAGTTTTAAAGTAATATTTTGTGGAAAAAAGAAAAGGAAGCCTAGTCTATGGGAAACAACAACCCATAATAACGAGACACCATTATAGAAACTGGCTGAGGGAAATAAGGATTAAAAGTGCCATCACTAGTGTGACAAGAGGTTGTCAACACTAGGAATATTGGTCTCTACTCAGGGGAGAGATTTCAGGAGAAGCTCGTGCTTGGGATGAAAATTCTTCTTTCCAAATTGGTATATTATTTACCGAGTTTGCTATTAAACTTATGATGTTGTAGAAATGTCCAGATAAGAATTATAGTCTAATGTAATAGTCATAATTCTACCTTGAAGGTATGAAATTGTAGTATGATAATATTTATATATGTTTTCTATCATATACCTTATTAGAAAAAAGGTTTAAATCTTGTTATGTATTTTCGATATGTAAATAGTTAATAAAACATTTAGTAAATAGTCTTGTGTATTGTATAGTGTCCACATTGTAATTAAATACATTTAAGATCCCATTTTTGTTACACATACTAAGTTATTGATAATAGATAAAATCAGATTTTGTGAACTTATAAACCCAAGGGAGTTATACTTCGATAAACATTACTATGTATACATGCATAAATAAATTACAGTACAACAGTCAATGAACAAGTACGAGAAAATACTAATACAAATAGGTATAAAATATGGACACATGCAAAAACCACTAGTAAAGCATCAAGTGGGCAACCATTATAAAAGTAAGATAATTCTCAACATTTCATATAAGTATATTAAATACTAAAAAAATGGGAGAGGAATTTCACCTTTGATAATTGGAAACAATTACTTGAATATGAACACCCGTAATTCCAAATATTAAATAAATAAAATTTTCTATGTACTATAATTCTCAAATATCCTTGAGAATATCATTGTCATCTATATCTATGTGACTAAATGAAATTGAGAAATATTACCTCAATATAAATTATGGTCAAAGACCAAGCATGGCCTTGAGACATAAACTTAAATAACGTTGGACTATGTTAGGTGCTAGAAGAAGAACCATGATGATACAACAGGAAACCAACGTGAGAAAGAAACTAAATGGTAAGCCTGGAGAGAATAAGAAGCAGGATGTGTCATGAAAATCAACAAAAAGGTAAGAGAGAATACCTGCAAAAGAATATGTGAGAGTTAGAAGAAAAATAAAATTAATTAATAACAAAGTATTACACTATCAAAGATATGAGGACAATTACCTACGTATACTATCCCATCTTTGAGTTTCTTCACTTGAACATATAGATTGAGAATGTTGTAAATAATATTATTACAACATGTACATCAGAAAATTATAAACATGGACTAGCTAATATTTGAATAAATTGGACAAACCTGAAGAGGAGAGGATGTCCGCTTTTGGATCACTTGTCTAGATCTGAGAAAAATGGGTGACATGGGTGATATTAACCCATATTAAAACTAAGAAAATGAATTGGAAACAATACAGAAGATAAGGAATTATAAAGTAAAAAATTATGCATAACAGTAAGTGCAAAATGGAGTTGCGAGATAATTAAAAAGGATTGTGCCAAACCTTAATACAAGGTCAGGACTGCGTGAAGAGATTGCGTGTTACCTTCAGGGGAAGAACCCCAACCCAGGTTGCACATATTTCATACACATCCTAAAGGTAAGAGGAATTACTAGAAGTGCCAACGCAACTACTATGAACCATGTGAGTAAGAGAAAATCCAGTTTGCAATGGGAATTAAAAAATAAACATAAAAAAGTAACAAATCTTAGAAGCTTAATGCTTATGCTTCAAAATCATGAATAGCAAAGAAATTCTAGTAATTATATAATGCTATGAAGAAGGGTAAGAGAAGTATCTTGAATAACTATGAATGATAGTAATAACACAATGAATAACCACAAGTTCTAGTGAAATATAACCAGATACACAAATGTTTTGCGTAGTAAATAAGTACATATAAAACTTAGAAAATGATTTGTGCAATCACAGAAAGTGGATTATGGCATAAATCGTCATAATTATTAAAGAAGAACCCAAATAATTAAATTGAGGAATAGAGGATAGGCCTCATGCAATCCTAAAATAGCACCACTTAACCTTATTAATATACAGAACGAAGAATTTCTAAGATTTGGGTAGTATGCTATGAGAACATGAAATGAAGAATTTCAAGATTTAAACAATAAAAAGTTAACAGTGAAGGAACGATAAGTAACTTTGAATAATACAAGTTTATCTATCATACACCTAAGGGTAAATGTGGATAACAGAGAGTTACTTTGGCTACCCACATAGATCACATTTCAAGGTAAAAACCCTAATTATGGGTAAGAAGAATAATCAAAATAATTGAATGAAAGCATTACAAGGTAAAACCCAGATCTTCACTAAGAAACGTAGCCGTATTTCTGGTATGAAAGCAAACGGTTGAAAAAACTAAGCAACTAAGAATTAGAGCCTTACGGTGAACTATTCTACCCTGAACTTCATGCTCACCTAAGAGTCATGATGAACCTAGAGTCACGCTAACCCATGTGAAACGGAGCCACACTGAGCTAGGTCATGCTCACGACATGAAGAAATCCTGTAACTTAATTATTAATGAGGGGTTTTGGTAGAGAAGGGATTTATTATACCCAAACATGATAAATTGGAACTCAACCATGGCAGCATGGCCATTAGAAAGAGAAGTAATAAAAGAGAATTACGAACTGATAGTTAAATACCCCAATGCCAGCTCATTAATACGAAATCTAGAAGGGTAGAGGAGGAAACCTCACACAACCAACACAAAGATAAATTATGGAAAGAAAAATTGTAAAGAAGAATAGGGAATAGATAAATGACAATTGCTGGAAAAATGATTTGCATACAGAACATGGAATCATACAATTGGAATGCGAAATGTAGCAAACCCAACACATTTTGGTTAGAGGGGCACCCAAAAGAAAAATACAAAACAATAATTTCTTATATTCCCAAAACCCAAAAAATTGGGATTAGGGTAGACATCGAAATCTAAACACTAACACTACGTTGCTCCCATTTACAAAAACCCAGAAAATTTGAATTGAACCAAAGAGGAAATTCGAAAGGGGCTTACCTCTTTTGCGACATGAAGAGACAAAGCCTTGTCTATTGGTTGGAGAAGTATCGTTGCCACACTGGAAGGAGGAGGTAATTTATGAACGCCTTTGTATAGAGGGTAAAGGATACCTTCTACAAAATGAAAAAAAAAACCCATATCAGAGAGCAGAAAAAAATGAAAAACCATGAGTAAATTAGAGGTAGGGATAACCACTATTTACCTGAAAGAATTCGAGTAACCATTTGACTTTGATGTGCATCCTTCCTATAGAATAAACCCGATATTATTAACAAACAAAATTTAGAATGGTCACATTATTAAAATGAAAAAAAAATGCATCAACAAGTTACCCGTGAGGGCTTGGAGACATAGCTCGACGTGGTATCAATTTAAACCAAATTTCTCACCATAATAATGGAGGAAATGACATGCAGGGACTCTAAAAACCTCATTGAAATTCAATCTATGGAGGCATAGCTCCAGAGAGTTTGATGACTGCCTAACTCACAATGAAATGAAGAAATGAGGAAGAAACACTACAAGGAAAAGACCCTCTAAAGGATGTTTTTGAGGAACCCCTTATGAAAATGGCCCATACATCTGTTTGTAGTCGAGGTTACTAGAGGAGGTTGATAGGTGGAGGTTTTTGCATATTTTTTATGTCCGATGTGTTTCTCATCGTACAATGCAATGATGCATTCCAATAGCGAAAGCATCGGTGCATACTAAAAATTGGCACACCGTAACATTGTGCGCTTAGAAGAAACCTGCCTGGTGCATCTAATTACTTTAGCGCACTAGTGCTCTACATAGATTCAACATCGGTGCATCCTAAAAACTCGTGGAAAAACTGAAACATGCTGGTGCGGTTGGAAGAAATCGCCCGGTGCGACTCAAAAACCCATGCACTGGGATAGGCTTTAAAAATAAAAAATTACAGCGAAAAATCCGCATTTTTCACTTTTCAATGCTCTAGAGATCTCAAGCACTGGTGCATATTTACCTTGTGGGAGGTGCCCTGCCATCAGTGCTCCCATTGCATGCACTACTGTTGTCCATTACCCACCATCTCCATTTCAAATTTGCAAAACAGTGGGAAATTTTAGTTTTGCAAATTCTACAGCCAATATGCCTCCTCGATGCCCAAATGTACAAGTATTTTACTTGTTTTTCCATAATTAAAACTTTTAGAGGATTAGTTTTCTAAAATAACTTAAAATTCACCTTATTTAAAAAAAATATATTTTCTCGCGTGGTGCGCTCTAGCCATTCGGCTCGCACCGATTAGCGGTGCTGCCTATAAATTTATAGGTCGCACCATGACTGGTTCAGGGGCAGTACTGAAATAGTGTATCACGCTTTTTTAAAATTAAAAAAATTTCAGTGCAGTCTGTTACCCAGCCACACCATTGACCATGTTGAAGTGCAGGAATGCGGTGCGATGACGGAAATATGCGCCCCAAGGCAGATATTTTTGTTAGTGCACCGCTCTCCTGAACATGGCATAATCAACGGTGCGATCATGTAAATGACTGCACCGTTGACTATGTAGTGATGTCAGGAGGGTGGTGGGTTGCCTACACTATATTCCCCAGTGCGTATAGTTTGATTAGTGCACTACCCTCCTGATACTGGTACATAGTCAACGGTGCAGTCGGTTATACCACCACACCGTTCACCGTGTAACAATGCCAAAAGGGCGGTGCACTAACAAAACTATCCGCCCCAAGGCCAATAGTTTCATCAGCGCACTACCCTCCTAAATTTGTTCATAGTAAATGGTGTGATCGATTAAATGACTGCACTGTTGACGACTAGTTGATGTTTGGCGGTGCGTTTATTCAATGCACAACTTGAGATAGGATAGGTTATGATTTGCGGTGCACTGAAAATTTCAGGGTGCACTGCGTTTGGTGTGAGATAAAAATAGACGCACTGTTATTAGTGCATGCCTATTTTTTTGGCACACTGAATATTTTTTTTTTCAAAACAAATTATATATGTATTCCTCAATACATGTCTCATTTAATAAAAAAATTGTATTTAATATGTGAATCGTTCAACAACATCAAAGGAGAGAAGAGAGGGAACAACAACAACAAAAGGCGGACTAGTATAATGTGGTGCACTTGTGGGAGGCACGAGAGAGGGAGTGAGATATGTATCATCACCATATTATAGCAGCCACCCAAATGCTCCTAAGGGAGATAGGCCTCCTCAAGCTCTATGAGGAGGCTACATCCTTGAAGGGACATGGTGGGTTATTGTGACAGCTTATCCACAAGTGGAATGCCCACCGATAGGATTTCCAGGTTGGTCCTAACTAGTGGTACGCACCCACTGAAGAGGACATCTGTTTCATTGTTGGCCTATCGAGGAGAGGGGAGGATTTTCCCTCATACCTAGAGGTCCCCGTTGGCTATGCAGCAGGGATTCAATTGGTGTACTCCCAGAGATACATTAGCGTGGATATAGTGTCTCCTGTAGATTTTCAGGTCTTTGGGGGTTAGTTACATATTTATTCATTTGTTGGAGAGGAGGTGCAGTGCCTCTCACTACTGATCTTGACAATTGCACACCATACCAATGATAGGAAACACATTAGTTGCCCATTTCTATTTTATGTTGATTCTTTATTACAGGCACCACGACTTGTGAGGTGGTCTGCCATTTTTTTGTGGCAGTTCTATACAGCTTTAGATATATGTCGTGCTAAGACACAAGGGAGGGTGAACTTCCCTTTTGCTTTAGAGCTATTTTGTTTATTTTTTGAGAGGTTTCCATAGACTAGGCCTACTTTTATTTGGAAGCCTCGTAGGCCAACGCTACATGTACAAATGTAGATGTGGGAACAGATGATGCCCAAGAGGGGTGAGTCAGAGTTTTTTGCAGCGATATCATGTGATGCATTGGAGGTTCTAGCCATTGTTGATGAGCATTCCTTCATTCTGGTCCCTTGTCTATATGCTAGTTTGGATTGGCGAGGGTGTGCCAACATCCTCTTCACAAATGATGAGTCGCCGGAGGATAGAGGTAATATTAGTGTTTCCTTTAAATTTATTCTAACGTGTTCTTTAACTTGTTTTTATTAAATTGTTTAATGAAATTGTCTAATTATTTTTGTGTACTTATATATATTTTGTAGACATTAGGTCATTTGATGGCGATGAGATTCCACCACCACCAAATGATCTAGGTGTAGATCCCGATGACGATCAGGAGATGGTAGATATTGAGGATCAGGCTGGTGTAGACAAACCTGATCATCATTATGTTGCGCAGGTATCGGCTGGTGTGAGGCATCATCCTGACACTAGATTTAGGATGGAGTTGGGTGACCAACTCTGTCGACTGCTTGTGGAGGAGGGAGTCAGGCCAACCACTATCAGAGAGATACATACCAATTATAGGTTGATAGAGATGTGGAGAGGCATGCCACATGATATGTTGACGTTGATGCGCCATGTCATAGGATCTACAAGCTTAGTGGCGTGGATGAGGAGGGCCCTTCGATGTAGGCATGGTCGAGATGCAGTATGTTGATAGTCGAGAAGCGACACATCATCTGATGATCACAATCAGGGGAGTGATCACCATTCACCTCGCGTCGTAGATGAGAAACCTATAGCATTGACCAGTAATCATGATCATGAGTAGGCTGAACCATCCATGTCGAGTCAGCCTTCTAAGCTTGCAACATCTAGCAGGCAGGCTGGACCATCCACGTCAAGTCGTCATGATCAATAACATCTAACATCCAGCAGTACTCATGATCATGTGCAGGTTGGACCATCCACATCAACTCACCATGAGCAGGTAGTTGATCCTGATCAACACGAGGCACCAGTACCAGATCATCATGGACGTGATGATCGTCATCTATCTCAGCTTGTCGATGCTGCACCATTTACTGAGCAGGCCTCGACTGGTACTAATATTGATCATGATGTACTAGTAGCTAGATTTATATATATATATATATATATATATATATATATATATATGGTCCATGTATTTTATGTTCATGTTGCAGTTGTACTTAATTTACATGTTGGTGATCATCATGATGTGTATATTGTTAGGTCATGTTAGATATGTTCATTTAATGTGAAGCTTGCAAATAGATGTGTATGTGATAGCAATTATTTGACATGAGATGTATATTTGATGTTTGTGTTGTGATGACGTTATATAAAGCTTGTGTTTTGTTAGATGATGATGATCACGATGATTAGATGATGTTAGCAAATTTGAATGTATTTTTTAGTCGAATATGATGTTTGTACGATGGTTACCATGATCGTGATGTTTATTTTTAATATTAAATCATGATATTTATTAAATATTATTGCATGATTGTAATTAAAATTTTAATTTTAATCGTATGTAAAATTGTAAAATTGTATTTGTATTTGTATTTGTAATTGTAATTTTAATTGTATTTGTATGTAAAATATTTGTAAAATTTTAATTGTAATTTTAATATTTAATTTATTGTGAAATGATTGTAATTGTATATATGTAAAATTGTAATTCTAATTGTAGTTGTAATTGTATGTAAAATTCTAAAATTATAATTGTAAATATTGTAATTGTAGTTTTTATTGTAATTGTATGTGAAATTGTAAAATTATAATTGTAATTGTAATTGTAATTCTAATGTGAAATTGTAAAATTGTAATTGTAATTGTAATTCGAATTCTAATTCTAATTGTAATTTTAATTGTAATTGTATATATGTAAAATTGTAAAATCTTAATTGTAAATTTTATGTAAAATTCTAAAATTCTAATTGTAATTGTAATTGTATGTGAAATTGTAAAATTGTAATTGTAATTGTATGTAAAATTCTAAAATTGTAATTGTAAATGGTAATTGTAATTTTAATTGTAATTGTATGTGAAATTGTAAAATTGTAATTGTAAGTGTAATTGTATGTAGAATATTTGTAAAATTTTAATTGTATTAATGTGAAATTATTTTATTAAAATTTTTAAAATTGTAAAATTGTAAAATTGTAAATAATTTTAAAATAATAAATCTAGAATAATATGAATTTTTGTAACGTAATAAAGTTTAGAAATAATGCAAATAATTTCATGTACTTTATAATTATCATTATTTTACTATGCTCTTATATTAAAAAAAAAAGGATGTCATTGTTTTTGAGATCAACATAATTGCAAATTATCAAGTGAAATATTGATTTTAACATTAACACAATGCAAATTACCAATTAATTCAATATACATATTATAATGTTTCAAAAAAAGAGTCTTAGTTATAAGGTAATTAAGTCATCTTCTTTATAAAAATCCATCTTAAAAAGTATAAATAATCAAATAACACATGTACCATATCACTCTCGGTTCTCATGATCACCCTCATTTTCTTCCAACTCGCTTGGAATGATAACACTATTTTTCTCAATAATATGTTTTGATCTAAGGACATGTCTCAATACGAACTACAAATCCCCATCCAACACATATGGGAAAAAAAACACTTGGTTGCAGTGTTAGGGGAAAACGTATGGCTCCTTAGCTTCATCCCACATCTTTCTAGAGTTGATACATATCAGTCTACTATCATGATCTTCCTTTACATTATTTCGATCAAAGGTGTACCACCACTTGCACCTAAAAATAACACATTGGATAGAAGAGAAATCCACTTCGATGATCTCTTGCATATTTCTAACGTAACCTAACGTTGCTCGTACTAGGTTTTGATCACGATGGCTAGATCGACTAGATTGATCCAGCTTGACTTCAACTCCATAGTCTTGTGTCATGTGTCCATCATCGACATTTTCTGTGGGAAAATGGTTTCCATATGCCCACATAGATGGGAACAAATGTACCTATAAAAAAGTTTAAAAAATCATAGTGTCATGTGTCTTATAATAGTCGAACAGTTGAAATATGAAATATAGATGTAATTACATTTGAAAGGTGCATTATTAAGTTTCAAATACACATATAAATTAAATAGATTATTACCGAGTTGGTGCAACCAATCCCTATGTTTAGCGCATCCTCTTTAGCATGCAAGTAATGGCTAGTTGTACCATATTCCTCTCTAACTTGGTCAGCAACCCAACTGTTGGGGCATATTTTTGGCATATTTTATTTTAAATGATCAGGATAAGACACACATATACCATTCAACCACCTGAATTATTTCATGTCACTATACCATTTCATCCTCTTTTGTTCGTATAATGCGTCCATGGAATGCTAGCACCATGAATATCCTTTAACGTGATCCAACATAAAATTGAAGATAGTTTAGATATGGCATGTCCTAGGCCTTGGGGGAATTCATGTTTCACACACCCACACATGAACAAAGGATAATGACACTGCAAATTTATAAACACGTGCAATAATATACAAAATTAGTTATGTTTTATGATCCCTACATGGGATAAAATTTATTAATATAACAAATAATAAATCATGCTTTTGACATTATATGTACTCTTAGAAGATTCAAATGGTCATGCGATTTCAACCCCGACAAATGGTCATCCATGGTGGAGTAGCGTTGTAGTGAAGACCCATATGAAGATGGCACCCTCACTCCCATTATAACTTCCTTTGCCAAAGAAATATCATCATTTTTAAAATTCATGGGACATCACCTTCTTTCAAATACCATCAATTAGAGGGATGAACACTTGCCTCTGATCCAGTACTTTCTAATCGTCTTGGCGAATGTTTATTTTTAGTTTTTGAAGTAATAAGATATTTCCTAACAGACAATGTGTCACTTTTTTTCAATGATATGCGCCTCCATAAATAAGATGAAACATTTTTAAATATATATATGGGATCTAATAAGTGGGTAATCTTAAGATGCTCCCAATATGGTAGGTTATAAAAGATATATTTCCTTTTCATCCCAATGGGCAATTTATCAACATAGGCGTCGACTAATTCTGGATCTTCGAACATAGGCTCCCCATTTGAATCAAACATTTCTATGAAATCCTTCTCCTTCTCTCTCTCATATGCTCTAAGCCATTCAACTGGTGTCGTTATTGGAGGCCTTTGGGTTCTCTCTTGTTTTCCATTAAAAGTGGATGCTGCTCTTCTGTAAGGGTGTTCTTCTGGGAGGAATACCCTGGAGCAGTCGTACACTCGCTTTCGTAGGTTGTTGGACCATCTAGATTTCAGAGAAGGTCCACAAAATTTACATCCAAAATACCCTTTTGTTACAAGACTTTCAAGGTTATTTTATATAATTTATATGCATGGAATGTTAAATAATATCATGAAGATAAGAACAATTACAACAAATTAAATAACTAATATGTGAAAGAATATTGTTGCGTACATAAACAAATCAATAAACATGTAATTTACCAGAGAAAAATCCAAATCCTAGATAATCATGTGTCATGTAAGCACATATGCCATACAATGTAAAACTCCTCTCTGCTGTGATGGCTCTTGATACATCGTATACATTTATCCCATCCCATAATTCCTTCAATTCATCTACCAATAGTTATAAGTAGACATCCATATTCTTCACTTGTCTTCTACCAGGGATTATGAGAGCCAACATAAGATGTTCATTCTTCATAGACAACCATGGGGGGCTATTTTTATTGATTACTACTACATGCCAAATGGAATAGTTGGTGTTCTGGAGGGAATATGGGTTGAAGCCATCCATGGCTATGCTGAGTCGTAGACTTTGTACCTCATCCTTGAATTTTTTGGGCCGTGTGTCCTCTATATACTTCATGGCTATTGAATCTGTTGGGATTCACATAAATCCAAACTCACTTCTTTGTGAGGCATGCCATCCCTACAACATAGCTAATTATTTGCAAGGAAAGAGCCTTTGAATCCTTGGGATTAATGGCATGTGCCTCAATATCTTAAAATGAGGACCACATGATTGACCCTTCTTTTTTGATTTATCATACCTGTTATGCCCACATTTCAGACATATCTCTTTTTCTGCATATTCTCTTCTATATAGAATACAATCATTTGGACATGTATGATATGATATGTACTCAAAACCCAACATTTTCAACAATTTATTTCCCTCTTCGCAACTATCGGGTAAGACATTATCACTCAGAAGAACCTTATCTTTTAATAACATGTAGTTGGTGATCATGGACAACATTAAATGTACATTAATGCTGATAAATTATTAATGTTAATAAAATTGACCATTTGTAATGTTCATTGTGTGATTATATTTCTCAAAATTATATAAGGGAGGACTTTATTGTAACTTACCTCAAAATTTTCGAGAAAAATGCATTCGACAAGCCAAAATTTACTTTCAAGTTGTACAATAACATCATTGTCCCCAAAAGGGTAGACTTTGAATGATCGCCAGGTCCAAGGAGAGGGGTGGTGGAAGAAAATTTAAGGCTTTCGAAAAAGGTATCAGTGATATGAGCATCATCCCCTAGTTGATCATCGTTTTCGAATGCATCTAACAACATTGTCTCCATGGCAGTCATATCCCTTCAGTAGTCATCCATACTAACCTCTATTTCATTGCCTCCACTGCCAACTTGTGAAGAAATACTATTGTTGTAGTCATTCCTATTTGGTGAATCTGGACGTAGTGGGAATTGAATAGGTAGTTGATTCAACCATTCTTGGTATCGTTCCTCTTTGATTTTTTGACTTAATTTAGTCTTCTCTCGATTTGAAATAGATGTGGGGTGGAACAAATGATGGTAGGTAGGTCTCTCATCATCACTAGAATCCTAATAATTTCAAAAAATATATTTGAACATGATTAGTACAAAATATATGATATCAATTAGTAAGCATGTTGAATATTGCATGATTATTTAGTTTGCCGTTGAAATAATTACATTAATTAATATATCAAACAATTATTATTACCATCAAGGTCCCAAGATTGTGGCTAGAAGATGCAATATTGTTAAAATTGGTAAGGTGAAGCGGCTGTCCATTTTCATCTACCAAATGCGCCTTTCGGTATGCTGCTCTTGATAAGAGCTTCTGATGTTTCAGAGCTGTTTGAATATTTTGTGCATATGAACTCGATTTTGAATCTACACAAACCTACAAATTTGTATACAGTATAAATCTTATTAAGATGATTGACATGGATAAAAAATAAAAATTCAATTAGATAATTTAAATATAAATAAAATTTGAAGTAAATATTACGTCTTGAGATGGATAGGGACAAATAAGCGATGGAATTTGAGAAATATTATGGAACGAGCTGGATTTTGAAGAATTGTTCATTCGATATAATTATGATATTTTTTCCTTGAATTTGAACAAAATCAACAATAAATTTTGGTGTACTCACCTAAAATTAATTTTGGTGCCTTAAAAATGGACTTATTGTTATTAGTGCTAATGTACAGATAACTCCACCGGTGCCTTTTAGTTTATGCACACCGGTGCCGTGTTACTAACTGACGCATTGGTGTGGTGATATTAATTGATGCACTAGTGCAGTGATATTAATTGACACACCGGTGCCGAATAGCCGCAAATAAAAGAAGAATAACTTTATTTCTTTTAAGTGAAAAAAGGAGGTAAATTTAAAAATGGGCGGAAAAATATTTTCAAAAATCTAATTTCATCAAACAATTCTTTAAACAATAAGAACTTTTCATTATTTCACTATTTCTACAGAAAATTTCACCCAGATTATTTAGTTGTATTTTCAACCACAATAGTGATTTTAGTTTTATTTACCTAAAAAGTCGGTAATCAAATCGATCTAGAACATCGGTGGTAACTTGTTGTATTAACTTCAATATGGTTCTCGTTGGTCAAAAGCATGATACTAGCTTAATCCCAACTGTATCCCATCATATGGGGGCGGTGGTTGTTTGGTTTAATTCTTAATCTTCAACCCCATATTTTTCACCAATATAAACTTACAATGATTTATACAAATTAGACAATCCATTCATGTTTTCTTATTCATAATTTTCCAACCTATGTATTTCACGTTAGTCTACTAATTATGCGAAGTATATATATATATATATATATATATATATATATATATCTGTGTGTGTGTACGTATATATATATATATATATATATTTGTATATGTATATGTATATGTACATGTGTATGTGTGTGTGTGTCTATATATATATATATTTCTTTGTGAATGAAAAAATACCACCTCTAGGTAAAAAGTATGTAGTGTTTCCATGCCTTTCCACACCAGTTACTGTTACAAATATGATATTTCCTCCCCATCCAAAATGTTCTTGAAATATATATATATATATATTTCTGTGAATGTAAAAATACCATCTCTAGGTAAAAAGTATGTAGTGTTTCCATGCCTTTCCACACTGGTTATTGTTACAAATATGATATTTCCTCCCCATCTACAATGTTCTTGAAATTTACCTAGACTACACTACTGATTTGCGTTTTATACTTTCATATACCCTTGAGATATAGATTTGGTGTGTACTATCATACTTTTTTTTTAACTCTTTTGGGTGTTATTCTCTTGTCTTTTGCATTTGGCATAATCTGTTGTCTTTTCTTCACAAGTTACTACTATTATATCTGAATGGTATATCTTAACTCCTTATAATTGTTAAGGGTCATTATTGGTTATAATATTAGGAATAATTCCTCTCTTAAGCATGAATCGAATACAAAAAAAATCAACACTAAAGCCTATAGTCCTTAATTCTAGACTTATAGTGATTCTTATTAACCCCTTACTAGTTTTAACTAATGATCATGATTCATCAATGCTACCATTGTCTCTCATATGTACTTTTACAACCAAATTCACTATTAATGGCCGTGTACATCATAATAGAATTTAGTTTAGCATGACTAATTTTCTTTTAGACCAAAAGATCCGTGTATATAAGTTAAACATCCACTTTTATCTTTTAGCAGATTAACAATCCATCGACTAAGATACTAATTCCAAATACTTGGAAAAGTTATTTTTTCTAAGGACTAGCCTTATGCTATAGGTAGCTTGGAATATACAGATCTACCTATGTTTATTTCAGATGAACAAATAAAATAACAATAAATAAACACAAAAATCATTGGTTAAGATACTTGGGAATTTCACACCCCTCTCCACCCAACCTAGAATTTTTTCCTCCAATTCGTCCCAATAGCTAAGAAGTTCTTGCCAGGCATCAATCCCCCCTATTGATCCATTCATTGGGTATTTAATATGTTTCTTACATGATAACATTTCCTTTACCAATGTCCAACTTTTGTTGACCTTTTTATCCACTTTCCTAGTCTTTTTCATAAGAGCCCACCATTCTCTCCTGTGATATTTTATGCTTATCCAAGATTAAAATATTTCTCTAGTTAAGTAACTTAATGGATTTTTCTCTCCCATATGTTAAGCTTATCCAAAATTCCATCTAGAATTATTATCATGAACGAATTGTCCAATCTCATTTACCCATGAGATTTTATTTTTGTTTAGTTTTATTTCTTTGGTAACAGTGTCATGTCTAGGTGTCTCATTCCACAGTACCTATATATTTTTTATTTATTTACTAATAAGTATTCATTTACATAAATATTCCATTATTCTTCATTGATTATCTGTATTCTTTCTAACGTAGCTTGGTCTAACCAACACAATATTACTGCAATGGAGGGATATTACATTCTCGTCCCCTTTTATTAACACCATCCTTAGTGATTTTTGTATGTTTCCTTCTTTATCAAACCTTTTTGATAACTTTTCTTCTTTTCCACTTCTTCCTCTCATGTATCATCTTTGGAAATAAAGGATTTCATTGCACTTTATCCTAAGAGAAAACTTCATTTTGGAGAGGGATATCTTCTTGGATTAAGATACAATAGGTTCTATTAGAAGGTATCCTTTTTCTCTATCTGTAGCATTTTCCACTTAATTAGATGAAAATTATTATTTACCTATTTATTTAGTATTGATACATGGAACCATTAAAATTTTTCATATATTGGAAAATAGTAATGAATAAATCACGATCCCCATTCTGTGGGTTCTATGCTATTTTAGTGTTTTTCTAAACTCTTTGTGTTGTTGGAGTAATTTCATATTTTCTTAGGATCGAAAAGAAAATATTTATTTTCTTTCATGCTTTTAGCCAACAATTTATTTCATCTTATGTGATGACTCAACTCTGAGGCATTCAATCTCCTGCATTTATTCTATGTTGGTCTTCTAGCACATTTGTATACATGTTGAATATGTGATTATTGATTCTTACCTGCAGTCAACATACTTCAACATGTAACCAATAAGTTCAACACCATTATTACAATACCACAATAGGCTCGATGGTCATACCCTTTAACATGAATGTTTCTTATTTATAAAATTTAATATACATGATTGTGCTTATTTTCCACACTCCTCACATAAAAAAACACTTATCAAGGATTGTTTGTAGCATGCTATGCATTGGGTATTGTTATGTCAATGGTGCATATACTATTTTAGCCACTTTCATGGTTGTTATGTTATACTTAGAAAAACCTTGTACCTATGTCCACCTTTCACTGTTTTTCTTGGTTGTTCTTAGTCATCAACACTGGTAGAAAAAAATAGTTTGCTACTCACTCGTTTTTATGATTGAGTCAGTGTAATGTTCTTTGCAATGTGTTAGACTGTTTTCCATTTAATTCCTTCAACCGCTCATATTTCTAATCCTTTGATTATGTTTTTTCCAATTTCGATCTTTGTGGGGTCATTTTATTCTTAACATTGCTACTAATTCTGAGTTTATTAGATTTTATTTGTACCTAATGTAATTAAAAATTGTGTTTTTTATACTCTTATATCAACTACAGGTAGATTTCTTTCCTATTTAGGTGTATAACATCTTACTCGTGGTTCTTATCTTATTTTTTTCTTTTTGTGGTTATTTCCCAATGTGGCTTAATATACCCCATCCTTATAGTGTTTATACTTTTTTTCTTTTTCATCCTTTGTCCTTAGTTACCCTCTGTAATATTATTATTATGGGGTCTCAGACATTGGAAATTAATCTACAATAAATCTATCTAACTTTATCAATCGAGGAGATTACCAATTTAGCCATCAATTCCCTTGTAGAAAATTTCATTTCCTTCCCAAAATTTTATCAGTTATTTAAACAAATTCAATCTAAAAACATTTTCCAATTTAATTCCCAACCATATAATATTTTGGAATAGATATGATATTAGCTTTTCGTTTCTTGATATGAATATTAATGATGCTCAAGAAAATGAATTTTTCCATACATGTTGTATGTTAATAGTTCAAGATCCTTCTTTTAATCCATTTCTATCTATCTTTATATATGTTTCAATAACTTCTACCTTATGGGAATATTGCAGGCTCCTTTATTCCTAGTAGTAAAACTTGTTTTAGACAATTTGTTCATAAACATACTTGGTATTCTCAACTTCTAATTCAAGTTTGTATCTTCTTACTTTATTTCACAAAAAGGACTTATAGGAAATTCTATATGTTTCCGTAACTAGGAAATTCTATATGTTTCTGTAACCATTCAAAATTGATTGTACAAAATTAATATTTCCCATTTCCACTTATTATCACACGTTAATTTCTTTGTAAAAAGTAATATTCTTATTATCTTTCCTTTCCATGAACTAATGCTGGCTCATATATCTGATAATATATTATGCTTTCAGGTTGCGTCCTAAACTTCATTTCTCTCACAGAAATATGTCTGACGTTTTTTTTTTTTTTTTTAAGTTTAGACGAATAATTAGTCAAAGGATTTTATGATTCTTCAATTCTTTAGTATTAGTTTAAATTTTTATTCCAATCATTATCTGTATTGCTTGTGAATGATCCATTAAACTTATTATGCACACACTCACACGTATATATATATATATATATATATATACATACATACATATATATATATATATATATATATATATATATATATATATATATATATATATATATATATATATATATAACAAGAAAGTATAACTTTCTTAACATGAATGCCCAACATTGATGTCGAGATCAGATCATCCTTATTCACGTGCTAAGTAAATCATATCATCAAATTTTATGCATCCTCAGTCGAGTTAGAAACAATAATGGGTATCACATTTAGGTTTAATATAAGAAAAAAAAAAAATTTGTGAAAAATTTCCCAACTACCTCTATATTTTGGGAGATTCGTGTAACAAGATTTTCTGTCAAGGCCAACATAAATCTCTTGCTTTTAATGGTATCCAATTCATATATTTTTTAAATTTTCTGAGAACCTCCTAAAAGACTCCATTTACAGGTTTTCACAAAATTTTTGAGCTAGAACCAACTTGTTTCCTATAGCATATTTATAATCTTAGCTACCCTTTTCTTCTAATATTGAGATGCAAATATAAATTAGTAATGGAAAAGGTTAATATTTTGTGCAAATATGAATGATTACTCTATACTTTTCATACTGAATGTACCCATGTTAGCACAAGGATAACACAGGAATCCTGCATAAATTAGACAAGCAATTTGAAAATCAACATTAACGACAATTTTCATATACAACATCAGTATTCCAATAAAAATTTAAATCATTACATTTATGAGAGTGAGTAATATTCTAGGTTTCATATATAAATTTATAACTAGATCAATTGTGTTATAAAAAATGGATACTTTTTCTTGTTTTTTCCCTTTTTCTCAAGACACATATCATGTGTAAATCAAAATCAGTATTCAAATTCATCTATAGTTATCTAAGTAAAAATTATATGAAGGATGTCAGGGACTCCTCCACCTTCATAAATAAATGGATGATGACACCCCCAGATAGAAAAATGTCTATCTCTTTCCAAAAAATGGTCTTTCTTATTTAATTTTGAATAGTGAAATCCAAATCTTTAGAATGACTTATGTTCTTTTAAAAAGTTATTAGATAATAAGTGGTTTCTTAGTCCAGTTGTTTATATTAAGTGATCAGTTAACCTTTTTTTTTCCACGACATAGTTGGGTATACCTAAACATACATTTTGGTTTCATTCATTAAAAATTATATTACACTTGTTGGATGCTCTATCCTCATAAGGTTCGATGTGTATTTTACATGGTTTTGACGGTAGGTATTAGTGATGATTTCACATCTTTCTCATTGCTATGATCTGTATTAGACTCACCATAAACACATGGAATCCATTAGGTCAACATTATTTAAGCCAAACCAAATCCATGATTAATGGGCATGTGTTGTGAAACCAACTCCAAAAATAGAAGAAAAGAGATATCAATGCCTTAGAAATAATCCACTTCGAGGGGGCAACCTCCAATACATTACATGAATGAACAATTCTTGGATGATTCAAATTAAAAAACCTCCTTCATATATATAGGAGTCCATGGGGCCAATTGTTGGGAAAAATACTGAGAGGGGGGGGTGAATCAGTATTTACTGCATATTCAAAACTTTCACTTTTTCTTACTTCTAAAACACATACGCTACTTTCCTGATACAGACTCGCGTATATACGCGGATACCCTTTATGATACTTGCGTATACACAGAGATCTAATTATGTCATTAATTCTTCACTTATATCATTCCATCATTCATTCATCAGATGTTTAATAAACAGTAAACATGTGCAGTAAGAACAGAATAAACCATCACACAAAGCATCACACATGAACACCGAGTTTTAATGGAAACCCAAAATTCGGGAGGAAACCCACCGCTGCGGTTGCTCGGCCTTCAATATTTTATTATAGAAAACATGTTACAACATATGTCTTTGGCGAGACTTGTTACGACAACGCGAGCCTCACACTCGTTTTATGACCTACGGGAGGGAGCTCCAACCCCCTGACTCGTTTACCAGCCTCACCTGGAAGAGAGCTACGACCCCCCGATCTCGTTTACCAGCCTCACCTGGAAGGGAGCTACGACCCCCTGACTGAAGGCTACAACCCTCAGCACCACCTTGGACCACGTTTCATCAATTTTCACACTGGATCCAACAACTTCAATAGAACACCACTTGTAGGCCACATTTCATCATATTTTCATACTGGACCCTTTCCATACTTTTAAGCACAAGCATACATCACCAACAGATACATATCAACACAGATCAGATCGGATATTTCATGCACTTAGCCCCAACAAACCTGAATTTGCATAACTTCCTTCACTGATGTCGCGTATATACGCGCTTCCGTCCACACAAACCAGCGTATACCACAATGTATATTTTATTGCGCATACGCGCTTTCTCTTCGCTGAAGCCGCGTATATACGCGCTTCCTCCGCGGCGAAGTAGCGTATAGATCTTCAATCATTACAGAGCAGCATACTTCATCAGATCAGATATTCAGTTCAGATCTACCCTTTTGCTTCAGACATATGTTCACCTGGATGCTCGCCTCATCACGGATCTAAGCCTTCCATAATCAGATCTAGAAAATACAAGTGCAATTCAGATCTAGATCCCCTTCTTCATCATTGGTGCATCATACATTCAGATTTATCATTCAAGTGTAACCCTTTCCATTCAGATATACTTCAGAGAGAAGTATTCATTCAAGCTCAGACATCTTGCACCCACTCTCATGATTTGCACAATGAATTTCTTCTCCTTATATAGGTTTTCCTTTTTCAATACCATGAGCCCCTTTTTCAATACCATGGGCCAAAACAATACCATGAGCCCAAAACTACCTGGACGGGGTCAATTAGGCGGATCATTACCCAATACCATGGGTCAATTTACCCTTGGTTTTGCACTTTTTGAGCGCTTTAGCCCATACGCGACTTGGCACGTTATTTTCCGCGTGCATACACGACTTCCCCTAGGCCAATCCGCGTATACAAAGATACATACTCTTTTCATCATATTTTGAGCACATTCTGAATTCTTTTCTTCATTGCCTTTTGTACACACTGTAGAAACATCATATTTTCTTCATCAGGAACATATTCTCTCAAGTACAACTTTATCAAGTAAGTTGTCATCATCTCCATCAAGTGGGTTGCTTTTCAAGCACAACATTCAGCATCATATTGTCAACAATCATCAGATTTACATTATTTACCAAGTCCATCAAGTCAAGAATAACTTCATCAGGTGGGTTGCCATCAAGGACAACACATGTCAACAGTCGCATGTCTTCATATTTATTTAGTGGGTTGCCATCAAGGACAACACTCTGCATCATATTTCCAACAATCTCCCCCTTTGGACTTGATGGCAACCATGATGGTGTTCGGTTACCACAACAGATAGGTACCATGTCACTCTCCCAAATATGTCACTCTCCCAAATATTTGACATCATTAACTTCTCTTCATTCAAACACCATGTCACTCTCCCCCTTTGACATCAAGGGCAAAGGGCGGATCAAAACCGACACTCTCCCCCTTTTCTCCTCATGTGGAAGAAACATTCTGCAGATCTGATATGTGCTGAAGTGGCCAAGCTCACCCTGAGTTCATGTTGAAGCTTAAAGCATATTTGTCAATGAAGTACATGACTCTATGAACATCCTATCACCAAAGACTCATACTTACATCAATTATCCAACCAAGTGGATTTACATATGAGACTCAAGTACCCAACCAAGTGGGTTTACACATTTGACTCAGCTACCCAACCAAGTGGGTTTACAAAATTTGAGAAGTCCTTACATGACTGAATATTACAATTTTACATCATGGGTCTCAATAAGACCTTTTCATCAAAATACAAATATGACCATTTATGACCAACACCAGAAAGTCCTCAAGAGAGAGAACATATTTTAGAACCATCATAATGCCAACACTGCATTATAGTCAGCAAAGCTAATGCTCCCCCTGAATCTGTGCAACCAAGCAATCTTTCCAAATGACTAAGGCTCCCCCTTAGTTTGTGCATCCTGAAAAATTCCACCATCAAATCATCAAGGCATCTTCATCAAAACATTAGAAACAGAATTATGAGAGCTGGAACACCACCAGAGATACCAAACAGTATCAGAGATACCAAACAGCATTTGCAACTGTGCTGAAGAGAGCTGAACCAACCAAAAATTGTCAGCAACCAACCATACGCGGTTTTATGTGCAGGAACTCGCGTACATACGCAACTGTGTTTCAGGAAACCCGCGTATCCCAAGCCATCTTCTAAAATTTATGCAGATTTTTTCTTTTGACTGGCAGAGAACACTCCCAGCTTCTGTCTTTGATACTCGAACGCTTCCCTGGACTACAGATATAACAGAATAGTGTAGTTGTGTCTTCGAGCGTCATCCAATGGTTGTAGCATAAGCCCATTAGTAACCAAGCCTTCAGATCCTTTGCAGCATCAATACATTCTTTCCAAAAGAGATTATCATACCAGAACAACATCTTCAGATATGTGTCAAGCAATCATCCATGTGGTCCAAAATCACCATGATCTTCAAGATGTAACATGAAGTAACATATGTAGGAAAAATATCTCAACCATAGCAACCAAACTTTATATGATCTGAAACAAACAATATCCAACTCATCCACACAAAGATACTTATCAGCAACCAGGGCTCAAAATCTCATCATAATAATCCATGTACCAAATCATCATCATTTGAGCATGAGTATCACCAAGACCAAAGAATAAGCAGTCATATTTCCAACAATGCAACCATTAGAATTCAACTTGCTACTCCCCCTAAACCAGTGCTTCTTCCTTAACTTGTGCAATCTGAGACACCTTCAACAGCAAGTCATCAACAACAATCTCTTGCGCGGTCGTATAAATACCCCTTGAACTATAAGCTTTCACATCTCAGCAGCTGAATACTCTTCATCATAAAGCAACAGAGCTAAATCTTAATCTCTTTGAGAACCATACGTATTTCGTATCATGAGTATAACTTCAGAATGGTCACTATGATTACAATCATCAATGATCAGATGCAGTGCTCCCACTGGACCTACCCTTGGATCTTGTTTATCGGATAAATTTTCTTATCACACTAATGCTACTTGTGTGTGGAATCCCAGCACGTGTATCACAGCGACTTTGAACAATGATTCGTATGGAAATTGAAGCATAGAAAATTTTCATCTTCCTTCATTTTCTCCTAAGTTTGTACCTCCTGTACCTGTCCTTTCCACATCAGATGCGCTGTCAGAAGTAAACATAACCAGAATAATCAAATCAACCATGAGAGTCATCATGCATTGCTCCCCTTGTGATGATACATTACTAAATCTCATAATGTATCCCACATCATTCCTGCAGTCAATCAGAGAAGTAAGCTTCCAGAAGCGGATGACTGCAGTAGGGTCTGAATTCCCTACGTTTCTGGTCGGTCCTCCTTCTTTTTCCAAATTTGCTTGAGCTTTCCAACTGTGTGCTGAAAATTGTCCACTTTCCCAGATCTGTTCATCCTACATTCTTTTTCTACATGTCCATACTTGTTACAAGCATAACATCTCATGTGGCCAGAGAAATAAACATAAGAATCATAATGAGTATCTCTATTCTTCCTCCTTTTACAATCAGCTGCTTTATGTCCATACTTGTTACATGAAAAACAATATCCCCTGAAGAAGCTAGAGTACCTTTCTGAGTAGAATTTGTTTGTTTGTGGCTGAAATGATCTGCTCCTGCAATTTGCTGCAACATGCCCATAATTATGACATTTAAAACATTCAACGTTCTTGAATGAATTCCTTTGAGAATTCATGATTGTTGGTTGATCTTTTGTCTCTTTCAACACTTCAGGTTTTGCATTGACATTCTTTGAATTTTTGGCACTTCCTTGTGAGCTAGATTCTCCTTTAACAGTTTCATGGAAACCAAGACCAAGTTTGATAGCAGGAGACCTTTGATTACTCAGAATATTGTCCAAAATATTAGTACTATCTTGAAACCTCAAAAGTTTAACCTTTTCTTCTAATTTACCTTTGAGAATGTTTACCTCAACCTCCAAGGCTTGACTTTGCTTTGTCATGCTTTCTTCTTTCCTTCTTCCATCTTCTACTTGATCCTTCAGATTTAGAATCTCTTCTTTCAGCCAATTTTCGTTTTCTTCACATGTTTGTTCCAGCTCTTCATTCTTCTTATTTGATTTTTCCAGATCTTCTTTGAGAGAGATAATTTCTGCTTCAAGGCCTTCCTTTTCAAAGGATTGTAGAGGTTCCTTATTCTCCTTACTTGATGCTTCTAGTTCTGCTTGCAGAAAGATGATAGCAGCTTCAAGTCCTTCATTCTTCTTGCTTGATTTTTCCAGATCTGCTTCTAGATCTTTAATTCGATTGGATGCATAAGTATGAAACCTTTGATACTTGGCCACCTGTTCATTTAGCATTTCTATTTGATCTTTCATTTGTGAGATCATCTCTTTATAGATAGTTTCTTGCTTATTGTATGAACTTTGTAGTTCTTCTTCTATAATCTTGAGAGCTTCTTCTAGATCCACAACTTTACTTTCACTATCTTTACTATTGTTTGCACAAAGAAGAGTATTACAAGTGGCCTTCTCCTTTTTCTTCTTTTCCATGAGTGCTTGTAGATCTTCGTCAGAATCTGTTTCATCTTCTTCAATTTTTTCTATACATGATTTCTGAGGTATCTCCTTTCCTCGAGTAACCTTCTTCTTTTGCTTCTTAGCCATGAGCACTTTCAGATCTTGGTCAGAATCTTCTTCATCTTCATTGGACACTTCATCATCATCTTCTTTTGCATAATAACTCTTTCTCTTCTCAAATTGTTTCCCTTTACCATGCTTTTCTCTATAAGGACATTTAGCAGCATAATGACCAACTTTTCCCCACTCAAAACATTTGAAGGGAAGCTTACCTTTGAATCTTCCAGTGCCTAGTTGGAGCTTTCTCACGAAATTCGCTTCTTCTTCATCGGATATATAGCTGGATTCTTTGACAACTTCCTTTTCCTTTCCTTTTGTAGATGCCTTAAGAGCAGCTTCTCTTACTTGAGAAGGGCCTCCTTGTCTCATTTCAAAAGCAGTCAGAGTACCATGTAATTGAACAATAGTAAGAGTTTGCAAATCTTGTCTTTCTTCAATAGCAGAAACTTTAGAGTCAAATTTTGAAGTCAAAAATCTCAAGACCTTTTCCACCAGAGTAGTATCAGCCATGGTTTCACCCAAATTTCTCATCCGATTTACAATATCATCTAGACGAAGAAAGAAACTGGCAACACTTTCATCACTATGCATTTTCAAATTTTCATATTCAATTCTAAGAGTTTGGAGTTTTGCACTTTTTACCTTTTTGTCTCCTTCATAGCTTAGAATGATTTTGTCCCATATTTCTTTTGCTGAATGTAGCTGCATCACTTTAGCAAATTCTGATTCAGACATGCTTCCCAATAAGACATTCTCTGCTTTGGCATTGATTTCATACTTCTTTCTTTCAGCTGCATCAGTAGGAATACTTGCCGGGTATTGATAACCTTCTTCCACGATTGCCCATACATACATAAGGCTTATAGATATACTTTTTTGTATTTCTTCAGAATATGATTGCTTCATTGAATGAGTGGATTTATAGACAACTTCTCCTTCTTAGATTCCCATTCGTGATCTCTTGTGATCGGCTTCTCCAGAAGGACCTAACTCTGATACCAATTGTTGGAAAATCTTGAGAGGGGGAGTGAATCGATATTTCTTTGCAATTAACAAAGCTTTCACTTTTCTTACTTCTAAAACACATCGCTACTTTCTGAACCAGGACTTGCATACTATCATGGATACCGCTACAGAAACTACGCATACACGAGATATCTATTTATGTCATTAATTCCCTTTAAATCATTCTTCAGTGATATGGAATCATCAATAGCGATAAACATATGCAGTGCAGACGGAAGTAATCATGCAAAAGCATCACACATGAACACCAGGATTTTTAGGTGGAAACCCAAGTCGGGAGAAAACCACCGCTGCAGTTGCTAAGCCTTCAATATTTTATTATAGAGAAAACATCTTACAACATATGTGCTGGCGCAGACTTGACCAGCACGCAGGCACCCACCTGCGCTCGTTTACCAGCCTCTCCTGGAAGGAAGCTACGACCCCCTGACTCGTTTACCAGCCTCACCTGGAAGGGAGCTACAACCCCCCGATCTCGTTTACCAGCCTCACCTGGAAGGGAGCTACAACCCCCTGACTGAAGGCTACGACCCTCAGCACCACCTTGGACCACGTTTCATCAATTTTCACACTGGATCCAACAACTTCAATAGAACACCACTTGCAGGCCACATTTCATCATATTTTCATGCTGGACTCTTTCCATACTTTTAAGCACAAACATACATCACCAACAGATACATATCAACACAGATCAGATAAGCTGGCTCTGGCGGGATGGATGGATGTTCCTTACCCTTGCTTGACAAACCTAGTTGCATACGCGCTACTTCAACGATGTATCGTATGCTCTGTGCCTTCCGTCCATACAAACCAACGTATACCTCAGTGTATATTTTATTGCGCATACGCGCTTTCTCTTCGCTGAAGCCGCGTATATACGCGCTTCCTCCGCGGAAAAGTAGCGTATAGATCTTCAATCATTACAGAGCAGCATACTTCATCAGATCAGATATTCAGTTCAGATCTACCCTTTTGCTTCAGACAAATGTTCGCCTAGATGCTCGCCTCATCACAGATCTAAGCCTTCCATAATCAGATCTAGCAAATACAAGCGCAATTCAGATCTAGATCCCCTTCTTCATCATTGGTGCATCATACATTCAGATCTATCATTCAAGTGTAACCCTTTCCATTCAGATATACTTCAGAGAGAAGTATTCATTCAAGCTCAGACATCTTGCACCCACTCTCATGATTTGCACAATGAAATTCTTCTCCTTATATATGTTTATCCTTTTTCAATACCATGAGCCCTTTTTCAATACCATGGGCCAAAACAATACCATGAGCCCAAAACAACCTGGACGGGGTCAATTAGGCGGATCATTACCCAATACCATGGGTCAATTTACCCTTGGTTTTGCACTTTTTGAGCGCTTTAGCCCATACGCGACTTGGCACATTATTTTCCGCGTGCATACGCGACTTCCCCTAGGCCAATCCGCGTATACAAAGAGACATACTCTTTTCATCATATTTTGAGCACATTCTGAATTCTTTTCTTCATTGTTTTCTGTACACACTGTAGAAACATCATATTTTCTTCATCAGGAACATATTCTCTCAAGTACAACTTCATCAAGTAAGTTGTCATCATCTCCATCAAGTGGGTTGCTTTTCAAGGACAACACTCAGCATCATATTGTCAACAAACATCAGATTTACATTATTTACCAAGTCCATCAAGTCAAGAATAACTTCATCAGGTGGTTTGCCATCAAGGAAAACACATGTCAATAGTCGCATGTCTTCATCTTCATTTAGTGGGTTGCCATCAAGGACGACACTCTGCATCATATTTCCAACACAATGTAATTCTAGTGGGGCCACAATGTAATCCTAGCCGACCTAACAATAATAATTTAAGGGCACAATAATAACAATATGGGGGTTACAGGGGTACAATAATAACAATAAGGGGGTTACACTAACAGCAATAAGGGACTATACTAGTAATATAGGGACCTAACATGCCCCTCTCCTTCAAAAAAGTGTTGTCCTCAACGCTTGAGTAGCTCTGGGTGCTTCTGTATAAAATTCTCATCCTCCCATGTAGAATCTTCAGTGGGAAAGTTCTTCCACTTGATGAGATACTCTGAAATTGATCGATTCCGTAGTTGTCGAGTTCTTGTTTCCATGACCGCTTCTGGTTCCAATATGATTTTTCCTTCCTCATCAATTTCTGGCAATATTGTTTGAACTGGAATATTTTCTCCTATAACCTTCTTTAAGCATGAAACATGGAAAACTGGATGTACTCGCGAAGAAGCAGGAAGCTCCAATTTGTATGCCATAGTACCAATCTTTTGCAACACCTTGTAAGGACCATGGTACTTTGGCGATAATTTATTATCCTTCTTTGCTTGCTTGAGGGACATTTGTTTGTATGGTTGTAGCCGTAAAAATACCCAATCTCCTACATCAAAACTTCTCTCGCTATGATGTTGATTTGCCTGTTGTTTCATTCGATTTTGTGCCAAATTCGGGTTATCCTTTAAGAGTTGGAGAACTTCTTGCTGATGCTCGATGTGATCTTCCACTGCTTGAACCTTCGAATTTTCCCTTAAAGATGATGTGATCGATGGTGGATGATATCCATAAAGTGCCATAATGGGGTCATTTTTGCTGCAGTATGGAAGGAAGTGTTATACCACCATTCAGCGAGAGGTAACCACTTGACCCATTGTGTTTGTTTATCAGATAAAAAACAATGAAGATATCCTTCCAAACATTTATTTACTATCTCAGTTTGACCATCAGATTGAGGATGATAAGATGAGCTATGAGCTAATTGAGTACCCAAACAAGAAAATAACTCCGTCCAAAATTTTCCAGTAAAAATGGGATCTCTGTCGCTCACAATAACCCTTGGGTTTCCATGTAGCTTTTGAATTGTGTCCATAAATGTAGTAGAAACTGTACTTGCTTTAAATGGATGAGACAATGCACAAAAGTGTGCATACTTGGTAAGTCTATCAACTACCACCATGATGACACTCTTTTCTTCGGACTTAGGTAAACCTGTGATAAAATCCATTGAAATATCCTCCCAACGTTGACTTGGAATGGATAAAGGTTGTAGAAGACCCGGGGTCTTAATTGTCTCAACTTTATTTTGCTGGAAAACTAAACATTCCGCCACAAACTTTTGAATATTAGATTTAAGGCCATCCCAAAAAAATTCTTTCTTCACCCTATGGTAAGTTCTTAAAAATTCTGGTTGTCATCCTAAAGGAGAAGTGTGCAATTCCAAAAGAATATTTTGTTTTAGTTAGGAATTATTACAAAGATATAAGAGATTTTTTTACCATAAGGAATAATTTTTCCAACTAAATGTATCAGATGTACTAGGATCTTGCTGCAACTTTTGAATGAGTGTCCACACTTCTTCGTCCTTCTTCCATTCATCTCTTGCTTCGGTTATCCAATCTGGTTGGATAATATAAATGGCACAAAGCAATGCTTCCTACTCTTCATTCTTTCTTGAGAGTGCATGTTCAACAACATTTAGCTTCCATTTTTTTTTTAGATTATTTCAAAGTCATAACCCAACATCTTTGTGACCCATTTTTGCTGCTCTTCTGAAGATAGTCTTTGTTCCAAAAAGTGTTTAAGAATATCATGGTCAGTTTTTACCTTGAAGTGTCTTCCCATTAGGTAAATTCTCCATTTCTTTAGTGCATGCAGTATTGATAACATTTCCTTCTCATAAATAGGCTTCTGTAAATAATTTCCTTTGATTGGAAAACTTTCAAAATTAATGGGTCTTCCTTCTTGCATTAAAACAACACCAATTCCATTTCCTGAGGCATCACATTCTACAATAAAGGTTTTTGTGAATTCTGGCGTAGCTAAGACTAGTGCTAGGCACATTGCCTCTTTGAGATGTTCAAAGGCCTTAGTTGCTTCAGGAGTCCACGAAAATGCATATTTCTTCAATAATGTTGTTTGAGGTGCTACTATTCTCCCATAATTATTAACAAACTTGTGATAATACCCTATTAACCCGAGAAATACTCACAACTGCTTTATGGTTGTGGGGATTTTCCATTCCTTAATGGCTTTAATTTTGTTAGGGTCTACCTTAACACCCTCATGAGATACAATATGACCCAGATATTCCACCTCTTTTACTCCAAAGAAACATTTGGATGTTTTTGCGTATAATTGTTTCTCTTGCAATAGTTTGAGCACACTGTCAACATGTTGAACATGATCCTCCCAAGACCTACTGTAGATTAGTATATCATCAAAAAATACTAGCAAAAATTTTCTAAGGAAGGGTTTGAAAATGGAATTCATCAACCCTTGAAATGTAGAAGGTGCATTGGTAAGGCCAAAAGGCATGACCAAAAATTCATAATGACCCTCATCAGTTCGAAATGCTGTTTTCAGAATATCTTCAGTCTTCATTCTAATTTGATGATATCCTGAATGAAGATCCAACTTGGTGAAATAAATTTCTCCATGTAATTCATCCAATAATTTATCAATCACAGGAATGGGGAATTTATCTTTAATGTTGAGCTTATTGAGCTCCCTATAATCTAGACACATACACCATGATCCATCCTTCTTGTGTACCAATACTACAGGAGCAGAGAAATAAATTTGACTAGGTTAAATTATAACCGCCTCTAACATTTATGCAATCATACGTTCAATTTCGCTCCTTTGGACATAAGGATATCTATAAGGCCTAATGTTTGGAGGAACACTTCCTGGAATCAAGTGAATAGCATGATCATGATCACGAATAGGTGGGAGTCCTTTGGGAGTTTCAAAAACCTTGGAATGATTGTCTAAGAATTTTTGGAGATCTGCAGAAATAGATGATTTTGTTGTTAGAACTTCTAGTGAGCATAATTGTGCAATTATGCCTTGTTATTCTTTATTTAGAAGCTTTGTCATGACATTAGAGCTTATTATATTTCCCGGCTTCCCTGCAATACCCCGTAATTCGACTTCCTTTCCTTCTGAAAAAAATTTCAAGAAAAGTTCTTGAAAATTAAAAGCTACCGTCCCCAAAGATTGTAACCATTGTATTCCTAGTACAACATCAGCACCTCCCATAGGAATGGAAAGCATTGGACTAGTCAATACATATTCCCCCATGGTTAGCTTGATATTATGCCATTTTCCAGAGCAATTTATAGTTCCTCCATTTGCAACCATCACTTGACATTCTGGTGCTGGGTATAGGAAACAATTTAATTCCTTGGCTACCTTATAATGAATAAAATTATGGGTGCTACCTGAATCAATCAACACTATTACCCTTTTCTTCTTTATATGTCCTTCTATCTTGAGAGATTGAGGAGTGGTAATTCCTGCCAGTGCATTACACGATATGGTCGGATTCATTTCTTCCTCTTCTAGGGGTGGTTCCTGGTGTATATCCTCTTCTTGTTCATTTTCTTCTTCTTCTTCACAATCCATGTAAAATAATTTCTTCTCAGCACACTTATGACCTTTAGTGTATTTGCTATCACAACTGTAGCAAAGCCCTTTTGCTCTTTTTTCTTCTAATTTTTGTGGTGTCAACCTTGTAGGTTGTGGAAATCTAGGCGTAGCAACACTTCCTTCTTTATAGAATTGAGTGGTAGGCTTCCTTGTCGCCATAATTTTACATTCAACTTTTCTTGCCAACCTGAATGCCTTCTCCAATGAATCAGGTTCCAAAATGCGAACTTCATGTTGGATGTTATCCTTTAAATTGCCTATGAAGAGATCAATCCTGTGTTCCTCTGGAATATCAGTTACCCTTATATTCAATTTTTGGAAGTCCTCAATGTGCTCCCCCACTAAACCCTTTTGTTTGAGATTTATCAATTGGCTAAAGAAGGTGTTTCTTTTTGTATCCTCATAATGTGCTATCATTTCCTCCGTAAAAATTGACCAAGTGACAATTTTTTTACGGGAGCAAAACCATCGATACCATACAAATGTATTTTGTTCTAAATGTAAAGTTGCAATGCGTACCTTTTGTGTGTTTTGCACGTTATGGAGATCAAAATATTGCTCCATCTGTAGTATCCATGTTACAGGATCCTTTCCATCAAACTTCCTCATATCCATTTTTGGAATATGGTTGTTCTTCCCGCCAACATTAGAGTTTATGAAATCACGATTAACATTTATTTTGTTCTCATCATGAGTTTCCTCTACTATCTTTTCACCATTAGGAAACATTTGTTGTATCAACTTTGTCAAACCTTCCAGCTCATTCTTCATGTTTTCCATTTTTTCATCGATCTTAGCTTCCATGTCATCCATCTTAGATTCCATGCCAGCTTCCATGCTATCTATCTTAGCTTCCATGCCATTATTCAAACCATCCATCTTATATTCCACGCCTTTCTTCAAACCATCCATCTTAGTTTCCATGCCTTTCTTCAAAACTTCCATGTCATTTTTTGTTGCTCTTTGTGAGAGCAAAATTTGTTGCACTTGCTCTTGTAAATTTGATATGTCATGTTGCCATTCTTCATCTTCATGAGTCATAGTAGGGCTTTCTAAAGGCTTAATGGGTGTTGAATTCCTTTTAGGGGCCATTTTAGAATCTAATACTGATATATATTCTACAATATTCCCATGGAATCAATTCAACTTGATTCTTCAAACAAGACTTATGTAATTCAGGAAAAAAAATACACACCCTTTACTTGATTTTGAGGAGCACTATATTGAGATTGAATTATATCTGTAATTACATATCCTCAATATCTGAAGTTTGGCCTTGTAGTAGCCCTCTGAAGCTTCTTTAAAATGTCACAAGTCTGACCTGATTTTGATTCTTCAAGGAAAAGTTATGTCCAATCTCCCACAATGACCCAATTATCGACTGGTTTAGTAGAGCGGACTTGTACGACTTGCCACGTGTCACTGTTTCTTCCTTTGGCTTTGAAATTGATAGAAAAGAAACTACAGTCCGTTTAATTGTGGCCACTTTTTACATCATTCCAATCCAATGCTCAGAGAGAGAGTTATGAAGATTTTCCTACGATAACCTCTTTGAGATGAAATTCGGGAGCCTGAAAAAGACCTAACTTCCACAGATCATATCTCCAAAAATATTGCGAACCAAGCCTGAAATTTTGCGATGATTTTCCTCAGGATTTTGGCTTCACTCTCTAAAAATTACAACGTCTGAAACTTCATAGAAAAAAAATTATAGCACAAATGCCGCGATGACCTGTTTAGGTTAAATATAGGAGCCTGTAAAAAGCCCTAACTTCCACAGATCATATCTCCGAAAATATTGACAACCAAGCTCTGAAATTTTGCGACAATGTTCCTCAATATTTCGGCTTCGTGCTCTAAAAATTTCAGCTTCTGAACCTTCGTAGAAAAAAGTTATAGTGAAAATATCACGATGACCTGTTTGGATCAGTGAAAACCCTAGAATCCAAAGCTCTGATACCAAATGTTGTGAAACTAGCTCCAAAAATAGAAGAAAAGAGATATCAATGCCTTAGAAGTAAGCCACTTCGAGGGGGAAACCTCCAATACATTACATGAATGAACAATTCTTTGATGATTCAAATTACAAAACCTCCTTTCTATATATAGGAGTCCATGGGGCCACAATGTAATCCTAGTGGGGCCATAATGTAATCCTAGCCGACCTTACAATAATAATTTAAGGGCACAATAATAACAATATCGGGGTTATAGGGGTACAATAATAACAATAAGGGGGTTACACTAACAACAATAAGGGACTATACTAGTAATATAAGGACCTAACAGCATGTTTCCCTACACTAGATTAAAGTGGATGATCAATGTTGGTTTTGGTTCATGTTTAGTGAGCTCCTCATTTATTGCCTAGTGGACTCTCTCGAACTACACACCTGACAATATAAATCCTTGCATCCCTTTTTAGGTGACCATCCTTTTCTCTCTTCTACGATTGCACATAATATGCGTGTTTTACTACTAGTTGGTAGTAGTGCAGATTGGAAGATGACCCATATCACTCTAATCCAATCTGGCGGTGAGAGCATGATATTAGAAACCCTACTGACTTTCCCATAAATTTTCCACTCATTTTGGTTGTAAGATGGAGAAGTATATCATATTTTGTTCTGAAACCTCTCTTGATGTCTCTTACCAAAAAATATCCTTATGTCACTTCAAAACACACCTGACCACACCTGCAATTGAGAAATTTGCATGAAGATAAGCTACATAGTTGGCTTACGTTATCACTTAACTGCTAACTGGATCACATTATCACTTTTTTTTCTCTTTTTTTTTTTCATATCACTCTTATCCTGAAATTAACTTAGTTTTAATTTCAGGTTTCATAGCGGAAATGGTGAGAGTGTAATGGTGCACTAAGCCCATCCTGTAGTTCATCAAGGTTAGATAAATTTTAAAAGTTTCCCCACTAATTTTTCCTTTCATTTCCTAAAGTTTGTTCTTTGGTGCTTGATTTTTATTCGAATCACCAATACAATGCATTTTCTTCGCACTTTCACCAAAAGCGAGGTTCTTCCTAATGTCCCAGTAGATGCCAGGATGGGTATTAAATAATTTTTTGCTTCAAGTAATTAGGTTCTTGTTGGCTATTGTTTCATTTTATTTCTAGTTTAAGAGAGACAATTTAATCATTACTTTCTCCTATGTTTCCTCCCAACCAAAGGGTCCCAATTTCCTTTCAAATTTGCTAAATTATTTTCTGTATTTTTTTCTTCCCATGCCCTTATGGATTGAAGGGCGTGTGGTAACTTCTATGCAGGTGATGACACCCTTGAACATTTCTGGTGAACTGAACATTATTTTTTTCCAATTTTTCTTTTGGTTGAGTGACCTCACTAAGTTCTCCCATCGAGGTTGGTCTTCAAAACCTATTCCTACAGTATCCCTAACTGTGGAGTGTCAAATCATCACACAGCATGAGGTTCTCGAAGAATTCTCTGCTTTGGCCTTCCCTACCTAAGGCAAAGTAATTTAAATCTAGTGAATATCTGGTTGTAGAAATTTGAATAATAGATAACTTATTCACCGAGATTATCCTGATCACACACTTTTGAGCTTCATGCATAATACATAACCTCTTCTACCATTGATCATCAATTTGCGGAATTAAGAACAATTGCATGCGGTCAATGAACATTAATCAATCACACATATAAACACAGTATGTAATGGGGAAATATTATAGCTGAAAACCCCCAACTATCTGTATATTATAATGATAGAGAACATGTAACAATACATAGCACAAACTCCTCACAAGCTCTCAACACTATCTCCAATTGTTACACACTAACTAGCTCAGATATGAACAAGTCACAAGTTCAAATCTCCTCCACCTATTAGCCTGCCTCTACTGCGCAATCCAAGATGAATAATGATGAGATCCAAGTTCGAATCCCACTGGCTTGTACTGCGCAATCCTCATTGGCAATCTCAATCAATGTGTGTGCAAATCTCATGCACAGCTATAGTCACAACTGATAGTAGACTCACCCTTTCACCCACCTCTAACATTGGTCTCCACTGAACTGTCCATGCACTGAGTTAACTGATGTATTATTTAGTTGATTTATGAGTTAATAATTAGTGAATTAATTAATAATTAATTCACACCACTCATCACTAGTGTATTAATCAGTTTGACTAAATACAACTAGTTCAACTAAGTTAAACCGAACACAACTCCATCAACTGTCTCATCAACTCCACCAAACTCTGCCACATGAGTTCTAACTGAAGTCAACCATGCAATAGCTCAACTAAACCATAGGAATAGCGTAATTCCTTCTGTCAGCTGCATGTGCCACATCCGTAGCTCGAACTGAAGTGCTCCAAGAGGATAAGATAATGTTTATAGTCCAAATATTATTAAGAGCTAATAATATTCGACTGATCTATTTTTAGACTGGCAGTCTAAAAATAGACTCCACCCAGTATGTCTAAAAATAGAGGTCCATCTATTTTTACCAACTTGACCAACCATCCATAAATAGCATCCTGCAACTCATAGACCATGATCCATATGTCTAAAAATAGACATAGTCTAAAAATAGACTTTGCGCCAAAAAATAGCCTGCGGGCCCACTTAGTGAAGGCGACTTCTTTTCACTAAGCTCCATCATCTTGTTGCATTTTCAACACTCCCTCTCAACAAGATATGGATTATCTGCAACCCCTATCCTGCCTCTGTGGTATTCGAATTTGCTCCTAGTGAGCGCCTTCGTCAAGATATCAGCATCCTGATCCTCCGTGGGAATGTATGAAAGTAACATGATTCTCTGCTGCACACAATCTCTGATATGATGGTACCTGATGTCGATGTGTTTGGATCTATCATGAAATACTGGATTAGCCGAGAGTTTAATGCAACTCTGGTTATCACAATAAATCACGGTAGGCTCCAAGTGTGACCCGAACAACCCGACCAGGATCTTCCTCATCCATATGGCCTCGCATGCAGCCAAGCTTGCTGCCATATACTCAGCCTCTGCTGAACTGAGTGCCACGGATCTCTGCTTCCTGCTGTACCAAGAAACTACTGTCGACCCGATACTGAAGATCCCTCCAGATGTGCTCTTTTTGTCCATTGGGCTCCTTGCCCAATCTGCATCCGTGAAGCCACACAGCTTCACCTCATCCTCCTGTCTGTACCACAAGCCATATCCCGATGTGCCTCTAAGATAACACAATACATGCTTGCATGCCTTCCAGAAGAGCTTGGTAGGCTTAACCATAGCTTGTGAAAGCTGGTTAACAGCATAGCATATATCGGGTCGTGTATTGACCAGATACATAAGCGACCCCACCAACTGTCGATAGACAGTGGCATCCACTACCTCCGCTGAAGTAGCATCCTCCTTCCTCCAACCTCCAAGAAGAGGAGTATCAACAGGCTTGCAGCCATGCATGTTGAACTTCTCCAGTATCTCCGGGGCATACTTACCCTGAGAAACAAACAGTCCATCACTACGCTGCCAAATTTCCAATCCCAGGAAATAATGAAGGAGGCCCAAGTCCTTCATCTCAAACTCTCTAGCAAGATCCTCCTTGCATGAAAGTATCAACAGCTCATCACCTGTCAGAATCAAATCATCTACATAAAGTATAATGATCAACAACTTACCCTCCACCACAATCTGGTATAGGTTCAGATCCACCTCACTCTTGGAGAATCCAAGTTCGGTGAAATAACTGTCTATCTGTGTCTACCAAGCACGAGGTGCTTGTTTCAACCCATACAGTGCTCTCTTGAGCCTGCACACATGTGAATCGCTGCTGAAGATCTCGAAACCTTCAGGCTACTCTATGTACACCTCCTCCTCAATGACTTCGTTGAGGAACACAGTCTTCACATCCATCTGATGAATGTGCCACCCCATTTTCACTGAGAGAGCAAGAATCATCCGTATGGAAGAATACCTTGCGATAGGTGCAAAGGTCTCCTCATAATCGATCCCCTCAATCTGTGAGAAGCCTCGGGCAACAAATCTTGCCTTGTACTTCTCCACACTCCCGTCAGCTGCCTACTTCACTTTGTAGATCCATCTCGAACCCACCACTGATTTCCCCTCCAGCCTCGGGACAATCTCTCATGCACTGTTTCTGACAATCGAATCATACTCTTCCACCATGGCATCTATCCATGCGGGGTCCTCCACAGCTTCCTCGAAAGAGGATGGCTCTGTCACGATACATTTGCTCACAAGAGCCATGTATCCAGTGTACCGGTCCAGTGACTGTCTCTGTCTGCACTGTGCTGTAGGTGGTCCTACAACCATCTATACATCTTGAGCCAGTCGCTCAGCTTCTGTAGTGCACTTCCGCCCTCTAATGGTTGGTGCTGCATGAGTGGTCTCTTCCACTCCATGAACCTCCTCTTGTGGCTGATCCACATCCTGAGGCTCATCCTTAGGAACTAATAGCTCCTCATCTGCATGCAAGTGTGGCTCCCTCTCAAGCAAACATATGGCTTTCTCCTCCTGAAATTTGATATCCCGTTGCACAACAGTCTTGCGACTGTCTGGAAAATACACACGATAGTTGTGGGGCATATCAGTGTACCCCAAAAATATCCCAACCTCTGCGGCCGGCTCCAGCTTCTTCCTGGGAAATATCAAGCCTCTTACCAGAAAATGTCTCCTCGGGTGTACTCATGCCAAGTATCTTGTGAGGAAAACGGTTCTGCACATATACTGCAGTATTGCATGCCTCTGCCCGCAAGTGAATGGGTAGGCCCTGATCATGCAACATCGCCCATGCAGCACCCACAATTGTTCTATTATTTCGCTCAGCAACACCGTTCTGCTGTGGGTTATGAGGTGCTATGAGCTCTCTTTGAATTCCTTCTGCGCTGCAAAAGTCCTTGAATTCCCCAGAGATGAATTCGCCACCATTGTCGCTCCTAAGAGCCTTCACTTTCTTCCCTGATTCCTTCTCCACCAGCGCCTTGAACTCACAGAACTTTGAGTATGTCTCGCTCTTCTTCTGCATGAAGAAGATCCAGCACTTCCAAGAATAATCATCAACAAAGATCACATAGTACCTGTGCTTTGTTGTCGAAGCTACTGAGAAAGGTCCACACACGTCTGTGTGAATTATCTTAAGGATCGTCGTGGCGCGACTATCCTTCTTGTGAAAGGTTGCTTTCACAAATTTTCCTAAGGTAGATCCCTTGCACTGATCTGACTGCGCAAGAGTACCCTTAGGAAGCCCAGTAGAAATTTGCTGCAGTATCTTCAAAGCTCCATGGTGAAGGTGGCCCAATCTCCGGTGCCACAACTCACCATCATCCCGGCTCACCACTCCTTCTGCCTTGCATGCCATTGCTGCGTAGCCATCTACCTACAATTGATAAAGGTTCTTGACTCGAACCCCTATCCTCCGGGTCTCACCAGTTGCCTTACTGCGCAGGAAAGCCTTTCCTTCGCTAAAGACAACATCATATCCCTTGTCTTCTAACATTGCCACAGAGATAAGATTCTTCTTCAATCTTGGAACATGCATCACTTCCTTCAATACGAAGGGTTTACCAGACTCCCTCTCAAAGGAAATGGTACCGATACCGGTCGCATTGTATCTACCATCATCGCCCATCTCGATGTGCACTCCAAGATCTTTCTCATCCAGATCAGTAAAAAAATCTCGATCTCCTGTCATGTGAAAAGACGCACCACTGTCCAAGAACCACACTGATCCCATCACACTTGAGACCAAGCATGCGATCAGGGAAAAATCCAGCTCAAACTGCGAGGCTAAGGCCTCTCCCGCTGTAGATCCAGCAGCCTGCTTATTTTTCTTCTTCTGTGGACAATTTTTGGCATAATGCCCGTGTTGGTGACAGTGAAAGCACTTCACCTTGGACATGTTCTGCTGCTTCTTGCATTTCACACCAGATTGAGAAGCTTTCTTGTTCTTCCCCTTCTTTTCTTTGGCAGTCAAAGTGAAATTCTCTTCATCAGATGCCTTTGATGAAGATCCGTCCCTGGTACTTCACCTTATCTCCTCTTGCACAAGATCCGACCAAAGTCGTGTTAGTCATCCGTATTTTTCACATGTTAGTGATGACTAAATCCATAGCTGAGTTTTCTAGAAGCTGATTTCCATATGTCAATTTGTCATCTAGAAAACCCTCATAAAATTTTTTTCGCCCTCTTACTTTTCAATCCGCCCATGTCAAAGTTAAAACCCATTATCACTATTTTTTCTAGCTTCAGCCCTACTGGTCTGCCCATCAGCTCTAAAAGGAAAAATCCAAGTCTGTTTCAAAAGCCTCCCCTAAGTTAGGAAGTGGCGCTTTAAGGCATTTTACCCTTGGCAACCATCAAAAAGCCAAAAACCTCCATCTGCTACAGACCAATCATGACAGACCTCCCACTCTGCAAATCAAGTTGATCACAGCTCTAAGTCGCACCACTTACACACCCCTAGGTCTCAGCACTGCATAAACCATAGTCTCAAGCTGATTATTAGGTGTTTCACAATGTTTTATGGATTCTACAAAGGCAGGAAATATAACATCATCTCAGAAGAAATTTCTTGAATCTACAATTAGAAGAACAACTGCTTATAAATGTAACATGAGCTTGAGATATATCTGCAAAACAGAGAGTCACTCATCAAAACCTTGCAACTTCCCTCCAGCATGAAAATCACAGTAAGAGAAAGACACCACTGTCACAACAAACTGGTAAATTTTCATGGCCAAGAACCTCCTTCATTTACAAGTAGAGGGTTAGGGCGCCTCCTTCATCTACAAGCAGAGGGCGTTGGCCAATATCGACTTTAAGGATTGCAAAAACCCAGGTTTTCTTTTTACTGAACAGTCAAACAATGACTCTAAGTTTTCTAAGTGTAAGTGATGATCATAACAGGGCTAGAGTCTGAAGTATGCAAGTTCAAGGGAAAACAAAGTTTGGTCTTGTAAAGGAAGTCATGTGAATTGATAAAACCTTGGAGAGGCACATCATTAGTGAAAACAATTCTAATCATAAATAGCCTGTTGTTTCAACAAGACCAAATTGAGGAAATGTTGACAAATCATGTCATTACACAGGCAGAAGAAAAGGTGGTTGTTTTTCAAAGGGTGCTAACCTCCCTACTCACAGAGATTATCTTTCAAATAGTTTTTCACAAGTTGACCAAGGCAAATGGTGACTTTTCATTTCCCCTCAGCAAAGAGTAGTACAGTGAGACAGTGACACCTTGACTAGGGTTTTTCTGAAGCATAGTAGTGATCATAGGCAGAGGTAAAAGTATTGATGTTTTCAATTTTGTTTGCTTACCATCATATCGAAGATAAACCCTTGTCAGACAGGCTTATCAAACAATCTTCAAATACTCTGCCAAGTGAAGGGCCTCCTTCTTTCATGAGAAGATGGCCATGGCATTGAATGTTTTTAAAGACTGATTGGTAAAAAGATGAAGTGGAAAGAGACAAAGAAGGAAAGCAAAAGTCATTACACAAGCAACAGATGGTGTTTATGTTTCAAAAGATGTTGGTTTTCCTACTCATAAGAAAATGGCATACAGTCTTAGACAAGAGACTTTTTACTATTAATCAAAGCGCTGGTGCAAATCCAGCTGCTGCAAGCTGCACTTCACCACAAAGACAGAGTTTTTCTTCAGATACAGTAGGTTGGTATTTTCAGTTTGTCATTAGGAAGAAGATGTCTATGAAAGCTTTGTTGTCTGTGAAATAGGACAAAAATTTGTCCACATCTTATATACTTGCATCTTCAATACAAAGACAGGAAATGCTTAGGATCTGAACTTTAAAAAACCCTAGGGCAGCATGCAAAGCCAAATCAAAGAATGGCATTATTGAAAGTAATTCCATTCATGGAACAAGTGCCTTTTCAAAATAATTTTGTCCTAATTTGACAGTAAAATCTGAGCCTGGTTTTCCCAAGAGATACTGCAACTAGTATATAGGGTTATAAAGTACAAAAGGATTTTGGGCATACTCTCAGATTTTGAAGAGATTTTCAAAACAAGTACAAAGCTTTCATTATAAAGATCATAGATATCACATCAGCACTGGGAGCAGAGAAAAGATTGTAAAAGCAAGCACCTTCTTAGACAAATGATGATCAAGCCTGGGTGGGCACCACTACAGTTTACACCTTAGTCAAATTTCAGTCACAGTGGGCATCATCTAGGTCCAAAAAGGCATTAAGAGAAAGATGTTAGTTTTTGTTGAAACAAGGGAAAAGAATCTCTGTCAAAAGGTCAAAGAATACCCCGCAGCGCGAAATGTCCTCTACAGGCAAAGAAGTCATTTGACATACTGTCAGGGTTTGGATGGTTTGAAACAAACAAAGCTTTTTCATTATTTCAATAGACAGAGATATCATATAAAATTTTTTGAGCAGAGAAGTAATTGATACAAGGACTATGGAAAATCCAAATAAGTACAGCAAATGCTTGATACCTACAGTGAGACAGAAGTTGAGAAAGCAAGTGAAGAAAAAAAAACTGTCAAAGCATGGTGACAATATAAACCCTATCCTTTCAAAAACAAAGCAGTCTTCAGGTTTTTTAAAAAGTTTTGAAGTGGGGTTTACATAATGAATATCAACATCAAGGATTGACAAATTGGCAGAGAATGGTCTATATGTCATCCGGACATTATTCAAAGTTTGAATTTTGGTGTTAAAATTGTCACCAAAGAAACAAAACAAACAGGATTTATCCTTTTGACCAGTGATGGGACAGTCAGATTTTGAACAACCAAATTGATTCCAAATGAAAAAATTAAAATTTTTATGGAAATTAGACTTCCATAGCTTTCCTATGAGCCATCTCGGGGCAAATTTTGAGAAAAGGAAGGCATCCAAAAGTAGCCTGCAATCAACGCTATGTTTTTCTGCACCAGCATTCACCATTTTTGACCAGTGATGGGACAGTCAGTTTTTTAAGGATCAAATGGAAACCAAATGAAAAAATTCAAGTTTTTCTAGAAATTAAACTTCCACAGATTTCCAACGAGCCATCTCGCGCCCAATTCTGACACCGGGAAGGCATTCAAAAATGACCTACAAACAGCTCGATGCATTTCTGCACCAGGATTCACCAGTTTTGACTAGTGTTGGTAAAATAAACTTTTGAAGGAACAAATGGACACAAAATGAAAAAATTCAAGTTTTTCTGGAAATTATACTTCCATATCTTTCCAACGAGCCATCTCACACCCAATTCCAACACCGGGAAGGCCTTCAAAATGGACTGCAAAATTGCACGACACTCCTGGAAAAGTGCGCGACGCGCCTGTGCACAAAATTTACAAAGGAATACATTGTTGCGCGCTGCGCCTGTAGCAGCCTGCGGATCTCCTATAGCATTGGTCAAAATTAACTCAAAAACCTTCAAAAATTCTTTCCATAGCTACTCAAACCCTCAATGCAAAGATTCCCATCAAATTTGGAGGTTGAAGCTACAGGGGAAGGTTGCTCACACTTCTCACAAAGGAACAATATTCACCATGTTTGTTGGTTGATTGCCTTGTGTTTTTCAAGCTTATTGATAAGTTGGTATCCATCCGAAGTAAAGGTTTTTCCAATATAACTAGAGGTGTTACATTGGTAGGAGATCTTGCCTATTTTGCAAAGTAAAGACCCTTGCAAGCCTTGTTGAAACTTTTTGAGGAATTTTCCAAACTCTGTCACCTTGTTCAGAACAGTAAATTTGACTATATACCTACACTGAAGTTTGACTGCATATCCATAAGTCTGTTGATTTACTTGCACTCCAAGAAGAGCAGGTTGTGAATGATTGAAATTCTACCTCGAGGCAGAGATACATATGTATTGATTGACATCTAAAAATTCACAGAACAGGGTGATTTTAGCACTTCTCACAACAAACTCCTCCTAGCAGTCTGCCCTTCTTTTCACTATATTATTTCTTACTGAGAAGTTGTTGACTGAGATATTTTCAAGGTGGAAGGCCACTTTCTGAAGAGCAGGGTTTTAATGATTGAATTTTACCTTGAAGACACAGACATATATGTGTTGATTGATCTCTTGAAAATTCACAAGAAAAAGTGATTTCTGAACACTGTGCACAGGAAATTTACCCAGCAGTCTGCCTCCTTTTTACTATATGGTGTCCTATTAAGAAATCTGCCTGCCTGAGGTACATTCAAGGTAGAAGGTCATTTTCTAAAGAGAGCAGAGGTTGTGTATTATAGAAACTTGTTGCAAACCATCCAAATCACATTGTTTCTCTGTCAAAGCAGTGCATTGACACAGTTTGACTCCAACAGGGCAGTTTGCACACAGTGAGGCAGTTTGTCTTTTCCAAAGCATATTCAAGTCAAAATGCCTCTGAGGCAAGACAGCAGGAGCGGTCCGCACAAAATATATGAGCCTATCTCTACAGAAGAGGTTAATGCTCATCCATCTGTCCTTTTCAACTTCCATGAAGTAGGTTGCCTAGAGTTTTTCCAGAAAGTACAAGAAGTCAAGAGTTTTTCGCCATTAACTCACTTGTGTGCCCTGAGATTCAAAGAAAAACATTTCCAAGTGGCAGGTCTTGATTTCAAGATTTCCCCAAGGTATGTGTCCAAGGCCACCAAGATTCCATATCATGGTGAAAAATGGTTCAAACAGGCTCATCTTGACTTAGAAGATTACAAACCTTTCATCAAGCCTGAGCATAGAGATGCTCTCACTGCTATTTTCCCTTTTTCATATCTCCCTGACAGCTATGCTCCTCTTATGAAAGTCATAATGAAATATTTCACTTGTGAAGGGAGGTTTGATCGAGTTTATGCCTACCATGCCCGATTATTGGTGCACTTTACTAGAAGCAGGCAACTAAACCTCCCTTACTTTTTGTTCAAGAGCATAGAGAAAATGGCATCTACTGTCCAGAAGATGGCCCCACCTCTGCAAATCCCTTCCCTTTTTCATCATTCTCTGATCAAGATTATCTTTCTGCACCAGCTAGAGAAAAAAGAGGTTCCATGGGATGTATTCATCAGTCATCCAGATTTCTCTACTGTTCCTCCTGTCCATGTGTCTCCCACTCAGCCTATCCATCGCCCGGTACCTTTGTCCAGTAGGCCTACTCCTAGAAGGCTCAGAATGACTACTGGATAGCCAAGTCAACAGCAGCAAGAGGAAAGGGATGAACAACAGCAAATAGAAGGTGAAGGACAACAGATAGATGATGAGGAAAAACAGCAAATAGAAGGTGAAGGACAGTAGATAGATGATGAGGAACGGCAGCAAATAGAAGGTGAAGGACAACAGATAGATAATGATGAAAAGTAGCAAGCACAAATTTAGAAACAACAGCAGACAGCAGATGAGGAACAGCAGCGGGTACAAGATGAAGAACAGCAGGTTGGGCAGGAAATTGAGACACCTCTTGAGCCACAAATTGAACAAAGCATTGAAGCAGAACAGCAAGCTAATGTGGGCGAACAGGGGCAGCAAAGTGAATAGCCAAAAGAAGACATCCAGCGACCTCAAGGAGAGCAACAAGTTCAGGAAGATGTCAAAGGTAAATCAGTTGTTTCTCCTCCTCCCAAAAGAACAAAACTCAGCACAGCAAGGAAAAGAGGGTCTAAGGCTGCCACTCTAACAGTGACAAAGGTTGTTCCTAGCAAGAGGAAATCACCCAAAGGGACATCTTCTATCATGCCAAGGAGGAAAAGCGCAAGATTGGCTTTCAAAGGTAAAAGCAAAGTTGGAGAAAGTACAAAGCATAGAGGTGCATTAGCTGTCATCCCTATCCAAAGCGATGACAGTGATAATGAGGCCCGCCTTCTTGAAAATCTCCTAATCCATAAGGAGGGGAAAATTGAGGCATTAGAGGAAGATCTTCAAAGGGCAAGGAATTTCAACCACTTCTTGGAGATTGAAAACAAACAGATGAATGTTCACACAGCTGTCCATGAGGCACGGGCGATCAAATATAAGAATGAGGCAGCTAAGGCGCAAGCAAGGATAGAAGAACTCATTGGTGAGTTTGATGAGGAGGAGGAGGAAGACCAGCCTAGGCGGAAGAGGCCTAGGACCATCGGGCTTAAAAGAGCCTTGGAAAAGTAGAGAGCAGAAGAACAAGCCCATCTCCAAGCCTTTCCTCTCATTGCACTCCTTGAGCAGGAAATTGAAGAAAACAAAGAGGCATGGCTTGAAAGAGCTAACAAACACTTGGAAATGAAGCTTGAGAGGGCGAATAGAGATATAGAGCTGCAAAGAAAGAGGACTCATCACTTTCAGAAGCTAAATCAGTTTGCCAGACGAAAATTAAAGGCAGCCCAAGAGAAATTGAAGAAGGCAAAGGGGAAGCACCCGACATGGAAAGAAGAGAAAAGCATATCACCCCTTGATATTTTGGCCTCAGCTTCAGAGCATGTTGCTATGGACCCCTGAGGGTCATGCATGCCAATTTTGGGCCCATTTCGCCAACTTTTTGTTTTTTGGCATTTTTTGGGTTTTTGGTCGAAAACTCATAATTTCGCCATTTCAGTTTGAGGATTTGCCAAGGGAGAAGGATGATACCAGCGGATGCCATAGTTCTATGAGCAGGTCCCCAGCGATTTTCAGAGCATTTGGAGATCATTAGCCCCCTCAAATTGGCGAAAAATGCCCACTTTTTGCACATTCTGCCCGCCATATCAGCAGTCTGCTATTTCTTGGTTTTTTACACACAGGTACAGTTTTGGGGAACTTCCAGACATTAGATTGAGGTGATTTCAGTTTCGTCGGAAAGTAGACACAGAGAGATTTCCAACGGGCCATCATGAGCCTCATTTTGACACCGGAAAGGCTGCCAATTGCCTCCAGCAAGTTAGGGGACCTTTTTGAGACATAAATATGAAGTATTTTTGTAATTTTTGAACCTCAAAAATTTGCTTTTCCCAAATGTGCGTTTAGCTATTTTTACACTTGGGAAATGATGTAAAGTCAATATAATTTCCATTTTTAGCAGTTTTTTAGATATTTTATGGGATATTTTGTGCCTTGGGCTTTGCAAAACCGCAAGGACAAGTTTAGATATTTTGATTTGGCCAATGGGATAGCTAGTTGCTCCATGAGGTTTTCCTTCCTCAAGCCTATTTATTCTATGGGTTTCATTGTAAAACAAAGGCTGAACTTGAGAGAAGAATCAATATATTGGTCATATGAGCTTTGAAGAACATACTTGTGTTATGATTTTTGGACTGCCTCTTGGATGCTTTTGATGAATGATGAAGGATTGGTGATGGATTCCATAACATGGTAGAATGGTATAGTGTTTCTTGCTTTGTTGTTGTCTTCTAGGTTTCATTCATGATACATGCTTCTTGCTACTATAGATCAGTAGAGATTAATTTTGAGATATGCCCATGGAGGCACCTCAAAATTCCTGAATCTTCATAGCTTTATGTTTTCTTCTTCCTTAGTTATACTAAAGAATTCTTAACTGCTCTTTAGTAACTTAAGGTATTGTTGCTAGTTTTATTCATAAGTTCTATGTATGTTGAGTAGGATGTATGATGTGCCCTGCCTACCTATGATTGTCCATAGTTCTGTCCATAAAACTATCTCTTTGACTGATTAGCTTATCATCTTGTTGAACCAAGGAGGCCTAGTCCCGATCTAGCCCTTTGCCTAAAACTATGAAAGCTTGTTTGTCCAAGTGCCCAATAACTTAAAGACTATGTTTAGGCGTTCCGGCATAGTTTTATGAGTTGTTAGTCTGTCTTATGTGTTTTCCCCAAAGTCTGATAGCCATTTCCCAAAGTTAGAGGGTCTTATACTTCTATGTATGGCTGGAATGTTTGATTTCTATGTATTAATTAGCTCATAGTTACATTTAGCATGATTAATGGCTTGCTATAACATGTTTGTGTCTGCTATTAACTAGTTATACTTGAAATCCCTCGTCTTTCACAAACTTGATGTCCACTTACTCCATTTTTCCCAAAGATCCCTTCTACCGTGAAACAAATCGGCCCTACAGCAACCTTACATCATCACCTGATAGCTTCCTTGACCTTTTTGACCCCATAGCCCAGTTTATCTACATCTTGTTATCTTAGTTTATATCTTTGATCAGTTTTATCCCTCACAAACTTAAAAAACCAAAAATCAAAAAACTCACTTCATAACTAGCCTACTATCAAAACACCATAAGCAAACACACCGACATCTTTTACACATATAGAGAGAGCCGTCTCTGAGTCTAGGAAGGCTAGGTCCTTGCGCTCCAAAGCTTGGTTTGATGTTACATCGTCATTTGGCTCACCAATCGGCCAAATCACGGGACCCTAACATAATGGCGATCACGGTGGGACTCTGAGTATTAAACAAACTTAGTTTCCCTAATCTTTAGAGACTTTTGAGAATATTAGCTGGCTGACTTATCCCACCGCTCACCTAACATAATGGCGATCACGGTGGGACTTTGAGTCAAAACATCCTAGGTATCCCTTAGGAAATCTCAAAATCTCAGTCAAACTTAGAAGAGTAGAATCTAGTTGTCTCACCATCCTAGCAAAATGGTGAGTCAGTTATAAGAAACTCTTCCAAACCTTGTAGGCACATAAAACTCAGAAAAACCCCAAAAAGAAAACTCCCTTAGATTGGTTTTTTCATTATTGGTGGTGGACCATACACATATACCTCAAAACAACCAGTTCCACCTGGCGACTCCACTAGCCTCCAGTAGGCCTTACTATTTTATCGAATTCTAGGTTACTATCCAATAAACTTATCCCATCGCTCACTAACATAGCGGGAGATGGTAGGACACTGAGTACACAATAGCCTAGCAAAATCTTGTAGACTTTTTAGTCCTTTAGATACCTTAAACAAGCAAGCAGCCCATAGACCCATTTAGAGTAAACTCTTTTTGTTCTCATCACCCTAGCAAAGTGTTGAAACAAGTCTAGGATACTTTAACAAACCATAGGCTGCACTTAAAACTCAGAAAATCCAAAACATTCCCAGATTAGTTACTGGTGGTGGACCATAGCTAAATCTTTTTAAAAACAAACAAGTTCCACCTGGCGACTCCACTAGCCTCCAGTAGGCCTTTTTCCCCACTAGTCCTTATAAAAACTCCTAGGAATGCAGTAAGTAAACCCAATCATCCTAATGGAAGAAGACATGGTTCAACACCTGAGGACACAAAGGAGATATGCTCCAATGAGCAGAGAACATATCCCGGGTTTCCCACACAAAATGCCCATAGATGTAAATTGGTTCGAAGACCTATCTGTCTTTCGAAATGAAAATATTGACAACCCATTTTTACACCTCATCAAATTTCATATGCATGTATGTAGCTTAAAGGTTGAATGGCATGAGGACTGCCTTATGAAAATGTTCATGGGTACATTAGAAGAGGAGGCAAGAGAATGGTATGAGAACCTAGAACCTCGCACCTTGTTTTCTTTGAAGGATTTCCACAAAGTATTTTGTAAACGCTATATAGGGCATTGTCCATCTCTATCATTGGCTGAAAATTGTTGTGATCACTCTGAAAAACTCATACAACACCTTGTAAGCATTGAAGAAGAATACGGAAATTGGCATCCTAAAGAGTTTTTAGAGGAGGTCCATAATTTACTTACCCAAGCTAACAATCAAGATGACCAAGAAAAGTTGATCCTAGATGAAATCCATCAAGAAATAAGAGAGGATACACAAAAACTCTTTGAAAAGGTAGAAACAGATAACAATCCATCTGCCCTTTCATATAAAATACAAGAGGACACTCAGCCACAAGATCAACTTCCACAAAAGATGGAAAGAAATTGTTGCCCCATCCAAAGAGAACAGAAAATACCTTCTCCCTTAACTAAACAGGAAATAGATCAAATAATAAACATGCGGACAGCCTCTGAAACTTCATGTAACCAAAACTTCATTGATTTTTCTCCTTTAAACCCTGCATATCATAAATCAGAAAAAACATTTGTAAATCAAGTTGAAGAAAAGCAATCTGATTGTCCAATATACATGGCTGGTGACATTACTTATGTTAATGATTCTCCAATGTTTGATCAATATGTTGATGATTATGACTTCCAAACAGAAACTAACTTTGCAGAAGACTCAGTTTTTGATTTTTGGGAGGAAGCTCAGTTTCATAAATTTGAGGAAAGTAAGTAGTCATTACCGGTCATCTATGACACTCATGAGGAGAACCTTGAGAGTTTAGAAGTAAGTGAAGAGTCTCGGACTCTTTGCTCTACTTCACTTCAGCCCGTTAGAGATAACATGCACATGATTGGAAATCAACAGTTTTTCAGCTTTGATGATGGGTTTGAGGAAGATGATGAAATCCTCGAGCAGGTTGTAAATGAGAAGCCTTTTCCTGAAATAGTTGAAGAAATCATTTTGGACATGGAATCTTCCTTAACTCCAGATTTGCAACCACCAAGTTCCATTGAGTTACAAATTGCAGATGAAGAAGTAGAGGTTAATAAACACATGGGAGTTGTCACACTGTCCTTTCAAGATAATTTACTGTCAAAGTGTATCCTTGTTCATCAACCTGATGACCTTCACACAGTTTTCAGTTCACTTAATCAGAACACATCAGCTTTGAAAGAAAACTACACTGCAATACATGATGAGTCTGACAGTTCGAGTGATCATGAGGAAGAGTTGTTTTACCAGGGGGGTCCCAAATATAGCCAAGTGGAAGAAAGAGTAGTCTTGAATAAATCCTATGTATCAAATCCTCTAGATCAGGTATTATTCCAAGATCTATTTGTTGTTTTCCTTGAGAAATTTGTAGGGGTAGTGGGTTCTATCATAAACAAGTTGCTACCAAGAATGAGAAAAAACTTAAGCTCTACTATCCAGAAACAAACCAAATGGGAGTGGCCTTTTCATTATTTCTGCATCATGAAAGAACTAAACCAGAATCACCTATGTGAGCATCTACTTGACTGGTTGCATTGGAAAACAAAGTTCACCAAACAAATGTCTATTATGTACCGATTAGATTAGGATAGAAAGATAACAATAGAAAATAAGCTTAGTCTGTGAGCACCTTTTCATTTGTAGTTTGTTTGAAGAAAAAGTGAAAAAGCAGAAAATACAAAAAATAGTGAAAAGTAGAAAAGGAGGGCAGTTTCTAAAAAGCAGTGGTAAGGCCCCATGTTCCAAAAAATAGTCCTTCGGAAAGCGCGCAAGTCTAAATGCCGCTACTAGTACTTCAATGTCTTGTTCCTCTATCTAGCCTAATCATAGCTGAGCATGTTTAAATTTATTTGCTGATAAGTTAGTGAGTGAAAAAGATGGTCAACATTTTGTAAGATTGACTTATCACAGAGTATAGATTAGGGAGAGATTCTGGTTCCACATGCCTAAAATAGAACCAAAGAGAGAAGCGAGGGATAAAAAATACATTTCATATCTTAGCCCCGCTTGTCTAGTTTTCCTTTTGTTGCAGAATAATATTTGTGTGCAGTTTGTACTATCATGCCGCAAATACATGACAAATTAGACAGTTTAACCCTGATTTGATCATTTTAAATTTCATGTTTTAGATTAGAGAATAAAATCTTGTCAAACAGTTTAATCTTGACAGTTGATCTAGCATAGGTAGAGTAATGAAGGAGTTCATCAGTTTAATCTGAACTCCCGACAGATATAAGAGTAGAAATAGATAGGTTCATTTTGCAAAAAAAAAAAAAAAATATACATTGTCAAAAGGCTGCTAGTTCAAATGCGCCAAAGAGAAGAAAAAATGTTATGAAAGATAGTGGGGTAGGTAGAAATATCATTGATGTTAACCATGCTGTCCCTTTTCAGAAATAACATCAAAAAAGGGTGAATTTTGCGCCAATGGATAAGGTACTGGTCTTCATAAGCCAAAGATCTGAATTCTGGACACCTCCTGATGAGGAGCTGCCCTCCCCAAATGGAGCCACTGTTAGTCATTAGTATTTTTCACATGTTAGTGATGAATAAATCCATAGCTCAGTTTTCTAGAAGCTGATTTCCATATGTCAATTTGTCATCTAGAAAACCCTCATAAAACTTTTTTCGCCCTCTTACTTTTCAATCCACCCATGTCAAAGTTAAAACCCATTATCACTATTTTTTCTAGCTTCAGCCCTACTGGTCTGCCCATCATCTCTAAAAGGAAAAATCCAAGTCTGTTTCAAAAGCCTCCCCTAAGTTAGGAAGTGGCGCTTTAAGGCATTTTACCCTTGGCAACCATCAAAAATGCCAAAAACCTCCATCTGCTACAGACCAATCATGACAGACCTCCCACTCTGCAAATCAAGTTGATAACAGCTCTAAGTCGCGCCACTTATACCCCTAGGTCTCAGCACTGCATAAACCACAGTCTCAAGCTGATTATTAGGTGTTTCACAGTGTTTTATGGATTCTACAAAGACAGGAAATATAACTTCATCTCAGGAGGAAATGCTTGAATCTACAGTTAGAAGAACAGCTGCTTCTAAATGTAACATGAGCCTGAGATATATCTGCAAAACAGAGAGTCACTCATCAAGACCTTGCATTTTCCTTCCAGCATGAAAAATCACAGTAAGAGAAAGACACCACTGTCACAGCAAACTGGTAAATTGTCATGGCCAAGAACCTCCTTCATTTACAAGCAGAGGGTTAGGGCGCCTCCTTCATCTACAAGCAGAGGGCGCTGGCCAATATCGACTTTAAGGATTGCAAAAACCCAGGTTTGCTTTTTACTGAACAGTGAAACAATGACTCTAAGTTTTCTGAGTGTAAGTGATGATCATAACAGGGCTAGAGTCTAAAGTATGCAAGCTCAAGGGAAAACAAAGTTTGGTCTTGTAAAGGAAGTCATGTGAAGTTTTCAAATCATGTGAATTGATAAAACCTTGGAGAGACACATCATTAGTGAAAACAATTCTAATCATAAATAGCCTGTTGTTTCAGTAAGACCAAATTGAGGAAATGTTGACAAATCATGTCATTACACAGGCAGAAGAAAAGGTGGTTGTTTTTCAAAGGGTGCTAACCTCCCTACTCACAGAGATTATCTTTCAAATAGTTTGTCACAAGTTGACCAAGGCAAATGGTGACTTTTCATTTCCCGTCAGCAAAGAGCAGTACAGTGAGACAGTGACACCTTGACTAGGGTTTTTCTAAAGCATAGTAGTGATCACAGGCAGAGGTAAAAGTATTGATGTTTTCAAGTTTGTTTGCTTACCATCATATCCAAGATAAACCCTTGTCAGACAGGCTTATCAAACAATCTTCAGATACTCTGCCAAGCGAAGGGCCTCCTTCTTTCATGAGCAGATGGCCAAGGCATTGAATGTTTTTAAAGACTGATTGGTAAAAAGATGCAGTGGAAAGAGACAAAGAAGGAAAGAAAAAGTCATTACACAAGCAACAGATGGTGTTTATGTTTCAAAAGATGTTGGTTTTCCTACTCATAAGAAAATGGCATACAGTCTCAGACAAGAGACTTTTTACTATTAATCAAAGCATTGGTGCAAATCCAGCTGCTGCAAGCTGCACCTCACCACAAAGACAGATTTTTTCTTCAGATACAGTAGGTTGGTATTTTCAGTTTGTCATTAGGAAGAAGATGTCTATGAAAGCTTTTTTATCTGTGAAATAGGACAAAAATTTGTCCACATCTTATATACTTGCATCTTCAATACAAAGACAAGAAATGCTTAGGATCTGAAGTTTAAAAAACCCTAGGGCAGCATGCAAAGCCAAATCAAAGAATGGCATTATTGAAATTAATTCCATTCATGGAACAAGTGCCTTTTCAAAATAAGTTTTTCCTAATTTGACGGTAAAATCTGAGCCTGGTTTTCCCAAGAGATACTGCAGCTAGTATATAGGGTTATAAAGTAGAAAAGGATTTTGGGCATACTCTCAGATTTCGAAGAGATTTTCAAAACAAGTACAAAGCTGTCATTATAAAGATCATAGATATCACATCAGCACTGGGAGCAGAGAAAAGATTGTAAAAGCAAGCACCTTCTTAGACAAATGATGATCAAGCCTGGGTGGGCACCACTACAGTTTATACCTTAGTCAAATTTTAGTCACAGTGGGCATCATCTAGGTCCAAAAAGGCATTAAGAGCAAGATGTTAGTTTTTTTTGAAACAAGGGAAAAGAATCTCTGTCAAAAGGTCAAAGAATACCCCGCAGCGTGAAATGTCCTCTACAGGCAAAGAAGTCATTTGACATACTGTCAGGGTTTGGATGGTTTGAAACAAACAAAGCTTTTTCATTATTTCAATAGACAGAGATATCATATAAACTGTTTTGAGCAGAGAAGTAATTGATACAAGGACTATGGCAAATCCAAATAAGTACAGCAAATGCTTGATACCTGCAGTGAGACAGAAGTTGAGAAAGAAAGTCTTCAGGTTTTTTAAAAAGTTTTGAAGTGGGGTTTACATAATGAATATCAACATCAAGGATTGAAAAAGTGGCAGAGAATGGTCTATATGTCATCCGGACATTATTCAAAGTTTGAATTTCGGTGTTAAAATTGTCACCAAAGAAACAAAACAAACAGGATTTATCCTTTTGACCAGTGATGGGACAGTCAGATTTTGAACAACCAAATTGATTCCAAATGAAAAAAATAATTTTTTTATGGAAATTAGACTTCCATAGCTTTCCGATGAGCCATCTCGGGCCAAATTTTGACAAAAGGAAGGCATCCAAAAGTAGCCTGCAATCAACGCTATGTTTTTCTGCACCAGCATTCACCATTTTTTACTAGTGATGGGACAGTCAGTTTTTTAAGGATCAAATGGAAACCAAATGAAAAAATTCAAGTTTTTCTGGAAATTAGAGTTCCAAAACTTTCCAACGAGTCATCTCGTGCCCAATTCCGACACCGGGAAGGCATTCAAAAATGACCTACAAACAGCTCGATGCATTTCTGCACCAGGATTCACCAGTTTTGACCAGTGTTTGGAAAATCAATTTTTGAAGGATCAAATGGACACCAAATGAAAAAATTCAAGTTGTTCTGGAAATTATACTTTTGCATATTTCCAACAAGCCATCTCACGCCCAATTCCGACACCGGGAAGGCCTTCAAAATGGACTGCAAACTTGCACGACACTCCTGGAAAAGTGCGCGACGCGCCTGTGCACAAAATTTACAAAGGAATGCACTGCTGCGTGCCGCGCCTGTAGCAGCCCACGGCACTCCTGTAGCATTGGTCAAAATTCACTCAAAAACCTTCAAAAACTCTTTCCATAGCTACTCAAACCCTCAATGCAAAGATTCCCATCGAATTTGGAGGTTGAAGCTACAGGGGAAGGTTGCTCACACTTCTCACAAAGGGGCAGTATTCACCATGTTTGTTGGTTGATTGCCTTGTGTTTTTCAAGCTTATTGATAAGTTGGTATCCATCCAAAGTAAAGGTTTTTCCAATATAACTAGAGGTGTTACATTGGTAGGAGATCTTGCCTATTTTGCAAAGTAAAGACCCTTGCAAGCCTTGTTGAAACTTTTTGAGGCATTTTCCAAACTCTGTCACCTTGTTCAGAACAATAAATTTGACTGTATACCTACACTGAAGTTTGACTGCATATCCATAATTCTATTGATTTACTTGCACTCCAAGAAGAGCAGGTTGTGAATGATTGAAATTCTACCTCGAGGCAGAGATACATATGTATTGATTGACATCTAAAAATTCACAGAACAGGGTGATTTTAGCACTTCTCACAACAAACTCCTCCTAGCAGTCTGCCGTTCTTTTCACTATATTATTTCTTACTGAGAAGTTGTTGACTGAGATATTTTCAAGGTGGAAGGCCAGTTTCTGACTAGCAGGGTTTTAATGATTGAATTTTACCTTGAAGACACAGACATAGATGTGTTTATTGATCTCTTGAAAATTCACAATAAAAAGTGATTTCTGAACACTATGTACAGGAAATTTACCCAGCAGTCTACCTCCTTTTCACTATATGGTGTCCTATTAAGAAATCTGCCTGGCTGAGGTACATTCAAGGTAGAAGGTCATTTTCTAAAGAGATCAGAGGTTGTGTATTATAGAAACTTGTTTCAAACCATCCAAATCACACTGTTTCTCTGTCAAAGCAGTACATTGACACAGTTTGACTCCAACAGGGCAGTTTACACACAGTGAGGCAGTTTGTCTTTTCCAAAGCATATTCAGGTCAAAATGCCTCCGAGGCAAGACAGTAGGAGTGGTCCGCACAAAAGATATGAGCCTATCTCTACAGAAGAGGTTAATGCTCATCCCTCTGTCCTTTTCAACTTCCATGAAGTAGGTTGCCTAGAGTTTTGCCAGAAAGTACAAGAAGTCAAGAGTTTTTCGCCATTAACTCACTTGTGCGCCCTGAGATTCAAAGAAAAAAATTTCCAAGTGGCAGGTCTTGATTTCAAGATTTCCCCAAGGTATGTGTCCAAGGCCACCAAGATTCCATATCATGGCAAAAAATGGTTCAAATAGGCTCATCTTGACTTAGAAGATTACAAACCTTTCATCAAGCCTGAGCATAGAGATGCTCTCACTGCTATTTTCCCTTTTTCATATCTCCTTGACAGCTATGCTCCTCTTATGAAAGTCATAATGAAATATTTCACTTGTGAAGGGAGGTTTGATTGAGTTTATGCCTACCATGTCCGATTATTGATGCACTTTACTAGAAGCAGGCAACTAAACCTCCCTTACTTTTTGTTCAAGAGCATAGAGAAAATGGCATCTACTGTCTAGAAGAAGGCCCCACCTCTGCAAATCCCTTCCCTTTTTCATCATTCTCTGATCAAGATTATCTTTCTGCACCAGCTAGAGAAAAAAGAGGTTCCATGGGATGTATTCATCAGTCATCCAGATTTCTCTACTGTTCCTCCTGTCCATGTGTCTCCCACTCAGCCTATCCATCGCCTGGTACCTTTGTCCAGTAGGCCTACTCCTAGAAGGCTCAGAATGACTACTGGACAGCCAAGTCAACAGCAGCAAGAGGAAAGGGATGAACAGCAACAAATAGAAGGTGAAGGACAACAGATAGATGATGAGGAACAACAGCAAATAGAAGGTGAAGGACAACAGATAGATGATGAGGAACGGCAGCAAATAGAAGGTGAAGGACAACAGATAGATAATGATGAAAATCAGCAAGCAAAAATTGAGAAACAGCAACAGACAGCAGATGAGGAACAATAGCAGGTACAAGATGAAGAACAACAGATTGGGCAGGAAATTGAGACACCTCTTGAGCCACAAATTGAACAAAGCATTGAAGCAGAACAGCAAGCTAATGTGGGCGAACAGGGGCAGCAAAGTGAACAGCCAAAAGAAGACATCCAGCGACATGAAGGAGAGCAGCAAGTTCAGGAAGATGTCAAAGGTAAATCAGTTGTTTCTCCTCCTCCCAAAAGAACAAAACTCAGCACAGCAAGGAAAAGAGGGTCTAAGGCTGCCACTCTAACAGTGACAAAGGTTGTTCCTAGCAAGAGGAAATTGCCCAAAAGGACATCTTCTATCATGCCAAGGAGGAAAAGCGCAAGATTGGCTTTCAAAGGTAAAAGCAAAGTTGGAGAAAGTACAAAGCATAGAGGTGCATTAGCTGTCATCCCTATCCAAAGCGATGACAGTGATAATGAGGCCCGCCTTCTTGAAAATCTCCTAATCCATAAGGAGGGGAAAATTGAGGCATTAGAGGAAGATCTTCAAAGGGCAAGGAATTTCAACCACTTCTTGGAGATTGAAAACAAACAGATGAATGTTCACACAGCTGTCCATGAGGCACGAGCGATCAAATATAAGAATGAGGCAGCTAAGGCGCAAGCAAGGATAGAAGAACTCATTGGTGAGTTTGACGAGGAGGAGGAGGAAGACCAGCCTAGGCGGAAGAGGCCTAGGACCATTGGGCTTAAAAGAGCCTTGGAAAAGTAGAGAGCAGAAGAACAAGCCCATCACCAAGCCTTTCCTCTCACTGCACTCCTTGAGCAGGAAATTGAAGAAAACAAAGAGGCATGGCTTGAAAGAGCTAACAAACACTTGGAAATGAAGCTTGAGAGGGCGAACAGAGATCTAGAGCTGCAAAGGAAGAGGACTCATCACTTTCAGAAGCTAAATCAGTTTGCCAGGCGAAAATTAAAGGCAGCCCAAGAGAAATTGAAGAAGGCAAAGGGGAAGCGCCCGGCACGGAAAGAAGAGAAAAGCATATCAGCCCTTGATATTTTGGCCTCAGCTTCGGAGCATGTTGCTATGGACCCCTGAGGGTCATGCATGCCAATTTTGGGCCCATTTCGGCAACTTTTTGTTTTTTGGCATTTTTTGGGTTTTTGGTCGAAAACTCATAATTTCGCCATTTCAGTTTGAGGATTTGCCAAGGGAGAAGGATGATACCAGTGGATGCCATAATTCTATGAGCAGGTGCCCAGCGATTTTCATAGAATTTGGAGATCATTCGCCCCCTCAAATTGGCGAAAAATGCCCACTTTTTGCACATTCTGCGTGCCATATCAGCAGTCTGCTATTTCCTGGTTTTTTACACACAGGTACAGTTTTGGGGAACTTCCAGACATCAGATTGAGGTGATTTCAGTTGCGCCAGAAAGTAGACACAGAGAGATTTCCAACAGGCCATCATGAGCCTCATTTTGACACCGAGAAGGCTGCCAATTGCCTCCAGCAAGTCAGGGGACCTTTTTGAGACATAAATATGAAGTATTTTTGTAATTTTTGAACCTCAAAAATCTGCTTTTCCCAAATGTGCATTTAGCTATTTTTACACTTGGGAAATGATGTAAAGTCAATATAATTTCCGTTTTTAGCATTTTTTTAGATATTTTATGGGATATTTTGTGCCTTGGGCTTTGCAAAGCCTCAAGGACAAGTTTAGATATTTTGACTTGGCCAATGGGATAGCTAGTTGCTCCATGAGGTTTTCCTCCCTCAAGCCTATTTATTCCATGGGTTTCATTGTAAAACAAAGGCTGAACTTGAGAGAAGAATCAATATATTGGTCATATGAGCTTTGAAGAACATATTTGTGTTATGATTTTTGGACTGCCTCTTGGATGCTTTTGATGAATGATGAAGGATTGGTGATGGATTCCATGACATGGTAGAATGGTATAGTGTTTCTTGCTTTGTTGTTGTCTTCTAGTTTTCATTCATGATACATGCTTTCTTGCTGCTATAGATCAGTAGAGATTAATTTTGAGATATGCCCATGGAGGCACCTCAAAATTCCTGAATCTTCATAGCTTTATGTTTTCTTCTTCCTTAGTTATACTAAAGAATTCTTAACTGCTCTTTAGTAACTTAAGGTATTGTTGCTAGTTTTATTCATAAGTTCTATGTATGTTGAGTAGGATGTATGGTGTGCCTTGCCTACCTATGATTGTCCATAGTTCTATCCATAAAACTATCTCTTTGACTGATTAGCTTATCATCTTGTTGAACCAAGGAGGCCTAGTCCCGATCTAGCCCTTTGCCTAAAACTATGAAAGCTTGTTTGTCCAAGTGCCCAATAACTTAAAGATTGTGTTTAGGCATTCCGACATAGTTTTATGAGTTGTTAGTCTGTCTTATGTGTTTTCCCCAAAGTCTGATAGCCATTTCCCAAAGTTAGAGGGTCTTATACTTCTATGTATGGCTGGAATGTTTGATTTCTATGTATTAATTAGCTCATAGTTACATTTAGCATGATTAATGGCTTGCTATAACATGTTTGTGTCTGCTATTAACTAGTTATACTTGAAATCCCTCGTCTTTCACAAACTTGATGTCCACTTACTCCATTTTTCCCAAAGATCCCTTCTACCGTGAAACAAATCGGCCCTACAGCAACCTTACATCATCACCTGATAGCTTCCTTGACCTTTTTGACCCCATAGCCCGGTTTATCTACATCTTGTTATCCAGTTTATATATTTGATCAGTTTTATCCCTCACAAACTTAAAAAACCAAAAATCAAAAACTCACTTCATAACTAGCCTAATATCAGAACACCATAAGCAAACACACTGATATCTTTTACACATATAGAGAGAGCCCTCTCTGAGTCCAGGAAGGCTAGGTCCTTGGGCTCCAAAGCTTGGTTTGATGTTACATCATCATTTGGCTCGCCAATCGCCCAAATCACGGGACCCTAACAAGTCGCTCCCATCCTAGCAATTTCTCCCACTATCGATGGGATTGAGAAGGAATGCCAACTCTTAAGCCCAAGAAGAGCCAAGCTCACCACCCTCGTACATAACAGCCCTCTACACTTCCCAAATTTCTGTCCCTTCATCGACCTAACTTCGAGTATTTTGGTATACTGCCTCCTTTCTCCATCTTAATGTTCCCGAGTTTATCCCCGAGCGCCAACTTCCTCGTTCGCTCTTGCTTTGGAATAAATATGTCAAGGCTTTCCACATCAAGAATGGAGAAGCCTTCCCATGCAGGCTAGACACAATGTGATCCTTCACGCCCTCCAACAGAATCCTTCGACATTTTTCTGTCTTCTTTTGCCATACCTCCAGAACAGCAGCATCGCCAGAAGTAGGCTTTGGGACTTCAGCTTCTATGAACTCCTTCAACCCATTCTCATCTAACACTACCTCCATCCTGTCTCTCCATGCAATATAATTCGAGCTGCCCTCAAGGGCATACTCCAATCGCAATTCGTTGAAAGACATTTTAGCTACGACACCAAGAAAACACTGCTGCAAATTCGAATTCCACCAGCTCAAAACTCAACCGCTTCTGATTTGAAGTTGTGAGAAAAAGTTATTTCTATACGTAGATAGACCGTAAGGGCATTTAGTGAATGTCTCACCTTCGTAGCATGAATCCAGAGGCTACCTGGCCCGATTACAGACTCTGCCTGAAGAAATAAAATGTAATCACTTTCTGAATAATAGATTCGATGATCAACTTGGCTCTGATACCATGTAGAAATTTGAATAATAGATGAATTATTCACCGAGATTATCCTGGTCACACACTATTTGAGCTTCATGCATAGCACATAACCTCTTCTACCATTGATCATCAATTTGCGGATTTAAAAACAATTGCATGCGGTCATCAAAACATTAATCAATCACACATATAAACACAATATGTAATGGGGAAATCATACAGCTAAAAACCCCCAACTATTTGTATATTATAATGATAGAGAACATGTAACAATACATAGCACAAACTCCTCACAAGCTCTCAGCACTATCTCTAATTGTTACACACAAACTAGCTCAAATCTGAACAAGTCACAGGTTCAAATCTGCTCCACTGTTTGCCTGCCTCTACTGCGCAATCCAAGATGAGAATGAATTAGATCCAAGTTCGAATCCCCTTGGCTTGTACTGCGCAATCCTCATTGTAAATCTCAATCAATGTGTGTGCAAATCTCATGCACAGCTATAGTCACAACTGATAGCAGACTCACCCTTTCACCCACCTCTAACACTTATCTCCACTGAACTGTCCATGCACTGAGTTAACTGATGTATTCTTTAGTTGATTTATGAGTTAATAATTAGTGAATTAATTAATAATTAATTCACACCACTCATCACTAGTGTATTAACTGCCTTGACTAAATACAACTGGTTCAACTAAGTTAAACCGAACACAACTCCATCAACTGTCTCATCAACTCCACCAAACTCTGCCACATGAGTTCTAACTGAAGTCAACCATGCAATAGCTCAACTAAACCCTAGGAATAGTGTAATTCCTTCTGTCAGCTGCATGTGCCACATCCGTAGCTCGAACTGAAGTGGTCCAAGAGGATAAGATAATGTTTATAGTACAAATATTATTAAGAGCTAATACTATTCGACTGATCTATTTTTAGACTGGTAGTCTAAAAATAGACTCCGCCCAGTATGTCTAAAAATAGAAGTCCATCTATTTTTCCAACTTGACCATCCCTCCACAAATAGCATCCTGCAACTCATAGAATCATGATCCATATGTCTAAAAATAGACATAGTCTAAAAATAGACTTTGCGCCAAAAATAGCCTGCGGGCCCACTTAGTGAAGGCGAATTCTTTCCACTAAGCTCCATCATCTTGGTGCATTCTCAACATTGGTTTAATATTTTCCCAACAAAACATTATTATCCCTTTAAGAAATGGGACTTTCAATTTAACTTTGACAGGAGTATGTTATGCCAACTTATTTTCTGCAATGCAGCTGAAACTATTTGTATCTCTTTAATTTTATTATCCTTGGGTTCGATGGAAATATACTCCATAACCTGAGGAGTGAAGTAACTTATCATGTTTTTTAAAATATTGTAATAATGTCTCCCACTAATATTTTGATTCCGTGATTTTTTAATTGATTTCTATAGCACCTTGACTCCTAATTCATTCTTGTTTGATATGTTGAGTAATCCTACTTGTACTGAAGCAATTTGAATGATATTATCTTTGTTGAATGTCTTTTAAATGAAAATGAGATTAATCAACTCCGCGTAGGTTTTATTTATATCTTAGCTTTTGTTGCCATGGTTGCTTGTTTACAAAAGATGGAAAACTATATTTATGTCTATTATATACCATTATTAAGGATTTGTAGAAGCGTAGTTAAAAGATACACATATTTTCTACTGCACATGTCAAAACTATTGCATCAGTTCCAATGAATTTGTTTCCTAAAATTAAAAAATAAATTCGAATTTTGACATGCACTTGGGTCGCTTGTTTTGATAATAATTATAGTTTCCATGATGATTTCCTATTTTGTTGTATCTTGAAAAGCATATTTGGTGACCCAAAAGGAAATATATTTTCATATAATTTCCTTTTCCTTGAAATCAGTTGAAAGGTCACTGCTCGGACCCTAATCCTCTTTTTGGCATACATATCGTTTAATAATTCTTTCGATGTATGAATTTTGGCTACCGAAATCGTAATTTTTGTTGTATTTAACAAAAGATTTGCTAATCGAATCAATCCATAACATCGATGGTAACATATTGTATTTACTTGTCTATGGTTTCCACTGGTCATGAGCGTGATACTAGCTTAATCCCAATCTCATCCCATATTATGGGTGCGGTGGTTGGTTGGTTTAATTCTTAAGATAAAACCCCATATTTTTCACCAATATAAACTTCCTCGCAATGATGTATACAAATCAGACAATCCATTCATGTTTTCTTATTCATAATTTTCCAACTTGTGTATTTCATGGTAGGCTACTCATTGTGCGAGTTATACACTAGTTTGATCATTTCAAGCTAACACACTCGATTGTAAGGGTATTATTGACATGCAATTCCTGTGTTGATAAAGTAAAATTATTTTTTTAGTCCCCTATATATATATATATATATATATATCTATTAATGAAACAATACCACCTCTCGATTATGAGTCTGTAGTATTTTCGTGACTTTGCACACCAGTTACTATTACAAAGATGATCTTTCCTCTCCATCCACAAAATTCTTGTAGTTTACCTTTACTGCACTACTGATGGTGTTTTATACTTGTGTATACCCTTCATACATAAATTTGGTGTGTACTCTAATACTTAGTTTTTTGTTTTAAAACTCTTTTGGTTGTTATACCATTTTCTTTCGCACTACTGGCATAATTTGTTTTTTTTCTTGCACAATTTACTATTATTATGTGTGAATTGTATTTCTACACAACTTATACCCATTAAGGGTCGTTATTGATAACAATATAAGTAATAATTCCTCTCTTAAGCATGAATCAAAATACAAACAAATCAAAACTAGATATTGGAGGTAATTAATTTTAGACTTCTTGTGATTCTTATTGACCCCTTACCAGTTTTAACCAATGCTTAAGATTTATCAATGGTACATTTTTCCCTCATATTTACATTTAGAACCAAATTCATTATTAATGACTGCGTACATCATAATAGAATTCGGTTTACAATGACTAATTTTATTTTAGACCATAAGATGTGTGTATATTAGATAAGCAGTAACTTCTATCTTTTAGCAAATTAACATATAAACCTAATAAGATACTCATTCCAAATACTTTCAGAAGTTAATATTCTAAGGGAAATATTTATATTAGAGATAGCTCTAAACATACACACAGAAAAAACTAGTTGACATACTTAGGAATTTCACACAGATTTCCAACCAAGCTATAACTATTTCCTCCTGTTTGTCCCCCGAGCTTAGAAGTTATTTTCATGCATAAATCCCCCCTATTGATCCATTCATTAGGTATTTAATACCTTTCTTCCTTGATAACCTTTCCTTTAGTGGCATCTCGCTTTTGTGGACCTTTTTATCCACTTGCGTAGGATTTTCCATAAAAGCCCACCTTTCTCTCCAGCGACGCTTTTATGCTTATCCAAGCTTAGAATATTTCTCAAGATAAGAAATTTAATGGATTTTTCTCTCCCATTTATTAAGATAATCCAGAATTCCATCTAGAAACCTTATCATCAAAGAATCATCCAATCTCATTTACACATGATATTGTATTTTTCTTTTCATTTCTTTCTTTGGAAAGAGTATCATGTCTAGTTGTCTCATTCCCAAGTACCTACATTATATTTATTTATGTACTAATAAATATTCATTTACATTAATATTCCACTATTCTTCTTTGTTTTCCCTCCATTGTTTCTAACGTAGCTAAGTGCAACTAACATTGGATTACCACAACGGAGGTATATTACAGGGAGAGATAGGTAGAAAGATAGATATGGAAAGAGAGTCTGTGCATATTTTCATACTCATATAGAGAGATAAAGGTGAGAAATAGCGAGATAGAGATATAGAAGGAGGTGGTGAGAGGGATTAAGGGAGATGAATACATGGAGGGAGGAATAGAGAGTGACATGTGTTTAGGGGGTTGAAATAGAGAGAAAAATAAGGAGGGATGGAGGGAGGTATATATATAAATGATAGGGGGAGAGAGGGAAGAAGAGAAATATAGAGAAAGGGACAGAGGTAGTTTGAGAGAGATAGGGGAGAGAGGGAGGGGGAGAGAAAATATATTAATCAATTCTCTCCTAAAAACTATAAGAAAATACATTAATTAGTAATTATCACTTTAAAAACTAACTCTTTGAATAAATAATTAACCCAAGTCAAATGCACCTGCATCATATCTAGTCTAAGTATGTGTTTTGATATTCATTTTTTTTTATTCCATATTCATTATTTTTTTTCTCTTCTAAATATTGATACAAATAAACTCACATATCTAAAACTTAAATTACTTGTTTCAATGTAAGATGACTTTAGGTTAGGCACAACTATAAATATAAAGTTGCTAGACACAACTATAAATATAATGCTTCTTTTGAAAATTTATGGGAGTTCAACTAGATCACTAGTATCCTTTGAACGTGCTTGTAACTATTTTTGTATACATAAATATAATGTCGTACTTGTTAAAAAAAAAAAAATCCAAACCATGCTAATAAATATTAGAAAATGATATGCCACCATACCTCTAATTTATATATGATTGTTTCTATTCCAAATTCAATCTATAAATTCTATATTTATTCTTCTCATTCATTCCAGTAAATGCCATATCACACTTTTAAGAAATTATAATTATGAAAATGAATTTCAAACATTTAGATGTCATTGTTAAAGTTCAACTTTTAAACTGTACAACACCTACCCCTTTGATTACTCCCTACTAGAATGTAGAGGGAATCTTCATTCTCTCTTATTGTTTTGAAGCAATCAGTTTAGGACAATTTTCTTAATTCATAAAAGAATAAAAGAAATACAAAATCAACAATCTGATTCTTCCTCCTTGAGAGGGATTCCAGTGGACTGTATAACAACAGTGCTCACACAAAACTTCTCTGTCCTCTATCCACACATATAGTGCTTACAGACTTGCTGTGTAACAGCCTGTGGGCTACAACAATTCTCTGTTTCTCAAACAACATCTTAATACATAAAAATGCGTTCACAACAAAACTTTCATATATTTCATTATTTTATTAGCCTTCAGGCTCATTTCCTTTTATAAGGCATGGTTAATAAAAACAATTAAACCGACCCATAATACCGGATCTCAAAATGTATGAAATCCATTGAAAACATTCATCGCATCCGGAACTCAATCGACGATCGACATTTTAGCGGTCAAAGGGTTAACACCTTTGCGCTATGCGATTGTGATGGCGTGGGGCCTACATCGCATCGGTAGTCGGCTTGCAATCTTGTGATTGCATGATTGCATTCTTTGCGATTTGCAATTGCGATTGTGGTGGGACCACATCACATCGCATCACAAACTTCAATCGGTCGGAACATACATATGTGCAGTACCTTGTTCCTTTTGCGATTGCAATGATCGCATCGCATCTAAACATTTCCATATCAACAAGACACTTTTAATAAAACTTGTGATTGCCACCACAGTCATTTAACTTTGCCGATATGTTGGTAAGGCTTTAAAGCCTGTTTCAACTTTGTAATCAAAGCTCTATGCTGCTGGCAAGACTTTGAGTCTGAGCATTTATTCTGCTCTTAAGAAAACAACAACCGCCTTAGATAAATATCAAGGGGGCCGATTCGTATCTACTCTGCACTTCACTTGTGCGGGATTTCCAATCCTTTTGCAATTGCTTCAAGAAAATGGCAACTGCCTTTGCTAAGGCTTCAATGTGCCATCCTTCACTCATTCTGCAATTATTGTTGATTGACATCAGTAGTTGGAATTAATTTCCAACACTCCCCCTTAATTTCAACTGCTGGGTTTTTCTGCATACCCAGGCATTCCCTGAAATGATCAAAGCTTTTCTGCGCAAGTGGATTTGTGAGGATATCAGCAAATTGATCCTCTATTCTGCAATGTTGCAAAACAATCTCACCATTGTTAACCAATTCACATATGAAGTGAAACTTGGTGTCAATGTGCTTTGTCCTTTTATGAAAGACTGAATTTTTAGACAATGCTATCGCTGAGCTATTATCACAGTAAATGGTTGTGCCCTTTTCTTGTTCATGACACAAATATCTGAGAACTCTTCTCAGCCATACTGCTGCTATTGTTGCAACACATTATGCTTCTGTTGTAGATAAGGAAACTATTGTTTGCTTCTTGGAAGCCCATGAAACTGCTCTCGATCCTAAATGAAACACATATCCTGATGTGCTCTTCTGATCATCAACACTTCAAGCCCAATCACTGTCAGTGTACCCTTTCAATATGAAACTTTCAGAAGAGGAGTATAATATACCAAACCCCTTCGTTCCATTTATATACCTTAGAATTCTCTTGGCTGCTTGCCAATGAGTTTCTTTCGGTCTTTCCATGAATCTGGAGATTAAGCTAACATCATGCATAATGTCTGGCCTAGTTGCAGTTAAGTACATAAGGCTGCCAACTATGCTCTTATACAACTTTGGATCAAAATCCTTGCTGCTATCTTCTTTTCTTAATTTCAACCCCATTACTGTTGGAGTCACAGTTGCCTTGCTGTTCTGCATGTTGAATCTCTTCAACACTGCTTCTACATATTTAACTTGGGAAATGAAAACACCATTTTCACTTTGGTCTACTTCAATTCCAAGAAAATATCTTAAGAAACCCAAGTCAGTCATTTCAAACTCACTTTTCATGACTGCTTTAAAATTAGCAATGAGAGAAGCATCATTTCCAGTAAAAATTAAATCATCTACATATAATACAACGATAATAATCTTACCGTCATTATCCTTTATGTAGAGTGTGGGTTCTCCATCACACTTCTTAAACCCATTCTCAATCAGGTAGGCATCTATCCTGTTGTACCATGCTCTCGGAGCTTGCTTCAGCCCATAAAGAGCCTTCTTCAGTCTACAGACTCTATGCTCTTGGCCTTCAACTTCATAGCCTAGAGGTTGTTCAACATATACCTCTTCTTTTAACAATCCATTCAAAAATGCAGATTTAACATCCATATGATAAATCTTGCATTTGTGTTGTGCTACAATAGACAACACTGTTCTGACTGTTTCCATCCTTGCTACTGGTGCAAAGGTTTCATCATAGTCTCTGTCTTGTTGCTTTTTGTAACCTTTAACAACAAGTCTGGCCTTGTGCCTTTCGATCTTGCCTTCAACATTGCTTTTGGTCTTATAGATCCACTTAACTCCAATGGCATCTTTGCCTTCAGGGAGGTCCACTAACTCCCATGTTTTACTCTTTTCAATTGAACCAATTTCTTCATTCATTGCTTCAATCCATTTATCATCATTTACAACATCTTCAAAATGAATTGGGTCATCAACATGACAATACAAAGCGAATAATGAATTCAGACCGGTATTGTTACTTACCTCTCCTTGTTCATAAATCTCATTCAGATTTCTGAATCTTGGTCTTCTTGGTGTGCTTGAAGTTTCATTCGAACTTGAGGGCGTTCTAGATCCCTGCAATGTTCTTGGAGTAGCACTTCCTTGACTTCTCAGGGTTGTTCGATTTCCAACTTGTGGTGTGGTTTTTTGTGCTTGTGGTGGTGGAGGAGAAACCACCGAATAAGGGTTAACAACTGCTGCTTCTTCTTCTTCTTCTTCTTCATGAGACACAATTGTCTTCACGTTCACTGTCTTCTCTAAGCTTCCATCCCAAGCTTCATCTTCACAGAACTGCACATCTCTGCTTACTATCAATTTCTTGGTGAATGGATTATAAAGTTTGTATGCTTTTGACTCATCACAATAGCCAATAAATACACACTTCTCCCCCTTACTATCAAGCTTTTTTCTTAGCTGATCCGGTACATGTGCATATGCTACACAGCCGAATACTCTTATGTGAGTGACAATTTGATTTTTTCCACTCCATGCTTCTTCTGGTATTTTATTCATGACAGCTTTAGTCGGGCATCTGTTTAAGATGTAAACTGCGCAGGTGACAGCTTCAGCCCAGTACTCATGTGGCAAGTGTTTTGCCTTCAGCATACTTCTGACCATGTCCAAAATGGTCCTATTATTCCTTTCTGCAACACCGTTTTGCTGAGGTGTATACCTCGCGGGTTATTGCTTTTGTATGCCGTTCTCTCTGCAAAAACGCAAAAAGTCCTTAGAGATGTACTCTCCACCTCTGTCTGTTCTGAGCACTTTGATGTAATTCCCATGCTACTTTTCAACAAGAGTTTGAAGTGGCAGAATTTCTCAAACACTTCACTCTTTTGTTTCAACACATACACCCATGTATTTATGGTGTAATCATCAATGAAAGTTAAAAAGTATTTATTTCCAGCAAATGATGGTATTTGCATCAGTCCACACACATCAGAGTGAATAATTTCCAAGGGTGCTTTTGCCCTTATACTCTGTCTTACTGGAAAGCTTTCTCTGTGTTGTTTGCCCAAGATGCAGCCTTCACAAAGGCTGTCCCGCTTCTCAATCAATGGAAAACCTATTAACATTCCCTTTCTGTGCAACGGATTCAAGCCTCCGAAATTGAGATGTCCAAATCTCAAGTGCCACAACCAATTTTCATCTTTCACTTCTTCTTGAAAGACTTCTTGTGTTACAGCTGTAATAGTTCTTCCTTCCTTCAAATCTGCCCTGAGTTTGAGAGGAAACATTCTATTGCTGGTCATCTGCACCTTTGCAATGATCCTCTTACTTGGAGGTATGTATTTGATTGTATACACATCATCTTTGAAGAACACATTGTAACCTTTGTTAATGAGTTGTCCAATGCTCAAAAGATTACACTTCAGTCCAGGTACATAGTACACATCTGGCACAAACATCTGTTCTCCATTTCTTGCTAGGATACTGACTCTGTCTTTACCCTTGACAGATATCTTACTATCAGTTCCTATTGTTACTTCAGATTTCACATTTTCATCCAGATTGGCAAACATTGCAATGTTTCCAGTCATGTGATTACTACAACCTGAGTCTAAGAACCAAAAATCTTCTTGTTTGTCTTGTGCAATGTTACATGTTAAAAACACAATCTTTGGGTTCTTATCTTCTTCATTTGCAAAATTAGCATTTTGCCTATTTTTCATTTCATTTTTCCTTTTTTTACATTCATTAGCATACTGGCATAATTTCTTGCAATAATGACATTGGACTTGAGATTTGTCATACCTTTGTCCATGAGCTTGCCGTTTACTTGAACCTTCATCTTGGTTCTGATTGCAATTCCTTCCACTTGTGCTAGCAGGATTATTTCTACTTCTGTTTTGGCTTCTTCCACGACCTCTGTTATTTGCTCTGTCTCGACCTCTGGCTCGGCCGAATGACATCTGAGTCTTGAATTCTTGCTCAAAAGAGGAATCTGTTCCTCTACTCAGTCTGTGTTCATGAGACATAAGAGAAGCACTCGGTTCATCTATTGTGAACTGTGAGAGATCCTTTGTTTCTTCTATTGCTACCACAATATATTCAAACCTTGAGGGTAAACATCTCAAGATCTTCTCTACAATCCTTCTTTCTTCAAGAGCTTCACCATGAGATCTTATCTGGGTTACCAACCCAATAACTTGAGTGAAGAACGAATCTATTGTATTGGATTCCTTCATGCTGAGTGTTTCAAAGTCTCTCCTCAACATTTGCAACTTTGCAGTCTTCACCTTCTCCATGCCTTGATAGGCAGTTTTGAGAATATCCCATGCCTCCTTGGATTTTTTTGCTGCTGCTATCCGTGGGAAAACACTCTCATGTACTGATTGAAAGAGGAAAAAGAGGGCTTTGGAGTCCTTCTTTCTGTTACCCTTCAACAGGTCTATTTCTGCTACTGTGAAAGCAGCCAACGTTGCTGCATCTGTGGGTTCAGGGTAGCCACTTTCAACTAGCTCCCATAATCCCTCAAAAGCAAACAAAGCTCTCATAGTTATGGACCAATAACTATGATTCTTCCCATTAAACTGTGGAAGTTGGGAATTTGTCAAACCAGTTCCAGCATCTTCCATCTTAACTGTATAAGTAAAAGAAAAATATACTAATTGTATAATTAAAACAAGCAATAACTTTCTTTGCTGGAGAAAATCTGCTCTAAACGCTTCTTACAGCTCCTACAGTGAAAAACAAACTCTGTTTTGTTCCACTGAGTGCCTAGATAGGCTCTGATACCATGTAGAAGTTTCTGATTGCTTCAAAACAACAAGAGAGAATGAAGATTCCCTCTACAACTCAGAGTTTTAAAACTTAATTTGCAGAATGAACAGAAACAATTTAGGACAACTTTCTTAATTCATAAAAGAATAAAAGAAATACAAAATCAGCAATCTGATTCTTCCTCCTTGAGAGAGATTCACAAAGTATTACAGTGGTCTGTATAACAACAGTGCTCACACAAAACTTCTCTATCCTCTATCCACACATATAGTGCTTACAGACTTGCTGTGTAACAGTGTGCGGGCTACAACAATTCTCTGTTTCTCAAACAACGTCTTAATACATAAAAACGCGTTCACAACAAAACTTTCATATATTCCATTATTTTATTAGCCTTCGGGCTCATTTCCTTTTATAAGGCGTGGTTAATAAAAACAATTAAACCGACCCATAATACTGGATCTCAAAATGTATGAAATCCATTGAAAACATTCATTGCATCCGGAACTCAATCGGTGATCGGCATTTCAGCGATCAAAGGGTTAACACCTTTGCGCTATGCGATTGCGATGGCGCGGGTACATCACATTGGCAGTCGGTTTGCGATCTTGTGATTGCGTGATTGCGTTCTTTGCGATTTGCGATTGTGATTGTGGTGGGACCACATCGCATCGCATCGCAAACTTCAATCAGTCAGAACATACATATGTGCGGTACCTTGTTCCTTTTATGATTGCGATGATCACATCGCATTGGAACATTTCCATATCAACAAGACACTTTTAATAAAACTTGTGATTGCCACCACAGTCATTTAACTCTGTCAATATGTTGGTAAGGCTTTAAAGCCTATTTCAACTTTGTAATCAAAGGTTTGCGCTGCTGGCGAGACTTTGAGTTTGCGCATTTATTTTGCTCTTAAGAAAATGGCAACCGCCTTAGATAAATATCAAGGGGGCCGATTCTTATCTTCTCTGCACTTCACTTGTGCAGGTTTCCAATCCTTTTGCAATTGCTTCAAGAAAATGGCAACCGCCTTTGCTAAGGCTTCAATGTGCCGTGCTTCACTCATTCTGCAATTATTGCTCATTGACATGAGTAGTTGGAATTAATTTCCAACAAAGAAAAATGAAAAGGCGAAGCTTATTTTCAAGTCCATCAGCTCATAAATGCGCAAATACCCATAGCAAGATTATGTACCCGCTTTAATTCTATAGTGAACATGTCTTGCCCCATGCATTTATGGGCCAATGGCCTGAAAAATAAGCTTATCCAAATAAGATATCATATTTCTATAGCAAAATCCTACCACGAAAATTTCCTAAGAAAACTATACAATGATATTGAAATACTTTACACAGTTGTTTCACTTCGCAGAAGTGTCACATCACTTTCCTATTTTTTTTGTAAACGAATGATATCATTTCAAGGGAAGACGTAAACGAATGAAATTTCGGGAAATCATACTTTTGGATTTTCCTTCCGTCTATGTCAAACCATTTCGATTGACCGCCCATGTGTCGAGTTCAATAGTAATTTTTTAAATTGTTAGTTATTGTCTCAGCTTTGGTGTAGTTTCGCTGGAGATGAAAATGTAGGAAGCCATTGAAAAATAAATTAGTGAGAAGAAGGATACTACTTTATGGATTTCAAAAAATATTTAGGAGATAACGCAAAATTATGGTTCTCGACTTGGGGACTTCCAAGTCACTGAACCAAGAAATTATCATATTGAAAATTAGTATCTTACACACAAATTGACAGCTTTGTAGCCTTTCACGAGAGGAGTTCGGTAATTGCACACATAAAGTGACAGCTTTGCATCTTTCTATGAGGGTTGTTGTGCAAATGTTGTTGTAAGTGGAATGTGGAATACAACCTAGAAAGTGAGGAACTCAAAACATGCAAATGTTACAAACCTATAACACTGGAACACTAAATAAATCATAAGTGTAGAAAAAAAATCACTGCAAATCATTAGTAATACATGAGTGAGAGTTTTTCTTGCAGGAGTGTGATCCTCGGCTGAATGATCATTGGCTGAATGTCTTCGTACAGACTGAACTTGATCTGCTGACAATCCTCATGGATCACGTCCATGGAGTAGTCCGGTTTTTTTTTTAACTCTCATTGTGAACACGCAACTTTGTAGAGCTTTGACATTTCTGTCAGAAAACGTTTGGGGCTAGCCTCTTGTAAACATATCCCTTTCTCTATTTACGGTTTATAAGAATAAATAGAGAGAAAGAAGTACGTTTATAAGAGTCCTAGCCTCCAACAATGTCTAACTGAAATGTCAAATCTCTACGAAGTCGGCGTGTTGACATTGAGCCAACAAACAGAGCAGCCAGATGTGTATTATCAAATCCCGTGGGTATTATCAAGACACGCATCATGAATATGGAGGTGATCAGTGTGGAAGTACCCTTACCGTGATGATCATTCTTTTCGTTTCTCAAGATGCATGTGTATTTTTTATATGCTTAACTATAACTTTCTACGAGACACCTATCAGCTGAGTATGATATTACAATAAAGTGAAACCAATCCACTACCAAGTAATTAAAAGAACAGATAGAACACATGCGAGAGAACAGAACTTAGTAATGCAAGAAAAAGTTCCAACCAGTATACAAACAATCAGATCTCTAAGTATTCTTTAAGAAGCCAAACATATTATTGACACTACCAAGTAATTAAAAGAACCGATAGAACAGATGCGAGAGAACAGAACTTCGTAATGCAAGAAAAAGTTCCAACCAGTATACAAACAATCAGATCTCTAAGTATTCTTTAAGAAGCCAAACATATTATTGACACACTGTTAATAAAAATAAACCTGAAATTATATATATATATTTGGAATATTTTTATGTCAATAATCTAGATTTATTAAGTATAGAGCGATTAACTCATGCTTTAAATTTATATATATTTTGAATGCAAAAAAATCGACTTATGGACGGAGGTTTAGCTTCCCTCTATAAATAGGCCATATTCCATATGAATACCATGGCTCAATATAATGAGTTAGAGTTTAAAACCAGTTTGTGATCTGACTAAGTCAAACATTTAAAAAAATTGATAAAAATTAATAAAAATGATAATAAAAAAGTACATTTATCATTATTATTATTATAGGGTCCAGAGTCCTTGTGGATATTATGGGAGTGATTTGGAAGAGATTTTGTAACTTCCTATTATATTATCTAAATATTTGACTTCATCAAATTACATAAAAAATTAAAATTAGAATTAAATTAAAAGAAATTGGAAAAAATATTAATTGTAATTATTAATTAAGATATATTTTGTTGATAAAATTATATAACAATAATTTAATATAAATAGTTAACTTTTATATTTTTAATAAACAATTTGACCAATTTAAGATGCTTATATGTAATTATCATTAAAAAAATTTATATACAAAATGTATTATTTTATTATTTTATTTTCATTATTTAATTTAATTTAATCTTTCTTTACCACTAATTCTTCCCCTTCCCAGATTCTCCTAATTAATTTTATTAATTTAATTTACACTTTCTTAATATCTTTTTATATTGTTTTTACTCTTTCTTAATTTAATCTAATTTACTGTATTTTTATACTTCTTTAAATTAATAATTTAATTCAATAAAGTTATTTCATTTCTTTAAAGTAAATCAATAAACTACTTCTTTTATCTTGTCAATTTGACCACCATCTAATTTATTATTTTTAATATATATGATTAACACTTGTCTCATTAATATTAATATTAGTTTGGCCAAAATCTCTTATTATTGACCAAAATCTCTTATTATGGTTAGTATTTGAGTCCTCATTTCATTTCACCTACCCTTCTAGAATTCTTTTAATTAATTTCACTAAATTAATAATTATTAATAATGTTCACCCTTTTCACATCCTCAATGGTCACATCCTTTCTCTATATATTATTATTCAATCACTTTTTGCAACATCAATATGAGATTTATATGAGTAAATATGGGTGAAGTTTGAAACGTCAAGCACCTCAACTAATCTATACAATATTCTTGAATAAATTCTCACGATAATAAAAATAAAAAATAAATATTAATTATTTATCCGAGAAGCTACAACCAAGTATAGGGTGAATGTGTGAGAATTGATGTGAGATGTTAGATGTGAGATTTTGTTTTTTATTAATAAGATTATGATTTTGTTTTTACATAAAAGAAAAGTTAATATACATATCACATTAAAATATATAACATATAAATAATAATTATAAACTAACTTCCTCGAGCCAATACCATAGCTTATTAATACAACATTACCTAAAACTCTAACTTATTTCAAAATCAAAGTATTTTACAAATATCTTATTTGAATTTAATTCTATAACATTTTTTAATTAAATCTAAATGAAGTAATGTTATAATTACTTTTGAGGTACACCAAATTGGTGTATGAGAGCCCCTTGTTTGTGGAATGGAGCACCGACCCCCTTTTTTGTGGAACAAGGGACCGACCCCCTTGTTTGTGCAGCAAGGGACCCACCTTCGCGCAACGATTTGACTGCTAAGTCTAAGAAGGCATACACACTCTACCCCCCTTTGGTTTTGAACTTGTGAATTCTTAGGAGGAAACACATGCTATTAACCATTGGGCCCACTCAAAGATAATGCATGATTGCTTTAATTTTTTTGTTATTGTATTTTCTTTCACATGGTTGATCCAAAATGCGGGTTTAATATTTTACAAGAAATTCTGTACCACATTGGTATCTGGTATGTTGACCATGAAAAAGTGATCAGTCATGGTGTAAGTACCCATCGTCACTGCTAACTCTGGAACATACTGGGCACACTACATCGTCTGGGCTCCTAGGACCAAGACTGAAAACCCTTCAAAAATCTTGGTCAGTATACCCCTCCGCTCAACCATCTGTGCATCAATGAAGTTGTGGGTTGCCCCACTGTCAACCAAAACTAATACTTGCTGGCCACATACTGTCCCTCGTACGCGCAACGTCAAATACTTAGGAACTCCTCACAAAGCTGCAAGGACCCCTCCTGTGGGTGCAAAAGCTGCACCTTCTGTCCCTAGAGGTGGAGGCGGAAAATGATCCTGGGCCATCTGACTATCTCCTGCCTCCTCATCATCCTCCTCATCCTCCTCCCCGCTATCATTGGAGAAGACCTCAATGAAGTGTGCTTTTCTAGCAGCACACCTATGCCCTGGTGCCCATGACTCTTGACACGTGAAGCATAGCCGCTTCTTCCTCAACTCCCTCCTAGCATCATCATCTATCTGTGCCCGTCCTGGATTCCCCTTTGGAGGAGGAACCCTCACATCATTTCCCTTGGGCTGGAAGCCTCGTCTCTCGGGGTAAGGTGTCTGCGTCCTGGGCAATGCATCCTGTAAGTCCCTGGTCCTACTGATAGCATCCTGGAGTGTAGCTGGTCTAGTAGATATGACTAGAGCTCGAAGTGGCTCTGCCAATCCCTCCACAAACATATAGATCATCCGTGTCGCGGATAGATCTGGCACCATCATCGAGACCCTCAAGAAATCTACGATGTATGTCTCTGGGCTCCTCATCTGCTTGAGCTTTGTCAGCTCAATAAAATGTTGTTCCGAATCCCTCCGGTCAAAATGCTCTATCAACCTCCTGGTAAACCCGGCATATGTCGTCACTGTAGAGTGTCCGAGTGTAACCATCCCATGGAACCACCAGTCCTGGGCCTCACCATCGAAATGTAATGTCGCCACCTTGATGGCCTCCGTCTTCGACATCTGGTTAAGCTGGAAATAGATATCCAGCTTCTCCACCCAATAATTTGCCAAATTGTTTGATGATTCATCAAATGTAGGCAAATGAAATCTACTAGAGGCACGGTGGGAATATCCATCATGATAATGTTGGTGCCCTCTATGATGATCGCGGGGTCTACTGTCCCGCTGGAGCTGCACAAAATCTCTGAATGTGAGAGCATCCCTGAACTCCTGCCCGTAGGACTGATACTCTGCAAAATACTCATCTAAGTGTCCAGGCTCTGCCTCCTGCTGGGCTCCTGCCCCTGTATCCGCTCCCAAGAAAGTGGGCATGGTAGAGTGGGTAGGTGCACATGAAGCCATCGGCTGAGGAATATCATGCTGAGAAGCACCCTACTTCGGAAAATGGTGGGATGTACCCGATCCCTCTTTGACCTGGAAAACCCGTGGAGTCTCATGTTGCCTAGCCTCTACAGCTATGAACCTCTGTCCCATCACCTCAATCTATCTAGCTAAATCCTGCACAGACTTGAGGAGTGCCTCTCCAAACTGTTTGGCCTCTGTGTCATCTGCCATAAGCTCTTTCTCTCTTAAATCTACTACAAGCTCTACCTGTTCTGTGTCCATCACAGGCTCTCTCTCCTGATCTGCGTCCTCTACCCGGGCACAGTCTTCCTCTTCGTAGGTGGTCTCCAACCTATGCTCACGGTCTCTATACTTCCTGCCTCTGTATGGTCTCTTTCCTGATGTCATAGACCACAAGCTGAGCCAGAACTATGCTCTGATACCACTGTAATATCCCGTTTCGGGGATATCTCTAAAACACGGCAAAATCCAACCAGAGATAGACTGGGAGGGTATTTACCGGAGATGTCGCCTCTGAAAAGAGGACGAGATCTGGAGTCTACCTAGCCCTTTCCAGAATCTGTCTAAGAGTTAAAGATAAACACACCAAGTGGTATAGAACTAGAATGCTCAAAAACAATAATAGACATATAATATCATAGAAAGAGAATACGACAACTACGACAACTCATTTAGAAAACATGGAGAGAAAATGCTGAGCCATGTTATTAATCTAAGAAATGTAATGAAGTAAAATAGGCGATCTTGCTCAAAGCAAGTGAAGAAACACTCTCAGAAAATACAGGAAATGGCTGCTCTATGAACTGCGTCCCAGCTGCTGGAAAACTGTCATGTAGCTGCTACTGCTGGAAGGGACTGAAGACTAGGGGCTGATCCCCTTGCTGGAATGAGCTGAAAATCAGCAAACCTCCTCTCCTCAAAAACCCAGACAAAATCCAAAAACCATTCCAAGAATGGCCAACCCCGGAAATCACCAAAAACTGCCTCCCTAGTGAATTATGCTGGCCTCCAAGGCTCTGCGTAGTGGCTAGATGGAAACAGCTGAAATACTGACTCAAACTCTGCCAAAATTCTCCTAGGGGCAAAGGCTGACCCTCTGCTCAAAATCCTGGCGAAATCACCTGTAGAAACCCTAATCCAAAGCTCCTCCACAATGGACTGCGTCCTCTCTCCCAGTGACTGCACAGTCTCTATAAGCTCTAGCTCCGCAACAAACCCAAACAATAAAACAATTCACAAAATGATGAAAAACCAACCTTGCCCAAGCAGGCAGTCGAAGTCCCCCATGGCTAAGGGCGAGATCTTTGACTGGAGACACTCAATGCACTAAACAATGCTGCAGATAGGCTAAACAGCCAACGTGCTAAAGAAGACAAATGTCTCACTCAAAATCATCAACTCCAGAATGAATGAAATGAGGAGGCTCCTCCATCTTATATAATGTTGGTTTCCATTCAAAACCCAACGTAGCCTCTCTCTCCTCCACATAATCATCCTTATCTGCACAGAAGCTTGCAGAAACTTCTAGAGTGTACGTAGGCCCTTCTCCTCTACGTGGTGTTAGGCCCCCTTGACTCCCCCTTAGGTCACAACGTTGTGCTACTAGGTGGATGTCTTATTTCACTTAAGTGAGTTAGACCCTCTTCACTCACTTTTTTTATTTATTTACAAACTATAGACGGAAAACTAACAAAATCGAATATTCCAATTAGCTGTCGCTAATTAGGAATATTACACCTCCCCTTTTATTAAAACCTTCCTTAGTGTTTGTTGCATGTTTTCTTCTTTATGAAACATTTCTAATAACTTTTCTTATTTTCCGCTTCTTCCTCTCATGTATCATCTTTGGAAATAAAGGATCTCATTGCACTTCATCCTGAGTAGAAACTTTATTCTGGAGTGGGATATCTTCTTGGTTTAAGATACAGTAGGTTCTATGAGAAGGTATCCTTTGCCTCTACCTGTAGCATATTCTACTTAATTAGATGAAAATGACCATGTTCCTATTTATTTAGTAGCGATACATGGAACCATCAAATTTGTGCATATATTTGGAAATAGTAATGAATAAACCACGATCCGAATTTTGTGGGTTCTGTGTGATTTTGGTGTTTTTATAAACTCTTCGTGTTGTTGGAGTAATTTAATCTTTTCTTAGGATTGAAAAGAAAATATTTATTGTCTTTCATAATTTTAGTCAGCACTTTATTTCATCTTTTGTGATGACTCAACTTTGAGGAAGTCAATCTCCTACATTTATACTATGTTGGTCTTCTAGCACATTTGTATACATGTTGAATATGTGAGTATTGATTCTTACCTGTAGTCAACATACTTCAGCATGTAACCAAGAATTTCAACACCATTATTACAATACCATGATAGACTCAGTGTTCATACCCCTTAACATGAATTTTTCTTATTTATAAACTTTAATATACATAATTGTGCATTCTTTTTCACACTCCTCACCTAAAGAAAACTATTATCAAGGATTATTTGTAGCATGCTATGCATTGGATATTGTTATGTAAATGGTGCATATACTATTTTAGCCACTTTCATGGTTGTTATGTTATACTTAAAAAACTTTGTAGCTATGCCCACCTTTGACTATTTTTCTTGGTTGTTCACAGTCATCAACACTGGTAGAAAAAAATAGTTCGTTATTCAATCATTTTTATGATTGAACTAGCGTAATGTACTTTGAAATGTGCTACAATTTTTTCCATTTAATTCTTTCATTTGCTCATATTTCTAATCCTTCGATTTTTTTTTTCAAATTCCGATCTTTGTGGGGTCGTTTCCTTCTTTACATTGCTACTAATTATGATATTCTTAGCTTTTATTTGGATCTAATGTAATTAATAATTGTGTTTATGATACTCTTATATCAACTACAAATAGATGTCTTTCCTATTTAGGTGTATAACATCTTACTCATGGTTCTTATATTATTTTTTTCTTTTTTTGGTTATTTCCAAATGTGGCTTAATATAACACATTATTATAGTGTTTATAATTGTTTTCTTGTTCAACCTTTGTCCTTATTTACCCTCTATAATATTATTATTATGAGGTCTCATACATTGGAATTAATCTACAAGAAATATATCTAACTTTATCAATCTAGGAGATCACCAATTTAGCCATCGATTCCCTTGTAGAAAATTTAGTTTCCTTCCCAAAGTTTTATTAGTTATTCAAACAAATTCAATCTAAAAATATTTTCCTATTTAATTCCCAACGATATAATATTAAGAATAATTATGCTATTAGCTTTTGGTTTCTTCATATGAATATAAACAACGCTCAAGAAAATAATTTTTTTTGTACATGTTGTTTGTTAATAGTCCTAGATCCTTCTTTTAATCCATTTATATCTATCTTTATATATATTTAAATAACTTGTACCTTATGGGAATATTGCATGCTCCTTTATTCCTAGCAATACAACTTGTCTTAGACAATTTGTTCATAAACATACCTTGTTTTCTCAACTTCTAATTCAAGTTTGTACCTTCTTACTTTATTTCACAGAAAATACTTATAGGAAATTCTATATGTTTCCTTAATCTTTCAAAATTTATTGTAGAGAATTAATATTTCCCATTTCCACTCATTATCATATCTTAATTTCTTTGTAAAATGTAATATGGTTTTTATATTTCCTTTCCTTGAATTAATGCTCGCTCATATATTTGATAATATATTATGCTTTCATGTCGCATCCCAAACTTCATTTCTCTTGAAGAAATATGTCTGACGCATTTTTTATTTTATTTTCAGACTTCCCACAACACTGGTCACTAATTTAAGTGTCTCTCTCCACCCTTTAGTATTATGTTCCTTACACCCTTATTCCAAAATTTTCATCTTAGCCCTACTCGAGAATGTGACTGTTAATAAATTTATTGTGGCACATACATTTTTGGGTCACTTTAGATCAAAATTGATATATATATATATATATATATATATATATATATTGAACAGACACACATACATTTCTTAGTCTGAATGCCCAACATTGATGCCTAGATCAGATCATCCTTATTCATGTGTTAAGTAAATCATATCATCATATTGTATACATCCTCATTCTAGTCGGAAACAATAATTGGTAGCACATTTAGGTTTACTATAAGAAAAAAAAGAAGTTGTTTGTGCAAAATTTCCCAACTACCTCTGTATTTTGGTATATTCGTGAACCAGATTTTCTCTAAAGGCCAACATATATCTCTTTTTTTTAATGGTATCTAATTCATATAGTTTTTAATATTAGCTACCCTTTTCTTCTAATATTTATATGTAAAAAATAATTAGTAATGAAAAAGGTCAATAGTCTGTGCAAATATGAATGATTATTCTATACTTTTCATACTGAATGTACCCATTTTAGCACAAGGATAACACATGGATCCTGTGTAAACCAGACAAGCAATTTGAAAATCGGCATTATCAAGGTTGATGTCCCCTATTTATCATAAAATGTACATAATTAATGACCATTTTCATATTCAATGTCAGTATTCCAATAAAAATTTAAATCATTACATTTAGGAGAGTGAGTAATATTGCAGGTTTCATATCTAAAGTTATAACTTGCTCAATTGTGTTATAAAAATGATATTATTTCTTGTTTTTTTCCCTTTTTTCCAAGACACATATCATGTGCACATCAGAATCAATATTCAGATTCATCCGTAGTTATGTCAGTAAAAATAATATGAAGGATGTAGGGGACTCCTCTGCCTACATAAATAAAGGGATGATGACACCCCTAGACATAAAAATGTCTATCTCTTTCCAAAAAATGGTCATTCTTATTTAATTTTGAATAGTGAAATCCAAATTTTTAGAATGACTTATGTTCTTTTAAGAAAGTTATTAGGTAACAAGTGGTTTCTCTACCTTACTCCAGTTGTTTATATTAAGTGATCGATAACCTTTTTTTTCCAAAGCATACTTGGGTATACCTAAACATACATTTTGGTTTCATTCTTTAAAAATTATATTACATTTTTTGGCCACTCTATTCTCACAAGCTTCGATGTATATTTTACATGGTTTCGACGGTATGTATTTGTGATGATTTCACGTCTTTCTCATTGCTATGACCTGTATTACACTCACCATATGCACATGGAATCCATTAGGTCAACATTATTTAAGTCAAACCAAATCCATGGTTAATGGCCAAGTTTCCCTGTGCTAGATTAAAGTGGATGAACAATGTTGGTTTGGTTTCACGTTTAGTGAGCTCACCGTTTATTGCTTATTGGACTCCCTCTAACCTCACACTTGAAAATATAACTCCATGTGTCCCTTTTCAGGTGACCATCCTTCTCTCTCTTCTACGATTGCACATAATACACATGTTGTACTATTATTTGGTAGTAGGGAATATGATGGAAGACCTGTATCACTCTAATCCAATCTCGCGGTGAGAGCATGGGTTTCACGTTTAGTGAGCTCACCGTTTATTGCTTATTGGACTCCCTCTAACCTCACACTTGAAAATATAACTCCATGTGTCCCTTTTCAGGTGACCATCCTTCTCTCTCTTCTACGATTGCACATAATACACATGTTGTACTATTATTTGGTAGTAGGGAATATGATGGAAGACCTGTATCACTCTAATCCAATCTCGCGGTGAGAGCATGATATTATAAACCCTACTACCTTTCCCATCAAGTTTCCACTCATTTTGGTTGTAATATGGAGAAGTATATCATATTTTGTTCGGAAACCTCTCTTGATATCTCTTACTAGAAAATCTCCTTCTGTTGCTTCGAAACACCTGGCCACACCTGCAATTGCTTCGAAACACCTGGCAACACCTGCAATTGAGAAATTGACATGAAGATAAGCTACATAGTTGGTTTATGTTATTACTTACTAACTGGATCACATTATCACTTTTTTATTTTTTTTTCTCTTCTATTTTTTTTTCATATCACTCTTATCCCGAAATTAACTTAGTTTTATTTTCAGGTTTCATAGCGGAAATGATGATGGTGTAATAGTGCACTAATCCCATCCTGCAGTTCGTCAAGGTCAGATAAATTTCAAAAATTTCCCCACTGAGTTTTCCTTTCATTTCATAAAGTTTGTTCTTTGGTGCTGGAATTTTATTCGAATCACCAATACAATGGATTTTCTTGGCGCTTTCACCGAAATTGAGGATTTTCCTAACGTCCCTGTAGATGACAAGATTGGTATGAAATAATTTCTGCTTCAGGTAACTAGGTTCTTACTGGCTATTGTTTCATTTTCTTCCTAGTTTAAGAGAGAAAATTTGATCATTACTTTCTCTTAGGTTTCCTCCCAACCTTATGGTTCCAAATTCATTTCCACAATGTTAAATTAATTTCTGTATTTGTTTTTCACATGTCGTTATGGATTGAAGGGTGCGTGGTAACTTCTATGTAGGTACCATGATGGCACCCTTGAAAATTTCTCGTGAACTGCACATTCTTTTTCTCCAATTTTGTTTTTGGTTGAGTGACCTCACTAATTTCTCCCATCCAGGGTGGTCTTCAAAACTTGTTCCTACGGTATCTCTCAGTGTGGAGTGTAAAATCATAACACGCCATGAGGTTCTACAAGGGTGCCTTGCTTTGGCCCTCCTCGCCTAAGACGGAGTAATTTACATCTAGTCAATCTCTGGTTTAGTATTTTCCCAACAAAACATTATTTTCCCTTTAAGAAATGGGAATTTCAGATTAGCTTTGACAAGAGCATGTTCCAACTTATTTTCTACAACGCAGCTGAAACTAATCTTATTTCTTTTATTTTACTATCCTTGGGTTCGACGAAAATATACTCCATAATTTTAGGAGTGATGTAACTTATCATGTTTCTAAAAATATTGTAATAATGTTTCCCAGTAATATTTTTATTCCATGATTTTTCAGTTGATTTCTATAGCACATTATCTCCTAATTGATTCTTGTATTTATAATATATTGATAAGTTGAGTAATCCTACTTGTATTGAAGCAATTTGAATGTTATTATCTTTGTTGAATTTTTTTTAAACGAAAATGAGATTAATCTACTATGCGTAGGGTTTACTTATATCTTAGATTTTTTTTCCATGGTCATGCTTGTTTACAAAACATGGAAAACAATATTTATGTCTATTATATACGACTATTAAGGATTTGTAGAAGTGTACTTAAAAGGTACACATATCTTCTACTACACCTGTAAAAACTATTACATCATTTCCAATGAATTTGTTTCTTAAAATTAAGAAATAAATTCGAATTTTGACATGCACATGGGTCGCTTATTTTGATAATCATTATAGTTTCCATGATGATTTCCTATATTTTTTTATCTTGAAAATAATAGTTGGTGACCCAAAAATAAATATATTTTCATATAATTTCTTTTTCCTTGATATCATTTAAAAGGTCACCGCTCCGACCCTAACCCTCTTTTCTGCATACATATCGTTCAATAACTCTTCCGATGTATGAATTTTGGCTACCACAATCGTAATTTTTGTTGCATTTAACAAAATAGTTTCTAATCGAATCAATCCATAGAATCAATGGTAACATACTGTATTAACTTGTCTATGGTTCTCATTGGTCATGAGCCTGATATCAGCTTAATCCCAATCTCATCCCATTTGATGGGTGCGGTGGTTGGTTGGTTTAATTCTTAAGATTAGACCCCATCTTTTTCACCAATATAAAATTCCTCACAACGATGTATACAAATCAGACAATCCATTCATGTTTTCTTATTCAAAATTTTCCAGCCTGTGTATTTCATGGTAGGCTACTCATTGTCGAGGTATACACTGGTTTGATAAATTCAATCTAACACACTCGATTGTAAGTGTATTATTGACACGCCATTCCTATGTTGATAAGGTAACATTATTTTTGTAGTTCCCAATCTCTCTCTCTATATATATGTGTGTGTGTGTGTGTGTGTGTAAGTATTTATCTGTGAATGTAAAAATAACACCTCTTGGTTATAAGTCTATAGTGTTTCCGTGACTTTTCAGATCAGTTACTATTTCAAAGATGATCTTTCCTCCCCATCCACCACATTCTTGTAGTTTACCTTGAGTGCACTACTGATGGTGTTTTATACTTGTGTATACCCTTGAGATATAAATTTGGTGTGCACTCTGATACTTAGTTTTTTGTTTTAAAACACTTTTGGTTGTTATATCCTCTTATTTCACACTGCTGGCATAATTTGTTGTATTTCCTACACAATTTACTATTATTGTGTGTGAATGGTATTTCTTCACACCTTATAGCCATTAAGGGTCATTATTGATAAAAATATAAGTAATAATTCTTCTCTTAAGAATGAATAAAATACAAACAAATCAAAACTAGATCTTGGAGGTCCTTAATTTTAGAATTATTGTGATTCTTATTGACCCCTTACCAATTTTAACCAATGATCAGGATTCATACGGTAACCTTGTCCCTCATCTGTAATTTTAGAACCAACTTCACTATTAATGACTATGTACATCATAATAAAATTCAGTTTAGAATGACTAATTTTCTTTAAGAACATAAGATGTGTGTATATTAGATAAGCAATAAATTCTATCTTTTAGTAGATTAACATATAAACCTAATAATATACTCATTCAAAATACTTGCAAAATTTAATATTGTAAGTACAAGCTTTATACTACAGATATGTCTGAACATACACACAGAAAAAACTAGTCGACATACTTAGGAATTTCACATAGCTTTCCAACCAACCTAGAACTATTTCCTCCAGTTCGTTCCTTGAGCTCAAAATTTTTTTCCATGCATAAATCCCCCCTATTTATCCATTCACTAGGTATTTAATACATTTCTTCCATGATAACCTTTCCTTTAGTGGCATCTTGCTTTTGTGGAACTTTTGATCCACTTGCCTAGGATTTTCCATAAAATCCCACCTTTCTCTCTCGCGACACTTTTATGCTTATCCAAGCTTAACATATTTCTCGAGATAAGAAACTTAATGGATTTTTCTCTCCCATCCATTAAGCTTATCCAAAATTCCACATAGAATTCTTATCAGCAAAGAATCATCCAATCTCATTTACCCATGATATTGTATTTTTCTTTTCATTTCATTCTTTGGAAGGAGTATCATGTCTAGGTGTCTCATTTCCAAGTACCTACATTATATTTATTTATTTATTAATAATATTCATTTACATAAATATTCCACTATTATTCTTCTTTTTAGTTGCATTGTTTCTAACGTAGCTCAGTGCAACTAACATTGGATTACCATAACAAAGGTATATTACAGGGAGAGATAGATAGAAATATAGATATGGAAATAGAGTCTATGTATATTTTCATACTGATATAGACAAATAAAGGAGAGAAATAGTGAGATAGAGATATAGAAGGAGGTGGTGAGAGGGATTAAGGGATATGAATAAAGGGAGGGAGGAATAGAGAGTGACATGTGTTTAGGGGACTGAAATAGAGAGAAAAATAAGGAGGGATGGAGGGAGGTATAGATATAATTGATAGGGGGTGAGAGGGAAGAAGAGAAAGATAGAGAAAGGGACAAAGAGGTAGTTGTAGAGAGATAGGGGAGAGAGAATGAGAGAGGGAGGGAGATAAACAAATAATGGAAGGTGGAGATGTAGGGTATAATAAAGAGACACAAAGAGACAAATATGTACATGGAATTTATATCTAGAAATTAATGAATATTTTAGTTTTTCACTAAATTAGATCTATTTATTATAGTGTAGTTGTTGATTTAAACCACTAATTGATCACTTGCACTAGATGCATTTATTTCAGTGTAGACGTGAATTTCTAATACTAATTGATCACTTTCACTATATGCATTTATTTCAGTGTCGACGTCAATTTCTAATCCTATTTAATACCTTACACTAGATTCATTGATTTCATTGTAGATGTTGATTTCTACTCCTATTTTATTTCTTGCACTCAATGCATTGGTTTCAGTGAAGAGATTTATTTCTAATCCTATTTGATCACTATCACTATATGCATTGATTTCAATGTAGATGTCTATCTCTAATCCTATTTAATATCTTACACTAGATGCATTGAATTTAGTGTAGATGTCGATTTCTAATCCTATTTAATACCTTACACTAGATGCATTGATTTGAGTGTAGCTGTCGATTTATAATCATATTTAATACCCTACAATAAATGCATTAATTTCAGTGTAGATGTTTATTTCTACTCCTATTTGATTGGTTGCATTGGATGCATTGGTTTCAGTGTATATATTGATTTCTAATCCTATTTGATTGCTTGTACTTTATGCATTTATTTCGATGTAGATATCGACTTCTAATATTGTTTTATTGCTTGCATTAGATGCATTAATTTTAGTGTAGATGTTGATTTTTAATAGTATTTGAATGTTTGCAATAAATTCATTCATTTCATTGTAGGTTTTGATTTTTTATTTGATGCAACTACATGTATGATGTGCATTAATTTCGAAAATTAGATTAATATTGTGTATTGATTTCAGTGTAAGCACATATTTACCCCCTCCATCTATATCTCTATCTCCCATTTTCTCTCTTTATTTATCTCTCTACCTCATTCCCAAAACATACACACTCTCTCTCGATATCTATCTATCTAAATATCTCCCCCCCTTTTCCACTCCCTCTCTCTCTCTCTTCCTCTTCTCTCTCTCTTTAGCACTTCTCTCTCCTCTTAGCTTCCTCCCTCCCTTTCTTTGCCTGTCTCTTCTTCCCTCTCTCTCCCCTTATCTCTCCTTCTCTCCCCAAAAACATACACACACACTCTTTCTCTCAGTGTAAGAACATACAAATTATTCATGATGTGAATTGACTACCGTGTTAGAGTAATTCAACCATAAATACAATAGTTAAATTTTCATCCTAAATAAAATGTCCACTTACCTGAAATTTTTGCTACCTAAAACTATAAAATATTTGTAATTGGATACATTCTTATTATTTTTAATTGTATACATTCTTATTATTCCCATTTTCCATCATTCAATATTCTCAATCACTTTGCATTCAAATGCGGGAACAAAAAATAACTACCATTGAAAATTATTTGGTATTTAACACTCCATAAGTCATATTAATGATTTACTTTGGAGAAAATTACTATTAATATTGGAGAAAAATAGGGAGAAGGTATGATGGTTAATACAATAGATCGAATTAAATATTTAAATAGTCTATGATTTAAATTGTCCTTTTCAAATGATGGATATCAGAAAATGGAAAAACTAATAGGTGTGACAAGAAGAACAATAGAAGAAAATATTTTCAGATTGATCAGAATGAAGATTGCTTGTAATTAATTATATTATTTCTATTTATATTTTATATCATTTATCATTGCTACATTATCACTTTGCACTCAAATTTTTTATTTCATCATTTTTCATCATTCAAGTTACTAACAATCTCTCTCATCTCAAAAAACTAAGGTAACTATAGAAATTTGAAATTAAATTGACCAAATTATTGTTATACATATTTATCATATTTAAAATGATAAAAATAACTATATGTTCAACAAATTTTGTGTGACCATACATGATTGAAACCAGCCAAGGTCCATCTTAACCCTAGATCTATCGAGCTTTGAGAGGGGTAAAATCTCTCTAGGTGCACACCTCTCCTCAAGTGTTGCACTAAGAAAAGAGGTTTTCACTTCGATAGATTTGATCCCTCCCAAAATTTGATAGATCCATAGTTAAGATGGATCTATTTAATTATTAATCCCATAAATAATCAAACAATTCTATATGATCTTAACCTTATATATACCAAGGGTCAAGAGAGGTCAAATATTTTTTCTCTCTAAAATAGCTTTGTACCTTAAGAACTTTTATCCCTCTTGGAGGCTGGTACATATATGGTTCAGATGGATTTAGGTTAGTATTTATTTAAAGTTATTTTTATTTTAATATTTTATTTTAATTTTAGATAACATAATATAGCAAGACATTATAATATTTTTCAATGGGATAAAGAGCATCACTGAAGGTAAACAAGGAAGTAGAATGATAAATATAATAAATTTCTATGGTGAGATTGCTCTAACTTTTTTCTCCTCAGACTTTGTTTATAGATACTTTCTCTAGGATGATAATAACTAATAATATTAATAATATCTCAAATATCCATAGGCAAAATAAATAAATAAATAAAAATACGAAAATTTCTAATTCCTTTGCATTGTATGAAACATCATAAAAATTAATCAAACGCTCTCCAAAACAATATAAATATTTTTAATACCATTTGAATTATCCATCCCATTCGAAGGTCATCTTTTGTTAGGATTTTTCATCCTTCTAGGCCTTTACATGTTGGCTATGCTAGTTTAGGGTTTATATTCGTAACAATTAAAAACCATGACACTCATAAACCTTGCACTAAATCTGGTTGTGACATCCATACCCAGGTCATGACTCATAATGTCACAGGAGATGGTGATCTCATTGATCTAATGGTAGAAACCTAGGTATGAGGCTATCACAATATTTTCCTTGTATACATGTAAGGATGACCCTGACAAGAGCATAGTGACTCTATTTTGTGAAATCATGGAACTGATGGCATCGAGAATGTTAATGTAGATACACCTTTGGGAAACTAGGAGGTTCCCATAGACATTACTTCTCACTATGGCCCCATCATCCAGGTTTCACATGGTGGCATAAATGTCTCTAACTATAAAAAAATATGGTTCCTTGAGAATGAAAAATTCTCTAATTTCAAACTCGTATCTTGCCATTTTTTCAGAATCTCATATAAACACATATGGGTGGTCAAGCATAGTACTTGCTAGAGCATGGCTGTAAAAAAATCTAAAAAGAGAGCATTCATCGCCTCCATTTGACCCATGAAGATTCCTATAGTGATATTCCCTACCCAACTCTAGTAGCCTAATTTCGTCAACAGGAAATGAGCATGCTCATAACCAAAGATCAATACATGGTGAATCTTTTATTCTCATTATAGACACATACTCACCATTATCAGATTCAAAAGGTGTTTGCTACATCCTTCGATAATAAAGGTAATCCCTCCTTCAAAAAACCCCTTAACGCGGACTTTTCTAGAAGAAGGACCACTTAGCACTCAAGAAAAGTGGAACTTTTAGAGTAGAATCACCATTATAGGTTTATGCATTAATTACACCAAAGAAAAGGTATTATTACACACCTATTCTAACGTTAAAATATTCAAAACATCTATTTACATGGACAAAGCATTTTGGTTTGTAAAAGAACCGTTACTACCTAATCAACATTTTTCAAGTGATTAAACCTAACTAATAATTTGATGTTGTTTATGGAGAAAATTTATCGAAGGGGCACAATATTGTTAGTTCAAATGTTTCTTTTGGGACTCAAGGAACATGGTTACTTCCTTTTCATGGTTACTTGCAATTTTATGTTCATTGTAATTGTATTTGTAATTCTAATTGTAATTTTAATTGTAATTGTATGTAAAATATTTGTGAAATTTTAATTGTATTAATGTAAAATTATTGTAATTGTAATTGAATTGTATGTAAAATTCTAAAATTATAATTGTAAATATTGTAACTATAATTTTAATTGTAATTGTATGTGAAATTGTAAAATTATAATTGTAATTGTAATTATAATTTTAATTGTAATTGTATATATGTAAAATTGTAAAATTGTAATTGTAATGTTATATATGTAAAATTGTAATTATAATTGTAAATTTTATATAAAATTCTAAAATTGTAATTGTAATTTTATGTAAAATTCTAAAATTGTAATTGTAAATGGTAATTGTAATACTAATTGTAATTGTATATGAAATTGTAAAATTGTAATTGTAATTTTAATTGTAAATGTATGTAAAATATTTGTAAAATTTTAATTGTATTAATGTGAAATGATTTTACTAAAATTTGCAAATTTGTAAAATTGTAAATAATTGTAAAATAATAAATCTAGAATAATATGAATTTTTGTAACATAATAAAGTTTAGAAAATAATGCAACTAAATTCATGTCCTTTAGAATTATCATTATTTTTTTATGATCTTACATACAAAAAATGTATGCCATTGTTTTTGAGATCAACATAATTGCAAATTATCAAGTGAAATTTTGATTTTAGCATTAACACAATGAAAATTACCAATTAATTCAAAATACATATTATAATGTTTTGAAAAAATAGTGTTAGTTATAAGTTAATTAAGTCATCTTCTATATAAAAACCCATCTTAAAAAGTATAAATGATCAAATAACACATGTACCATATCACTCTCGATTCTCATGATCACCCTCATTATCTTCCAGCTCACTTGGCATGATAACACTATTGGTATCAATAATATGTTTTCATCTAGGGTCATGTCTCAATACAAACCACCAATCCCTATCCAACACATCTGGGAAAAAAACACCTAGTTGCAGTGTTTGGGGAAAACATAAGGCTCCCTAGCTTCATCCCACATCTTTCTAGAGTTGATACATATCAGTCTACTATTGCGATCTTCCTTTACATTATTCCAATCAAAGGTGTCCCACCACTTGCACCTAAAAATAACACATTGGATAGAAGAGAAATCCACTTCTGGTGCACTAATGCTGCACCTTTGCCCATAGTGTGCATATAAATTCATATCATATACATGTGACCCAAATAAATCTATTTAGCATTAGCCCTTAAGTGCGATTAATCTCCTTACACCAAACAATATATTATACATATATAAAATGCCCAATTGAATAAGTAATTATCTGGCTCGTAACTTTGTTTTAAAATCTTGATGTTGACAAATAAAATGTCCAGCCCCCAAGTTATTAACCCTTCATCAGTTCATCGTCAAATATTATGAACCCATTCCACCATTTAATTATGATTAAAAATTTAATGCCAACAAATAGAATTCCGGGCCCAGTTATTTATCAATAAATCTTACACTGACGATCTGTTCTTGCCAGTTCATCCAACAACTATCGCACTCTATCATGCATGAAAATTAAGGTTTTTATAATTTGCGAAATTTATGGTTTTTGAGTGCAACGTGGCACCTCTAGACCCTTTTTGTACTCTTCAAACTTTTACCACTTACCACTTCAAAGCTTTGTGAAAACCACTTGCTAGATTGGAAAACCACCTCGCATTTCTGATCCCAATCCTTCAGCTCCGGTTGATTTGAAATTCCTATAAGTTTCATTTAATTTATGGAATACAAATCGATTGTGGTAGATAACATCAGTTACAACGAAAATCTGGAGTTCGATTCCATATGAGCACAACTAAATATCACCATCCTTCAACATTTTCAAAAATAACTTGCAAACTTTTCTGGAACAACATTTGAATATAATTGAACACAAACAACTCCCATCATCCTATCTTGTTTTTTTATTTGAGTACTAGTATGTATGAAATTTTCAATATGAAAATACTACTGTAGTGATTGATTTATTTCACCTACTTATTTATAATAAGTTATGTATAGATGATTCAATAAATTTTGAAATAAATATAGCTGCATTATTCAGTTTAATATTAAAGAACAAGAACAAATAGAAAAAGCACAACACAATAGAAACAACCACATGAACACAGTTATTTTTGGACAATTGTCCTTGGAAAAACCCAATGTGGGAAAATCGTTGCAACGGATGAGGGTTTATATTAATATTTAGCAGTGAAAAGATCGTTTACAGAATACATGATGAGCAAATATTTTAGCATACACCTCGGATGAATTTTTGGGACAATCCAGAAGAATTATCGACACATGAGAGGTCCTCCTCTTCCCTTTGCGTCACTCTATGTGGCGCTTCTGCAGTCACTGCGCTAGACTGCATAAGTCTACGTGGAGGGATAGTGCTACTGCTTAGAGTTGCCTCCCCTTCGTCTTCTGCATGCCTTATCTTCATCTTTGTTTACTTCTCCCTCCTCCTTCTATATCTGCAAGCCAACCTCTACAACGTCACCCTTGGAAAAATAATTATCTTACCTCAGAATTGATTTCCTTCAAGTATTGATAATGTGCCAAGGTTACTTTCCAAATGACCCTCAAGCCTTCTCTTATAGTCTTCTCACTAATGAATCAACGACCCAGATTATGTCCTTAATCAATGGGTTAGATTAAAATATGACTTTATATTTGTTTTCTATAAGGTTCACACTCTGCTTTATGAATACCCTTTAAATATTTTATTTCTGTAAGTTTAGACTTAGGGATCACTTTAAAATAATTAATTATTTTAATAAAGACATATTTGAGTGGAATTTCCACAAAATATTTCTGGGTTCTTTGGAATACTGTTGTCCAATCCTATCCTCAAAATTTTAGACCTAGAACACTTATCGATGCTATAAAATCAACACTCCCTCCTAGCGAGGAAAGTGTTAAATCAAGGTACTAACTATACTACTATGATTCTAAAGCATCCACTGTGATGCTGATGTCCAAGCTGTTTCCCCCCATGTCTGCGGTGCTACCATTTGTATTGTTTCCTATGACACTATCTCTACCACTGCCTCATTGGTATTGCAACTCCCTATGACTCTAAAGACCACCCATTCCTCTAATAGAAAGGGTTCTCAACCATCCCCATCTTTTCTTCGAAGTAAGTAAACTTAATATTACTCAGAGCTTTGGTGAGGATATCTGCCACCTATTCTCTTGTAGGAGTGTACCTTAACTGTACAAATCCTTGTTGGAAATAGTCTCTGATGAAGTGGCACCTAATGTCAATGTGCTTCGACCAGTATTGAAACACAAGATCCTCGGAGAGCTTGATGCAACTATGATTATCACACAAAATTACGCCTGGTTCTAGCCTCTTCTTGAGTATGTACAAGAGTAGTTTACAAATCCATATGGCCTCACACAAAGCTGTTCTTTCTGCCATATATTTAGCCTCGGATGAGCTCAGTACAATGGACTTCAGTTTCCACTGCACTAGAAGTCATTCCTGATCTGAGACTGAAATAGTAACCAATGGTACTTTTCCTAGGTACTGAGCTTCCAACCCAATGTGCATCGGTGAACGCTCTCAACTAGATTTCATTGCCTTTAGTGTACTTCAACCCATACTTGACCGTCCCCTTCAAATATCTAAGAACATGTTTGGTTGCTGCCCAGTGAGCCCTCCTTGCTTCGACTATGAACTGACTAAGGATATTCATTGTAGAATAGGTGTCTGGTCTAGTGTTGACCAGGTACATCAATGATCCAATGAGTTTCCTATACAAGGTAGGGTAAGCCTCATCATTCTTGGACATGTCTATCTTCTTCCAGTTTGTAATCATTGGCATAGCCATAGGTCTACAATCCTCCATCTTAAACCTCTTCAAGATCTTTGTAGTGTATCTTCCTTGTCTAATGAAAATTTCTCCCTTCTACTGCGAGACCTCCAAACTAAGAAAATAGTGCATCTGCCCCAGATCCTTCATGTCGAATTTAGTAGCCAGATTCTCCTTGCAGTCTTTGATGAGCTTAGATGATCCAGTCAGAAACATATCCTATACATATAATACCAATATTAGTGGGTCATCCCCTACTCTCAGATAGTAGAGGTTGGGGATGACTGGATCTACATCACTCTTGACAAATCCCATCTTCTGCAGGTAGCTATCAATTCACCCATACCATGCTCCGGGGGCTTGTTTTATTCCATATAAGGATCTCTTAAGCCTACATACATGAGTCTTCTACTCATGTGTCTCAAATCTCCCATCCCATCTGCACTACGAGATAGATGACGAATATGATTGGAGTGTGTCGAGCTACAGGGGTGAAGGTTTCTTCATAGTTGATCCCTTATTTCTATGCATAGCCCTTAGCCACAAACCTAGCTTTGAACTTCTCTATGCTGCCATCTACAGCATACTTGATCTTGTAGATCCACCTTGATCTAAAATCGATCTATTCTCAGGTCTAGGGACTACTTACCATACATCCTTTGTCATGATGGACCTATACCCCTCCCCCATGTGATCTACCCACACATGATATTGAGTTTCCTCCCGAAAAATAGAGGGTTATCTGACATGTGCTACTAGTGCCTGGTACTTCTTAGGTTTTTTATGTACACTCTTCCCATCTCTAGGGGCTCCAACAAATTCTTCAGCATCCCTCAGAATCTATTGGATCTCTTTTCTTGTTCTTATACTAGTGGTGGTTGTATTTTCCTATTCTCCTGCTTTCTTTTCTTCAGAAGATCTTTCCTCATAACTTTTGTACCGTGGAAAGGCACTTAAGCCATCTCCTATAGGTTCCTGAGGCTATACTAGCAGATCCTCCTAAACCTGCATATTTGTAGCCATTTCCTGGGATATTCTTAGGGCTCTCTCCTCCATGAATTTCACATCCCGCCTTACTACGATCTTCCTATTTTCTGGAATATAGATGCGATATATCTTCACATTTTCACTATATCCCACAAGATAACCCATCTCTGCATTCTAATCCATTTTCTTCCTCTTCTCATCGGGTACGTGGAAATATGCTATATTGCCAAATATCCTCATATGGTTCACCTCAGCCTTGCTTCCAGTGAATACACTCTAAGGGGTCACATTCCCCAATTCTTTATGGGGCACCCTGTTCTTCACATACACTATTGTATTGCAGGCTTCTGCCCATAGAAATTTGGGCATATCTTGGTCATATAGCACGCCCTTGTAGCTTCTAAAATGGTCTTGTTCTTTCTTTCTGCAACTCCATTCTTCTCCGGATTGTATGGAGTTGTCGATTCTCTCTTGATGCCTTCCTTTGCGCAGAAAATTGTGAGGTATTTATCAATATATTCTCCAGCACCGTCTAATAGTACCTTCTTGATCTTCTTTCTGGTCAAATTTTATACCAAGCCCTTTAATTCTTTGAATTTCTCAAAGACTTCATCTTTGGTTTTAAGAAAATAGATCCATTTTTTCCGGGAATGGTCATCAATAAATGTAGCAAAATAATTTCTTCCATTGAGAGCAGGCTTGGAAATTGGCCTACATATGTATGTGTATCAACTCCATTACACTCTTGGCCCTACTGCTGCTTCTTGGAAATGTTTCCTTGGCATACTTCATTAATACTCATCCCATGCAGACCTCATCTTTACTTGTGCTAAGTTATGGAGCTCCCATGATAGTATTCTTGGGGATCTTCAAGGCTCCATGATGTAAATACACCATCCTTATGTGCCATAATTCATTCAGGTCTCTTTCATATATACTGTGGATTAGTACCATTGGAGACTCGAGCTGAAGTTTATATAGTTTCTAGCTTCTTACTCCAATTTGTGCCTGCCTTTTCCAGCTAGAATGTTTGACATAAAATTTATTTCCAATAAAGTATACATTGTAACCCTTGTTCTGGAGCTGATACATAGAGAGTAAGTTCATCCCCAATCCTAGTACATGTAATACATTTGTGGTTCAAAGCTTGTTCCCAACTTATGTCTGAGATATTATGGTTCCTCTACCAACGGGGGTACATTTGGCCTTATTTCCAATCATGATCTGAAAGTTCATATGTTCTTCCTGGTAGCTCGAAAAACATTCTGGAACTCCCTTCATTTGAGCATATGCTCCACTGTCAATATACCAAACTCCTGGAGAGGTCGTGATTGACACACACGCGTAATCCTCTCTAGTCTGGATGCCAGAACTCACATGTCATGATCCCTCTGTTTTTCAATGTGTTCTGGAGGACTAAGTGATACCTTCTGAGATATTGCTACAACTATGTCGGATCTCATTTCAATTGTAGAACCTCCTCTTCTCTCTTTTTCCTTTAGCTCTTATACCATGTGAAATTTTCAATCTAAAAAAACAATTGCATTGATTGATTTATTTCATCTAGTTATTTATAATAAGTTATTTACATATTCTTTAGTAAATTTTGAAATAAATACAGTTGTAGTATTCACTTTAATCTTAAATAAAAATAATGAATAGAAAAAGCATAACACAATAGAAACAACCACATGAACACAGTTACTTTTGGACAATTTTCCCCATAAAAACCCAAAGTGGGAAAACCAATACGGCAAATGATGGTTTATATTAATATTCAGCAGTGAAAATATCATCTACAAAATACATGACAAGCAGATATTTTAGCATACACCTGAGATGAATCTCCGAGATACTCTGGAATAATTCCCGACACATGGGAGCTCCTCCTCTACCCTCTACTTCACTCTTTGTGGCCTATCTGTGCAGTCACTACACTAAACTGCGTAAGTCTGCGTGGAGGGCTAATGTTGCTACTCAGCGCTGCCTCCCCTTTGTCTTCTTCCTGCATTATCTTCATCTGTTCTGACTTCTCCCTCCTCCCTTTGTCTTTGAAACCCAACCTCTACAACCTCACCCTCTGAAATCGAATTCTCTTACTGCATAATATATTTCCTTCGGGTACTGAGAATGTGCCCAAATTACTTTCCAAATGACCCTCTAGCCTTCTCTTATAGTGTTCTCGTTGATAATTCAACGACCTAGATTATGTCCTTAATCAATGGCTCATATTAAAATATGATTGGATCTTTGTTTTCTAGAAGATTCACACTCTGATTTATTAATACCATTTAATTATTTAATTTCCCTAAGTTTAGACTTAAGGATCACTTTAAAATAATTAATTATTTTAATGAAGTAAGATCTGAGGGGAATTTCCACAAACGATTTTAGGGTTCTCTCGAATAATATTGTCCAAGCCTCTCCTCAAAATTTGAGACTTGGAACACTTTTCGATGTTATAAAATAAACTTTATAGTGTACTCAAAGCTAGTGCTTCTTTTATTATTGTTAGTGTTCTTGTTGAATTTGGGGCATCTTCCACTAATTGAAGAAATAGTTACACTTCAATAAATTTTTTGAAGTTTCCAACGAGGATATTAGAAATCCAATTCTGCTAGCCATATGACTAACAATAATCATCATGTTTGCAGTAAGAAAATAATTCCTGAGAACCTATAATGAGAGATTCATCATCCAATATTCCAAAACATGGAATCCATTTAGGTATCGATTAAACTACTTAGGTGAGATAATAAATGATTCATTCTCCATTTGAATAAGAGTTATTTTTTGTAGCTATATTCATACATTATTTGTATAAAATGAACATGTTCAATATTTTCTTTACTCAAACTAAGATAATATAGTACTGTAACTTTATGGTCATTATGTTCTAAAATAAAAGTCATCTAATTTTGTACCATTTTCTGTAATCTTTAATTAGACTCCATGGATAATTTTCTACCTTACCAATGATAAAATTTCATAATAAAATTTTCTTGTTCAAGTGATGGGGTGATTTCCATTGGAGAATTTTCCAACCTTAGAAACTTGCATTTCGATAACTATGACTTCTTCCTAGATGGTCCTCTTTACTATTCATGCTACATTCTACCAAAGCCCCAAAAATTTTAGGATACATATCCCATGAACAAGAAATATAGATGGGGTTAAATTCCATTGTGTTTGTTGATGAGCTTACATTAATATTTGTTGTTGTTGTTGTTGAGATAGAAGTTGCAAGTGATTAAATTTTCTGGTAACAATATCATGTCACATGTATGCTTTCAAAGTATTAGAATAACCCAACATATGCATTTTTTGACTCCTAACACCTAATTTATTTCTTTGTTGTTTGAGAATTAAAGCATAACATGTAGATCCAAAAAATCTGAAATGTTGAAAAGTATGAATTTTATTATACCTAAGTTCATAAGGATTTTTTTTGTTTATAACAGAAGCAGGACAATGATTCCTAATATAATTTATACAAATAATTGCTTCCTCTCGTAACATCAACTTCACATTTTAAAAAATAATAATGGATCTAGAAATATTAACTAATGTCCTATCCATACGTTTTGCAACACCATTTTGTTGTACATTATAAGGTATTATAGTCTAATGTTTGATTCCATTGTCCTTTAAATATTATTCAAAGAATTCAATGTATATTCACCACCATTTTCAGTTCTTAGAGTGTTGATATTCGGTTGCGTTTCATTTTGAATCATCAAATAAAGAGTTCTAAATTTTTCAAAAATTTGCAACTTTTCTTTCAACAGATACACCCAACACATTCACGAGTAATCATCAATGAACATCATCATATATTTATTACAATTGGTAGTTGCCATAGGAATAGGTGCACATAAATTTGAATTTATGAGACTTAATTTTATTAAGTCTCTAGAATGAGAACTATGAAAAGGTTACTTACAATGTTTCCTCAAAATAAAAAGCATCACACGACGTAAGTTTTTTTAGGATTGTAGGAAATATTTGTATACCTTGTTGCCTCATAATTCAGATATTGTCATTGCTAACATGATCAAAAAATGCATGCCATAATAAACAAGAAGATAGAGTGTCACTTTTCTATGCTAAAAGAGTATAATTATCATGAGAATTTATAGATTATGCGCCATTCAGTTTCAAAAGCATAGCTTTTTCAACACTAGTCATAATGACTCCATGATAAGATTTTATACATATCTGAATAATTCCATCAAAGATATGTATGGAATGCCCCTGTTGTCTGATATGTATAACAAACATTAAATTTCTTTGAAATTGTCGAATATAAATAACATCTTGTAGAACATAAATTGTAAGTTTTGGTATCTTCAAACAAATAGAACCAATCCTTGAAGTGTTAAATTGAGATTTTTCAACAAAGTAAACTATGCCATCAACTTAGTCACTAAAGTTTTCAAATAAATATTTTCTAAATGTCATGTATAAAGTAGCTCCTGAATCCAAAATCCAACTATCTTTCCATGAAGAAAATGCAGTACCAAAAACATGATTAATGTTAAAATTGCAATGAACAACAATACAATGAGTCTATTTTGATGATTTTATTTTATCTTGTGGTGATTGATTTTTATTTTCATTAAATTTCTCTCTCCTTTTACTGATATTTTCCCTAGGTATTCCAGATTTAAAAAAAAAAAAAAAAATTCCACATCTATAACATTTCACATTTTGTTTACGATTCTCAAAATTTTTCTTTTTTTGTCACCTTGTTGCCTATTACCTTGATTATTATTTCACGCCTTGCATCTAAAATGTCTTCTACCATGGCCTATAGCACTATTTCCACCTATAGAAGACTCACCTTTAGAATTTTAATGTTTTTGTGCAAGACACAAAGTTTCTACGTTAGAATTCAGTAGAGGATCTTTCTTCCCAAAGGTATTTTCTCTCTAAGAATTTTTTCTCACTAGTTTATCAAATGTTATATCTTTCAATATTCAACTAGCTTGGAGAGATTCCAAGTTGTGTGAATAGACAGGGTGGAAAAATTTAATAAAAGAAGTATGTTGAAAACATAATTCAACATCAGTGGATTTTATATGATGAAAAATAACTTTATTTCAAAGGCCATCTTCGTGGGATCATTATCTTTCATCCCCAAGTTAAATAATCTCAACAAGAACTAAATAATTTCAAGTTTTGAACGTGAATCATAAAGTTCCTTCTACTTTTCTATTGGTTCAAATGTTGTATCACAAGAAACAATATATATTCTTACCTCCTTTCTCATTGATGTAGAGATCAAAGCATATGCCTTCTTGTCCATCGTTTCCCAAAATGAAAGTTTTCTTTCATCTTCACGTGACTTTGGTGCAATTTATGTATCATCTCTATCCTTCTTTCCTTGACAGACTCCTTCCCACCAATCATTAAATATACGTGTGTTTTTTTTTGTCTTTATATATCGTTCTTGATAAATTTTTGTTTCTCTTAAAAAAAAACTCCCACTATTGGTATTAATAAAGTGATAATTCCATAAATATTTGGCAGCCAACAAATAAAATGTCTTTTTTTTTTGGTCTAGGTTCCAAAAATAACCAAAAAGACACAATGACAACAATACAAATATGCTTTTCTAGTACATTTACAACATTTGTCCTAGCCATTTCATTTTCCATCATAACAATTCTACTATACCACTGACCCCCTTAATTGTGTAATTGTGCCAATACGCAAGCCCATGACTCAATTCAAGGGTTTGATGGAATTTTACCTTCACATAAGTTCTAGTACTCATCAAAAAACAAATTTTAGGGTTGCAACAGTAGTTAAGGTTTACATAGTAAACCTATTTACAAAAAAACTTGCCACTTTAACTATTACAAATCTATAACATACCTTAGGGTTTCCAGTACGATTTAACATACTTTCACATATACAAAAATTTCCATAACCCAAGCTCGATAGAAAAGGTCAGAGTTGGTTTTCGGCCTCAGCATACATCAAAGTTCCTTCTGTAAAAAAGTTAAATACATTACAACCATACATTTAAATTTCACTAAACTACCAAAAATTAAAGAAATATTCAAAATCCGAGAACATATGGTGTCATGTCTAAAGACACCATTAAATTTAACCTGGAAGAAGTATCAAAATAAAGCGTTAGTGAACTTGGTGACAACTTTGGTTCCCTTTGAGACAATGTCGTTGGCGAGCTCCCCTAGAAGAGGATGCCTCATAGCAGTTTGTGTCTCTTGCGAAGTAATGATGGGCTTCATGTTGTAGTGAGCGAAACAATCCTTTCACCAACAATATCACACACACACCACCAACTATACCTCTAACGCTTTTGCTACACTCATTTGGTGTTCATACAATGAAACATAAAAATAACTCACACACACAAACAAAAAAACATGTACTTTATAAATAATCAACCCTCTAACCACTGTACACATGGCGAATAAAATCCACAATGGAAAAAATTGTAGAAGTTTCTGATACTTAAAAACAATAAGAGAGAATGAAGATTCCCTCTACAACACAGAGTTTTCAAACTAAATTTGCAGAATGAACAGAAACAGTTTAGGACAATTTTCTTAATTCATAAAAGAATAAAAGAAATACATAATCAGCAATCTGATTCTTCCTCCTTGAGAGGGATTTCCAAAGTATATCAGTGCACTGTAAAAACAACAGTGCTCACATAAAACTACTATGTCCTCTATCCGCACATACAGTGCTTACAAACTTTGTTGTGTAACAGCCTGCGGGCTACAACAATTCTCTGTTTCTCAAAATAACGTTTCAATTACATAAAACACATTCACAGCAAAAACTTTAATTACAATAGCCTTCGGGCTCACTTCCTTTTATAAGGCGCGGTTATAATAAAAAACAATTAAACCGATCAATAAAGCCGGATCTGGAATCTTATGAAATCCACTTTGAAACTTCATCGCATCCGGATCTCAATCGACAATCGGCATTTCAGTGGACAAAGGTTTATAACCTTTGTGCTTTGTGATTGCGATGGCATGGGGCCCATATCGCATTGGCAGTCGGCTATATGCGATTGCGATTGCAGTCCTTTGCAATTCGCGACTCTTTGCGATGATGCGATTACGATCGCATCACAGCTTTTCAATCGGCAATAAATATTACAGATGGTGGAACATACATTGTTCCTTTTCGATTTGCGATTGCAATTGTGGCGGGACCACATTGCATCGCATCACATACTTCAATTGGAAATACATATATATATGTGTGGTACCTCGTTCCTTTTGCGATTGTGATGATCGCATCGCATCGGAACAATCCATATCAACAAGACACTTATTATAAAACTTGTGATTGTCACCTCATTCATTAACTCCACTGATTATATTGGTAAGGATTTAAAGCCTGATTCAACCTATAATCAAAGCTCTGTACTACTGGCGAGACTTTGAGTCTGAGCCATTAACTCTGCTCTTCAAGAAAATGACAACCGCCTTTGGTAAGGCTTCAATTGTGCCGCGCTTCAGTCATTCTACAATTACTGCTGATTGACATCAGTAGTTGGAATTAATTTCCAACACTCCCCCTTAATTTCAACTGCTGGGTTTTTCTGCATACCCAGGCATTCCCTGAAATGATCAAAGCTTTTCTGCGCTAGTGGCTTTGTGAGGATATCTGCAAATTGATCCTCTGTTCTGCAATGTTGCAAAACTATCTCTCCATTGTTAACCAATTCATGTATGAAGTGAAACTTGGTGTCAATGTGCTTTGTCCTTTTATGAAAAATAGAATTTTTAGACAATGCTATTGCCGAGCTATTGTCATAGTAAATGGTTGTGCCCTTTTCTTATTCATGACACAAATATATGATAACTCTTCTAGCATACTGCTTGGCATGCTGCTGCTGTTGTTGGCACATATTCTGCTTCTGCTGTAGATAAAGCAACTATCAGTTTCTTCTTGGAAGCCCATGAAATTGTTCCTGATCCCAAATGAAACACATATCCTGATGTGCTCTTTCGATCATCAACACTTCCAGCCCAATCACTGTCAATGTATCCTATCAACATGAAACTCTCAGAAGAGGAGTATAATATACCAAACCCCTTCGTTCCATTTACATACCTTAGAATTCTCTTGGCTTCCTGCCAATGAGTTTCTTTCGGTCTTTCCATGAATCTGGAGATTAAGCTAACAACGTGCATAATGTCCTGCCTAGTTGCAGTCAAGTACATAAGGTTGCCAACTATGCTCTTATACAACTTTGGATCAAAATCCTTACTGTTATCTTCTTTTCTTAATTTAAATCCCATTATTGTTGGAGTCACAGCTGCCTTGTTGTTCTGCATGTTGAATCTCTTCAACACTGCTTCTACATATTTATCTTGAGAAATGAAAACACCATTTTCACTTTGGTCTACTTAAATTCCAAGAAAATATCTCAAGAAACCCAAGTTAGTCATTTCAAACTCACTTTTCATGACTTCTTTAAAATTAGCAATGAGAGAAGCATCATTGCCAGTAAAAATTAAATCATCTACATATAATACAATGATAAGAATATTACCGTCATTCTCCTTTATGTAGAGTGTGGGTTCACCATCACACTTCTCCAACCCACTCTCAATCAGGTAAGAATCTATCCTGCTGTACCATGCTCTTGGAGCTTGCTTCAACCCATAAAGAGCCTTTTTCAGTTTGCATACTTTATGCTCTTGGCCTTCAACTTCATAGCCTGGAGGTTGTTCAACATAAACCTCTTCTTTTAACACTCCATTCAAGAATGCAGATTTAACATCCATCTGATAAATCTTCCATTTGTGTTTTGCTACAATAGACAACATTGTTTTGACTATTTCCATCCTTGCTATTGGTGCAAAGGTTTCATCACAGTCTCTGCCTTGTTGCTGTTTGTAACCTTTAACAACAAGTCTGGCCTTGTGCCTTTAGATCTTTCCTTCAACATTGCTTTTGGTCTTATAGACCCACTTAACTCCAATGGCTTCTTTGCTTCCAGGGAGGTCCACTAACTCCCATGTTTTACTCTTCTCAATTGCACCAATTTCTTCATTCATTGCTTCAATCCATTTATCATCATTTACAACATCTTCAAAATGAATTCGGTCATCAACATGACAATACAAAGCGAATAATGAATTCAGAACGGTATTGTTACTTACCTCTCCTTGTTCATAAATCTCATTCATATTTCTGAATATTGGTCTTCTTGGTGTGCTTGGAGTTCCATTCGAACTTGAGGGCGTTCCTGATCCCTTTGGTGTGCTTGAAGAAGCACTTCCTTGACTTCTCAAGGCTGTTCGAGTTCCAACTTGTGGTGTGATTTGTTGTGCTTGCGGTGGTGGAGGAGGAACCACCGAAGAAGGGTTAATAACTGATGTTGCTTCTTCTTCTTCGTGAGACATAGTTGTCTTCACGTTCACAGTATTTTCTAGACTTCCATCCCAAGCTTCATCTTCACAGAACTGCACATCTCTGCTTACTATCAATTTCTTGGTGGATGGATTATAAAGTTTGTATGCTTTTGACTCATCACAACAGCCAATAAAGACACACTTCTCCCCCTTGCTATCAAGCTTCTTCCTTAGCTGATCCGGTATATGTGCATATGCTACACAGTCGAATACTCTCATGTGAGTGACAGTTTGCTTTTTTCCACTCCATGCTTCTTCTGGTATTATGTTCATGATAGCTTTAGTCGGGCATCTGTTTAAGAAGTACACTGCGCAAGTGACAAATTCAGCCTAGTACTCATGCGACAAGTGTTTTGCCTTCAGCATACTTCTGACCATATCTAGAATGGTCCTATTCTTCCTTTCTGCAACACCATTTTGCTAAGGTGTATACCTCGCGGTGAATTTCTTTTGTATGCCATTCTCTTTGCAAAAATGCAGAAAGTCCTTAGAGATGTACTCTCCACCTCTGTCAGTTCTAAGCACTTTGATATAGTGCCCACACTACTTCTCAACAAGAGTTTTGAAGTGGCGGAATTTCTCAAACACTTCACTCTTTTGTTTCAACACATACACCCATGTCTTTCTGGTGTAATCATCAATGAAGGTTAATACATATTTATTTCTAGAAAATGATGGTATTTTCATCGGTCCACACACATCATAGTGAAAAATTTCCAAGGGTGCTTTTTCCCTTATACTCTTTCCTGTTGGAAAGCTTTCTCTTTGTTGTTTGCCCAAGATGCAGCCTTTACAAAGGCTATCTAGTTTCTCAATCAATGGAAATCCTTTTACCATTCCCTTTCTGTGAAACAGATTCAAGCCTCCGAAATTGAGATGTCCAAATCTTAAGTGCCACAACCAATTTTCATCTTTCACTTCTTCTTGAAAGACTTCTTGTGTTACAACTGCAATAGTTCTTCCTTCCTTCAAATCTGCCCTGAGTTTGAGAGGAAACATTCTATTGCTGGTCATCTGCACCTTTTTAATGATATTCTTACTTGGAGGTATGTCTTTGATTGTACACACATCATCTTTGAAGAACACATTGTAACCTTTATCAATGAGTTGTCCATTGCTCAAAAGATTACAGTTCAGACCAGGTACATAGTATACATCTGGCATAATCATCTGTTCTCCATTTCTTGCTAGGATACTGACTCTCCCTTTACCCTTGACATATATCTTACTATCAGTTCCTATTGTTACCTCAGATTTCACATTTTCATCCAGATTGGAAAACATTGCAATGTTTTCAGTCTTGTGATTACTACAACCTGAGTCTAAGAACCACTAATCTTCTTGTTTGTCTTGTGCGATGTTACCTGTTAACAACACAATCTTCGGGTTCTTATCTTCTTCATTTGCAAAATTAGCATTTTTCTTATTATTCATGTCATTTTGATTTTTCCTACATTCGTTGGCATAATGGCCTAATTTCTTGCAATAATGACATTAGACTTGGGATTTGTCATAACTTTGTCCATGAGCTTGTTGTTTGCTTGAACCTTCATTTTGGTTCTGATTGCAACTCCTTCTGCTTGTGCAAGCAGGATTATTTCTGCCTCTATTTTGGCTTCTTCCACAACCTCTGTTATTTGCTCTACCTCGACCTCTACCTCGGCCAAAAGACATTTGAGTCTTGAATGCTTGCTCAAAAGAGGAATCTGTTCCTCTACTCAGTCTATGTTCATGAGACATAAAAGAAGCACTCAGTTCATTTACTGTGAACTGTGAGAGATCCTTCGCTTCTTCTGTTGCTACCATAATAGATTCAAACCTTGAGGGTAAACTTCTCTACGATCTTCTCTACGATCCTTCTTTCTTCAAGAGCTTCACCATGAGATCTTATCTGGGTTATCAACCCAATAACTTGAGTGAAGAACGGATCTATTGTATCAAATTCCTTCATGCTGAGTGTTTCAAAGTCTCTCCTCAACATCTGCAACTTTGCAGTCTTCACCTTTTCCATGCCTTGATAGGCAGTTTTGAGAGTTTCCCATGCTTCTTTGGATCTCTTGGCTTCTACTATCCTCAGAAACACACTCTCATGCACTGCTTGATACAAAAAAAAGAGAGATTTGGAATATTTCTTCTTATTGCTCTTCAGCAACTCCCTTTCTGCCTGAGTTATATCATCAAACTCATTTTCATCTGCTGGCTCATAAAATCCATCCTCAACAAGTTCCCATAAGTCTTGGGAAGCAAATAAAGCTCTCATAGTTATTGACCAGTAGTCATAATTTTTTCCATTAAATTGTGGGAGGTGGATATTTCCAATATCTATGCTAGTGCTGGCTCCAACCATTTTTGCACTCTTAACTATGCTTCAAAAACAATTGACTGTGTATTTAAAAATAACTGACTGTTCTGCAATAGCAACACAAAAACTAGATAGAGAAATACTTTTGATTCTTCTTGACTGAGACTTCACACTGCTGGAAAATTTGCTGCAACAAAGAACTCCTTCCTTCAGCTTCTTTGACTTTCAAAGAGCCTGGACTAGCTCCGATACCATGTAGAAGTTTCTAATACTTCAAAACAATAAGAGAGAATGAAGATTCCCTCTACAACACAGAGTTTTCAAACTAAATTTGCAAAATGAACAGAAACAATTTAGGACAATTTTCTTAATTCATAAAAAAATAAATTGGATACATAACGCAATCCCATTAAAACTTCTGAGAGGGATTTGTACATATCTTTGGACCCGTAAAACAACAAAGGTTTTTCACATAAAACTACTATGTCCTCTATGAGCACATACAACGTGCGGGCTACATCAATTCTCTGTTTCTCAAAATAACGTTTCAATTACATAAAACGCATTCACGGCAAAAAATTTCATTACAATAGCCTTCGGGCTCACTTCCTTTTATAAGACACAGTTATAATAAAAAAAATTAAACCGATCAATAAAGCCGGATCTCGAATCTTATGAAATCCACTTTGAAACTTGATCGCGTCCAGATCTCAATCAGCGATCGGCATTTCGACAGACAAAGGTTTATAACCTTTGTGCTTTGCGATTGCGATGGCGCGGGGCCCATATCGCATCGGTAGTCAGCTATATGCGATTGTGATTGCAGTCCTTTGCGATTCACGACTCTTTGCGATTTGTGATGATGCGATTGTGATCCCGTCGCAGCTTTTCAATTGGCAATACATATTACGAATGGTGGAACATACATTGTCCCTTTGCGATTTGTGATTGCGATTGTGGCGGGACCACATCGTATCGCATCACATACTTCAATTGGAAATACATATATATGTGCGGTACCTCGTTCCTTTTGCGATTGCAATGATCGCATTGCATCGGAACAATCCATATCAACAAGACACTTATTATAAAACTTGTGATTGCCGCCTCATTCATTAACTCCGCCGATTATATTGGTAAGACTTTAAAGCCTGATTCAACCTATAATCAAATCTCTGCACTGCTGGCGAGACTTTGAGTCTGAGCCATTAGCTTTGCTCTTCAATAAAACGAAAACCACCTTTGCTAAGGCTTCAAGCCGCACTTTAGTCATTCTGCAATTACTGTTGATTGACATCCGTAGTTGGAATTAATTTCCAACAAAAATTGTATTATCGATAAGAAATGCAAGTATTTATACCTCTGAATTATCGGTAAGGCAAGTTATTACTTGAAAAAATAAAAACTAATTTCTATAATAATGTCAAATAGTAATCACAAATGATTAGTTAACAATAAATTGATGTATAATTTTGCTACAAAATTGGCTTGAAGTAGACTTGGTTTGACACTACTTAAATTTTTTCGGTTGGAGGCTCAATAACCTTTATTCTATTTCTATTTTATGATCTTATATTTCCTGAATAGGTCCTTCAATTTCTCTATCGTGACATACATTTGGCGATCCCAGTGGCATTCGCTCTATTGGTAGGGTCCCAAAGATGATCCAAGTGTTTGTTCCAATTCTTAGCTTTATTTAAACTTGAATCTCACATCCCCGTTGAAGTATAATCTATCACCTTTCCTGATTCAGAAAACCAGCTTTGTACCTTGAACGATGTGGATAAGAGGGTAAACTTCCTTAACTGAAAATATGCCAAATTACAGGGTTTTGCTTCATTATTACAGATCTAGCTGCTTAACAGATCAAAAGTTACTTTATTTGACACACAACGTATTTTGACCAAGGACTCGAGAAAGACCAATATCACCAAAAATACAAAAAAAATATAATTTCATGGGAAGTAAATGTAGTTCCACATTATACTTCAAATAATACAATTAATATAACATTATAATGAAAATATATAGAAGAGTGTGAAGGGAATTTTTTGTGATCGGTTCCCATCGAGGGTTTCCTTCTTTTAAGAATGGGACCAAACAATAGGTTGTTTGTTCCTTCACTGCCCATCTCTTTTGGTGATGACAACCTTGTAAATTTAAATTTGTAAGAATAAGAGTTGAGATGATAGGCATCTGAAGGCCAGTCCAATCCATTAAGTTGAACTTGTGAAGAAGACGATGAAGTGAAAAAAAGCGGGCTAAATATTCATATTTTATTTTGACGTCGATAAGGGTGTAGTCAGTGAGACGTTTGAATCGAACAAAATCACTTATAACCAGTGATAATATACGAGAGTAGGGAGACAACTGCATGAGAAAAGGACTAGCAGCAGGATTCCCATGTTGTAGGAAAATTTGATAAAAAGGTGTTTCACATTATTCCTGGCAACCCACTGCAGCCATTCGCATAGAGTCTAACACCTAAACTCATATAGCAAAATTTAGGGTTTGGTGTCCCTTGTCTTGGTTCTTTTTGTAATGTTTCAGTTCATTACTGAAGTTTTGAATAAAACATTGGCATATTCCAGTTTGTGTAAATTTCATTCCACATTAATATTTCCTTACGAGAAAAAAATATGGTGAACACCTTTTTCTGGAATATTTCTACTAACATGGAAATGAATTGGTCAAACATTTTTTCATGCAATCGTCTCACTACACTTATGTTGTCCAATTATATTATCACTGATTTTCCAAGAAATTTAGTTGGATTCAAACATCTCACTGATTGCACTCTTAATGACACTGAAATGGCATACAACTCTTTAGCTTGTTTTTTTTCTCTTTGACATCTTCTTCACAAGTTCAACTTCATTTTGGATAGGCAGAGGATTCAATCACACAATTAACACACGTATTTCACACACACGAAATAATGAGTTGCGGCTTTTCAATTAATCTTCAATCACTCTAAATCACAATGAATACAATAAACCTAGTAAAAGATATTTAACCTAATTGATATGCACACATTCTCACATAACTCAACTTGATCAACTCACTTAACTCACTCATCAAATATATCTATCACTCAACTCAACTAACTCACTTAACTGATTATCTAACAATACATGAGAGAAATAATTATATATTTTCAGACTTAATGGATTGTGTTGGCCTTTAGAGGCTGCCAACTCAACTCTCAAGTTTACAGATTTAAATTTACATGGTTGTCTCGATGAGAAGGGATAACCAATGAATCTCCTTAATCTCAAATCGTGTTTTATAAGTTTCAATCATTTAACTATCTAAAGTTGTAACAATCAAGCAGGACCCTGAAATTTGGCAGATTGTAGGTTTTTGAGCCTACAAAACCAGTCCTACTAACCGCAGAATATAAAAGCCGATTGAATTTTGTTCAGTCTTTGTTTTTCTGACAATTCTTATTTGATCACATATTCTGGTAGATGATGTACACCAACAAAAGACTTTTTTTTTTTAATTTCTGGGTGTTTTTAATTTTAACTATAATTGTGTTTCTCTATATTCTGAAACGAATCCAATTTGAAATCCCAATAGTCATTTACTATTGAAATCCCAAATCCCACAAGATTACGCTTCTATCATGGAACTTTTGGGTGATTGTTTCTCCATATATATCAAATCAATATTAAAATCCTATTATTATTATGGGGATTTCTTCTTAGAGATGCTAAGTAATGCGTAAGAAGCCATTCCTTGCAAGATGTTTATCAAAAGGCACCAAACTCCGGTTAGAAAATGTAATATTTACTAATTCTACTAATTTAACAAGTATAACTATAGAAAGCTTAAATATAAGGCAAAAATTTATATAATACCATATAATTGAACATTGAGTGTAATCATTAAATTTTTCACTTAATAAATTTATAGTGATTTTCTCACTATATATTTAGAGTATGAAACGTTTTAATGTTTAAATTGTATTTTTAAATAATAAATAAAATATATAATAATATATATTAATTATATTAAATTTTTTATTATAAATAATTATTTTTTAAATAAAATATTTTTAACTTTTAATATATATATATATATGTTTTTGATATACAAAGATATAACCCAAAAAAATTACCTGTAAGGAACCACATAATTACCAAATTCACCTTATTCTAAGTGAAAAAATACGAAAATTCAAGACTTTTCGATTCCTACACCGAATAATTCATAATAATTGCGTTTAAGGAATGGGGAGATGATTATCAATTCTGAAAGTTCAAAGGAAAGTGAAGATAATTAAATTTGGACCTTTTATGTTCGGAAAATTTGAAGGCTTATTTTAAATTTTCTTTCTTAAAATATTTAGACATACGAATGTGATATAATATATTTTTCACTATATATGGTATGTTATTTAAAATAAATTATGTATATATCATGAAAAAATTTAAGTTTATATTTTTGAAATTTTCATTTGCTCATATATATTTTAAATAGCATTCAAAAATATAATTTAAAAAACAAAAAATTACATGTTTTTGAGCAAAGAGACTCTCTTCAGCACAGTATACACTACATGTGTAGATGTAATGTGAGAAATGTATTTTTGAGGAGAGAGACTCTCTACAACCTAAACATTTGAAAAGCCGATATGGTAAATAAATATAAATAAATAAATTGGAGATATGATAAATAAATAAAAATAAAAATAAGGGTAATAAATAAAAGTATAAATAACCTTGAAGTATGATGAATAAAAAATAAAACCTCTTTTTATATTTACTCCATACTCTTTATATTTAAAAAGCATTGAGAAAATACGTTTTATTTAGGTGAAACCTAAAGGCCAAATACCCTAATATTAATATTAAAATATTAATACTAATAATATTATGACTTATAATATTTACATTAACATATTATAATATTCCCCGGATGCGGGTGGCAAGACGTAAGGCTACGGAGATAACCCTGCGAGATGGCGTGTGGCAAGGCCACACGGCCACCTGCAGGCCTTAGTTATGGTGCCTCCAAGCTTTTAATTCTCAAGGCCATCACCCTATGCGGCATTTATGCCATTGCGTGGGTCGAGGCTACCAGCATTTCAAAATTCCGCCCTCTGGTTCATCTTCTCAGCTCCTCGCGTTTGCGCTTGGGTTTCAATTCTGGCCTCAGCTCCGTCTGATGGTTTCCATGCCATCTCTGTTTCTGCCTGTCCGGTTTGGTTGCTCCCCAGAGGTTGAGGCACCCAGCTCTCGCACCTCCCTTGGCAGGCGCTACAACTTGGGCTGCTATGTTGAATTCCTCCCCGACTTTCACTTTTCTCAGAGCCACTTTTTCCCTCTGCATTCTTCCGCCTCGCTCGAGCTCAATTCACCCTCCACCTCCTTGCCCTCTGCTGCTATTTCCGTCAATTCCCTCTCGCTGCGTGTAGACATGCCTCGGCTCAGGCATCACTTGAGATGTCGACGAGGTAGTTCCAGGGCACTCCCTTCTAGTCGGCGTCGCTCTTCCACCACCAGCTCCTCGTCATCTTCTCTTGAGCGCATTCAAGGTTGCTACCCTGCCACATGCAGTGGGTGTGGTCGTCTGGCCACTTCCTCCCCTAGGCATGCAGCCTCTGATTTTATGTCGCTCCCTCTCTCTCGTCCTGCTACCTCTACCTCTTTGTACAACCCGAATACTGCTCATTTTCACTTACAGTGTAGCACCAACCACCCTCTGGTTGTGGCGACAATCGCAATTTCCTTTAGAGAAATTTTTGAGGTTATTCTTGGCCCCTCCTCGCCCGCACGCCCAAGTAATATGCCTGGCCCCTTTGACCTTGTGCAACCTCCTCAAGCCTTAGACAGGGGTACTTCTCACAAGGTGGGCGATTGCAGCTCGAGCCATCTTCAGGACAAAGGAAAGCAGGAAGGTGATAATGATGCAAGTGCGGCAACAACTCAACGTGGCCCATTTTTGGACGATGATGATGGATATTGGTGCAGGATTGAAGAAGAGCCCCCTTTGGATGATTATGGTCTTTAGTTCCATTGGCATTGTCTAAGTAATTTTCTCCAGATTTCTTGTTATTTTTGCTATTTTGGGATGTATTAGTCTATTTCATGGTGTAGCTGGTTTCCTCCATAGAGGCAGTGTTACAAACCTTTCATGGGCTGGTTTACCCATGCAGACAGCTCAATTTTTGTTATTTTGCTGGACTTGTGACGCCACTGCTGGCCTGCACTATTGAGGCCATGGCCTAGTTCTACTATATGTTTCAATAATAGATTTACTTTTACTTAGAAAAAAAAAACATATTATAATATTAATATTATTAAATTTAATAAATTTGAATCCCAAAAGTTTGTATTTGAGTACACTACCTGCATTGACTATCTCACTTAAACATGTAAAAGTAGATGTAAAAATAAGAGTAATGTTTAACATTTAATATTTAAAATTTAATCTAATTAATAGTGGAAATGTAACGTACATGACGGTAAATAAAATAAAAATAAAACTGACCTCTACAACTTTTAACCATACATTCTACATAATTATTGTGAACCTAGCAATGTAAGTCTATACGCACTTTGTCAACTTGGCTCTCATCATATATTTACTATAATCATATCATAGTACGATATATTTATGAGATCTCAGTGATTAGTTGTTGATATTGAAACTCATAACACTTATTATTAATATTCGTTGTTGATATTCAAACTCATAACACTTATTATTAATATTTTGAAGGATGCTTCGATAATAGCATATCCTTTAACCTTATCAATTGATTTTATTCATTTTTAATTGATTTTTGTCGATGAATTAAGAGTGATTAAGAAGGTTCACTATACTACAATTCACATGGGGGCTGTACTACTTGGTTGACACCTTCCCTTCTAATCTCCGTTGGATCTATGGTTTTTGATATCCATGGTGGAGATTTTTATGGTACCTGTTTAGGGTATTAACCACCACTTAACCCTAACCAACTCTCATTTTGCATTTGTGAGCTCTGCCATTGTCGCTCCTCTGCAACTCTGCCATGACCTGAGCTTTACCAAACCAACCACCATTCCTCCAACTCAAGCCTTGCTTTCAATGGTGTATTCGAACTAGGTAAACTCTTATTTCACTTTCAGTTTGGGGTCTAGCCCTTTGCGGCAGTATTAACCAGTCTTTAAGTTGTGTAAGTTTTTCGTTGCATTATTTTGTAGGGAGATAGCAATGGATTTACACCGCTTGCTATGCGCTCAGGCTTGCATGAAAAATCCAGTTGAATGTGTAACGAGTTTTCCAGATTTGCGAAATTACTTCTTGGCTATGCGTACTACAATTCTGTTGTCGTTCTTTTCTCCATGGCAGGTAAGCTTTCCAAAGTAGTGTATTTTTCTGACTTAGTTATTTCTTGCATTGGAAACCTGGTCATTCAACTCTTTTTAACTCCTTTATGATTATCTTGGTGCAGGGTTTTAGCCGGTCTGCTGAGTTTCTAGACCACGTATTATAGCTTTGATTTTACACAAGTTTTTCATCAATTTTACCCTTTGTTATTCATTTAGACAGTATGACTTCTAAATTTTCACGAATTGTTGTGTTATGAAGTAGGTAATCACTTCTCTACTCCCTTGGCAAGATTCTAGGAATTACACTTGTCATTTTTTCGAACTTCTCGAGCTATTATGATCAACCCTATCATTCTCTTTACAGGTACTTGATTTTAGCGGTGGTGTTTTACAATTCTGAAGCAAAGTCCTTCCTCTTTTATCTCTTTGGTACCTTGCGAATTAATAATTTCGGTATTGAGTTTTATGGTTTCAACTGTCGTTTACCTTGTTACTTTAATATTTTTTTAAGGGCTTCGCCCGAAAGAAAAATTTATTATGCAAATAGATTTTGTTGTAATTATTTTACTTTCTAAGGGCCTTGCCCTGATGAATAGTTTGACATGGAATGGACTCTTCTGTATAATTATTTTTCTTCTGATTATTGGCCGAACCCTCACCCAGCCTAAGAGGAAATTCCCTCAATGCGTCAGGGTTTGATATTATATACATTTTGCGATGGGTGGTTATTAAACTCCTGGACTATTATGTAGTTATATATTTTTGTCCTTTCTTGAATACAAATTTACTTCTTTGTTTAGAATTTACAATTCAATGGTTTTCAAATATTATGCAACAATGTTATATTGGATTTTCTTTTCTTGAGCATTTTCACTAGTTTTTCCTAATTTTTCAAGAGCTCATTTCTCTTCTTACCCATAATAGAATTTTTTCTACAATATTTGTAGTAGGAAATATTAGGTGTTTGCATAATTAGATATTTACATTGACAGATATTTTTCTGGGTTACTATTGCGTAAGATTTCTTTATAATTTCACTTGGGACCAGTCTAGTAAAAACAGGGGTTTTAACCCTTTTATTCTTTTGGTAATTTTATCTTCTTTGGTCAAGGATGTTCGAACCATCCGATTACTGAGTTGTTTCTATGCACTCATTTTGTCTGAGTATAACATAGATTAAAGAGATTAACAACTAGTTTGGGTCCAAGGTTTTGAATATGGACCTAGACTATTAGTTTCTGTAGTATTTACTCCCAGTAGAGGTTTTTTGTTTTCCTTTACTTGATAATATAAACACTACTCTTTCTTAAAAACAAGAAATAACTTCAAGAAATGTATTTTCACATAGTGGGCATATTATTAATAGTTCTACTGTAATTTATTGATTACTTCACAAAAGTACAAATATTTATACCTACAATACTTCTCTATGTAAAATTCTGCATTTCATAATTTTAAGAACATTTTCCATATTAAAAGAGTTATATCTAAACAACATTTCTAGTTCTTACTACCTTTATAATCTGTATACTTATCTCATTTCATAACTTGTTGATGATATCCTCCCTACCATGAGAGAGGTGATTGCATCCTCATCTCCCCCCGTGCTCCACACCAGAGATGAGTAGATTGACAAAAATTCCAGAAGAGACCTCAGGACCCCTATTCGAGTACTCTTAATTTCCAGGATTCAGGAACGCTGAGTGTTTCCACTGGTCACCACCAGCTCAGGAACTTTCACTCTCTTCCTACCTCTCCTTTCTCTGTTCGTACTTTTTATCCCCAAAGGAAAGGTAATTGTTTTTAATTGTTTTCTATTCAACCACTCTCACTTCTTGGAATAATTTTATCATCGGTCTTCTTTTAATTTTATGGAACCACAATTCCATAATTAAATTTTATTTCAAAACACGTAATTAATTTATTTTCATCATTCTTAATCCTTTTTCTAAAAAAAAAATGAATTTTTAGTTCATCTAAATTAAATAACATAACAATTAGTTTGCGCTTAAACTAGCTGTCATAGGAAAATAATATTTGTGGGCAAGGATTTCATAGTACCAATTGTGGTAGATTTTAGGTGTTTTCCCTTGCATTTTAATTTTATTCTATTTTTTTTTTCCACCTTTTCATCTACTTCGATTCCATGGATAATAAATCAATCTTACCACCAATTTAGAAGGACTTAATTTATTTCTAACTCTGGATCTATTAAGCTGCGAGAGGGATCAAACCTTTCCTTAAGTTTTGCACTGGAAAAAAAGGTTTGCACCTTTATATATTTCATTCCTCTAGGAGCAGTTAAGATGGATCTATACTTCTATTTAATTTAAATAAATTTACACATAAAAATGTTTTATTTATCTCTCTTAATGTTAGATCCATACTTAAGATAAATCTATGCTGGTAAGTCCCTAAAAAATACCACTGTGAAATGATCAAGTTTACAATGTTGATCGAGTGGGATGAACCTTGATGAAAAAATATGAAAACATCTATGAAAATTAAAACTCAACATCTCACAAATGATCGCAAACGATCAATTAATATCTTCATATCGTGCTGGGTGTAGTTTATTTTACCAGGATTTGTAACCAGGGACATTTGAAGGTTGCAGTGAAATATGTGCATAAACACCCTAAATATTTCTAGAGATATGAACAAAGTCTATGTCATTCATCTGAAAACAGAGAAATGATGGCAAGATGTGGCATTAAATTTACACTTGAATGCCAAGATACTAATAAGGAAGTGTTCATGATATGGTTCTTTATCATGCTATTTTTTATAGCCATTGCAAGAGAACTCCAAAAACCTCATTAAACACATAATAAAAACTAGTGCAAAGTTGTCGCCGTTGGAAGATGAACTTCTTATGAACAGAATAATCGATGAAATTGTAAATCAATTAAAATTAGATTTAATGGTGTTGTCATTAGAAGATGAACCACTCAAGGGGACAATAATCAATGAACCATAAATCAAATAAAATTTTATTTCATGACATAGTAACACTCTAGAGGAGAGGGTTTGGTGAAATGGCAGCCATCCATCTTCTTATTAGACTAAGCATATCATATTCTTCTAAAATGAAAATTTATTCGTTGATTACAAAAAAAAAAATCACAACTCTACATCCACTGCGCTATGAGTATAAAGTTAGAATAAGAATATACATATCTATATAAATTGAGACATACGTATCTAAAAATAAGAATATACATACTTATATACATATTGAGACATCGAGACTATATATACTTGGAAAGTCAAGAAAAGAGGAAAATGGTTTTCTGAACAAATTTCTATTTTCTATTTTAGATGAGTTTAGATAAATAAATTTCCAACATCAAAATTTTAAATACATATTTATTAGAAAATATTTCTAGGACCTGGATCACGAATATGAACCATAAATTAGGAAAGTCGAGACCTTATTCAGGAAGTCTTGGACGTAAAGGCAAAAGGTCCTATGGACCTTAACACAACCAAATAATATTCATGAGAGAAATATCCACCACGGTGTTGTTAGATAACTCCAAAAAATGCCACTCTATATATTCTACATTTCTCTCTTTGATGACCTCTCCAAATGGCCATGGAGGGCTAAGCCTTTCTCGGTTTACATTTTGTATTTACATTATTACGTTCTCCATTATGACTTTTATACATTAGTACATTCTGCATTTTTCTTACCACCATGAGTGTCTTGTCCTTATATTTATAGGAGGGCTATGCCTTTTCCGTTTACATTTTGTATTTTGGATTTACAAACATTGATGACTTTTATGTATACCTTATAGGTAAATCATTTAAGTAGTTTAAAATGTGAACCATGTAGACATAAAGGACATTTTAGTACACACATAACAGATAGTCCGAGAGACAACATTTGTGTGGTTGATGGCCTCCATGTGTATTAATAATATATAGGAATATATTATAGGTTTCTTTAACTACTAGAAAAAATAATCATTTTGTTCTGTCATTTTATCTAGAACATGGATTTGCATCTCTCAATCAAATTGACTACCATGTATGTAGAAACCTATCTAGAACGGTTTCCAAGATCTAGTAAAAATATTATGGTAATTGGTCACCGAACAAATAAATTATTACTATCAATGTTATAACACTTTGTTGAAGTTACTCATATAAATTGGTTGGAGGTCAATCCTGCTTCAAATTTTAAGGATTGGGATCAATATTTTTTAGAAATATGATTATGGTAACCGTTTTCAATCATTTGGAATGTTTTGTAATAATGAGATGATATTTTCTTAATATGTTGGAGATAAAATTGATGAACATATTCAACTTTTTGACTCTATCAAATGATGGGTAAAGAATATAGATCTAATATTGGACCATGGTGCACAAGAAGAAACATCTATACATCCATAATGTGAACAACTGCAAAGAAGGGATTTTAGTCATGTATGATCCAATATTGGACCATGATGCACAAGTGGAAACATCTAGACATCCATAGTGTGAAAAATTGCAAAGGAGGGATTCTAGTCATGTATGGCATCCTGTTTCACTTTCTCTTGCTATTGCAATTATTTCTCCTCTTGTAAACATCATTCCTAAGTAGGATTTGTAAATAAGTGTTTCAATTACAAATGATTTCAAGTTATGAGTTTTTCTCTATGGAATATTTATTAAATGATGCACTACAAACTTGAATGACAAGTGTAGAGAATGTAGGACTGCTCAAATAAAAAAATTGTGAGTATAGCCTATGGCACCCATATATCCTGATATATGGAAGGAGGTCCATAGGATAGTTATTGGTCATTGAATAAATAATTTATCACTGTCAATGTTAGAACACCTTATTGAAGTTGCACATATAAATTGGTTGGAGGTAAATCCTCCTTCAAATTTTAACAATTGGGATCATTACTTTTTAGGAATATGATTATGGTAACCTTTTTTAGTCATTTGGAATGCTTTGTAATAATGAGATAATATTTTTTAAATATGTTGGAGATAAAATTGACAAACATATTCAACTTTTTGACTCTAGGCAATGATAGGTAAGGAATATAGATCTAAGATTGGACCATGATGCACAAGAAGAAACATGAAGACATCCATAATGTGAAAAATTGCAAAGGAGGGATTCTATTCATTTATGATCCAAGATTGGAGCATGATGCACAAGTGGAAACATCTAGACATCCATAATTTGAACAATTGCAAAGGAGGGATTCTAGTCATGTATGTCCTTTTTTATTTTCTCTTGCTATTGTAATTATTTCTTCTCTTGTAAAAATCATTCCTATGTAGGCTTTGTAAATAAGTGTTTCAATTAGAAATTCTTTCAAGTTATGAGTTTTTCTCCATGGCCTCTTTATCAAAGGGTGCACTATCAACACGAATGGAAGGTCTAGAGAATGTAGGACTACTACATAAAAAACATGTGAGTATAGCCTATGGCACCCATATATCTTCGTATATGGAAGGAGGTCCATAGGATAGTCAATTAATCAGTCTTCATGGTTAGATAATGTTAGGGTCCAAAGTACAAGAAGTTCCTAGTAAATCTAATATATCATTGGTATCAATGATTTCTAGCTGGTAGGTCATTATATTTCTATGGATGAAGGGAGAAGCATGGTCACTTTCTTATGAGGTGAATAAAATTGTATTTTTCTCCCTTGAGAAAGCTTAGTGTTAGTTACTAGATTTTTTTTAGAGGAATGATGAGTTTGTATAGAGAGTTTGATGCAGACCGGCTGCAATAAGGTCAGAGTACATTGTAGAATTGAGTTTTTAAAGCACCACACGAAACCCCTTTTCCTTCGCAACATAGATCAACCTCGGGAGTTAGCAACACACATAATTTGTAGAAACAATAGCAGATTTTTATAACATTCGCAGATTAAAAAATAACCCAAACCAACACAGACACCCAAAAAAAATTTGAACACGTGGGAGTTCTTTCCGAGGGATCCACACAGCTCTGACTAATCATCGGCATTCGCACTTCACACAATATCCAAGTTAACTTAACATCGTTAAATATATTCCCCGTAACTTACGATTTTGCACCGCGCTGGCACATGTATTCCACTCGTATCATAGAACTCTTAACTTACCCTGTGATGGTCCGTAACACTAACCCTTAAAATTTGCGATGTGCGTTCACCACTTTCAATATCCACCATTGGCTTCTGTTGGATCCAATTGTCTGCACAACTCCCTCTCCATATCACTTCGCATCACAAGTTATTAAACTTAACTTGTGAAATCTCTTAACTGAGACTCATATTATTTGTGATATGCGATGTCCTCAGTCTGCGATGTGATCTCTCACCATTGATCAGTGTTGGATCGAACAGCCCTCGCTGCGCCTGCAAATTCGATTGATATGCGCTCTCTGGTTAACACAATGTCTCATTCAACAAAGGAATGTGTAGAACTAAGGCCTGTCTATGCCTGCAAATCTGATTAGATTTTCTTGGGGTGCAATTTAAATACATATGTTTGACTTTCAATAGAGGTTTTAAATAACTAATTTAAAACAGGGAACCCGATCAAAGCACAAAACGCTTAGAATTATTTTGGAAATGAAATATTGTTTTAAAAATAGAGATCCCCATCAAACACAAAACACTTGGAAATAATTTGGAAATGGAAAACACAAATCCAAGCCCTTAGATGGCTGATTTTTACATTTAATTCTGCTTCTCTATTCTCTCCTTTCTCTCTATGGATGGGAGAATCCACAATGGTGGATTTGGTTTGGTTTTATGCCTTTCCTAAAATCCCCATGTGGTTGAGAAACTACCATTCAGTTTCCAAAATAGTTTATTCAACTAAATACTTAACTAATCCTAATTTAACCATTCTTTTATTCTACAAATAGCAATGGCTGAGTTAGCCCAAATTAACTTAAACAAAGTAAAAGGGAATTTTAAACTTCTTCTTTTGTCGAGCAGAAGAAATCAACTCCAACTGTAGCCTTTCATTTATATTCTCCTGCATCAGGCTCCCAGGGTAAATTAAATTCATGGCTCTTATCCACGAGCTCTTCAATAGAGTACCCTGCACTTTGAATTTGGGTAGTGTCCAACCAAGAACAATCCTCCAATGGATGTTCCTTCCATTTGACCAAATATTCTAAGTATTCTTTGTTTCACGTCTTCCTAGCCACCTGTGTGTCTAGAATCTGTTAAATTTCCAAAGGCTATGTTAGAGGCATATGTTTAATCCATGATCTATCCTCATCTTGGGTGTCCCTTGTTCGTCTCTCTGAACTGTATTTTTCATCAACAACAGTGTATGGGTACGGATCTGCGACATTAAATATGGGTGAGGTTTGGAAACCTCGAGGTAACTACAACTCATAAGAATTTGGAGAAAATTTTCGAATAATTCTACAATGCCCCATCTTTTTCATCTTCAATTTTTTGTATTCGCCTTTATGAAATCTCTTTTTGTGAAAATGTGCCAGTAATATATCTCCTACTTTGAATTGTACCTCCTGCCTTTTCAAATGTGCTAGAAGTTTATATTTTTTGCTGTTGCCCTATAGCTTCAATTTGACCTTTTCATGTAGATCGCTGATTTATTTTGCAAAATCTTCGCCATCAGAACTCCTTCATTCTAACTGATCCAAATCCCGCAACTCAAATAATCCATGTGGGTGCATTCCATATAGAATTTGGAAAGGACTTCTACCCATGCTTTTGTTGGGCGAGTCATTATAAGCAAAATCCACTTGTGCAAGCACACAATCCCACTATCTAGAATTTTCACCAACTAGACTCCTCAATAGATTTCCTAGATTCATGTTCACAACTTTAGTTTTCCCATCTGACTATGGATGATAAGCAGAACAAAAATTTAGTTTGGTTTCTAACTTCTTCCACAATGTTCGCTAGAAATGGCCTGTGAATTTCACGTCCATGTCCGAGATGATGGACTTTGGAAAGCCATGTAAACAGACTGTCTCTGTAAAAAAACAAATGAGCTACATGTGTGGCATCACTTGTCTTTCTATATATAATGAAGTGTGCCATTTTTGTGAAATGATCCACCACCACCATGATGGAATCGAATTCTCGTTGTGTCTTTGGTAGACTTAAGACAAAGTCCAAGTTGACTGAGTCCCATGGTCTGTTTTGAATAGGTAAGGGTGTATACAACCCCACATTCTAGCTGCGTCCCTTTACATGTTGACATAATTTACACCTTCTCATGAATCTCTGTACATCCCTTTGCATTATTGGCCAATAGTAAAAGTGGCTGAGCTGATCCAAACTCTTATCTATCCCAAAATGTCTGGCCAAATGTCCATTATGTTTTTCCTAGATTAAGCTCTCTCACATAGAACATTTCGGAATACACAACTATCCTCCTTTCAAAAACAACACATCCTACATGTTATAGTCCAACCATGGACTATTGTCTCTTAACAGTGGATTTTGGAAACATTCATAAGCTTCCCTAAAATCTGTATCTACTTCATACAAGTCTTTGAGATGCTCAAATCCCAACACTTGCACTGCACTTTCTTGTAAGATCAAAATTCTCCTTCTTAACGCATCTTCTACCTTGTTGGCCTGACCACTGATGTATTTAAAAAGAAATGTAAAACCTTGCAGGTACTCTGCCCACTTCATGTGTTTATGATTCAGCTTGTGTTGCTACATAATGTATTGTAACATAGAATTTTCTAAAAACAAAACAAATTCATTAGCCAGCAAATAATGACTCCAATGCTTCAATGCCTGGACGAATGTATAAAACTCTCTGTCATAAGATGTATACTTCTGCTTGCTCTCATTTAAATTTTCTCTGAAGTATGCTACTGGATTATCCTCTTGGCTAAGTACTACACCAATGGCTGACCCACTGGCATCACAACGAACTTGGAAAATTTTGTTGAAGTCTAGCAATTTTAGGATTGGTTTTTCCATGATATTTTTCTTCAAAAACTGAAAAATCCTCTCTGCATTTTCTATCCAATGAAAAGGTTGATTTTCCTTCTTAATCGTTTCCAACATAGGTGCACAAAAATACCACTGAAGTTCTTCATGAACTTCCGATAGAAACTTGCCAATCCATGAAAACTTCTTTCTTCAAAAAAACGTTTGGGAGATGGCCAGCTAACTATGGCTGCAACCTTCTCTGGGTCCATCTTTAACTCATTATCAAAAATTAAAAATCCTAAATAAATCAATTATTTCTTGAAAAAAGAACATTTTTTTCAATTCATTAACAATTTATTTTTATGCAATTTTTCTAGCACATACCTGACATGCTGAAAATATTATTCCTTTGTCTTACTGAAAATAAGTATATCATCCAGATATACAATCACAAACTTACCAATTAATTCTTTCAACGTATCATTCATCAAATGCATGAATGTTCTAGCCTCATTTCTCAGCTAAAAAGGCATGACCAACCATTCATTCAAGCCTTCATTCATCTTAAAAGTTGTCTTCCATTCGTCACCTTCTCTAATTCTTATCTGGTGATAACCTCTTTTCAGATCTATCTTTGAAAAGTACGTTGCTCCACTCAGACAATCTATCATATAATCCATCCAAGGTAAAGGAAACATGTACCTAATAAAGATCTTGTTTATCACCCGGGAATCAGTTCACATCCACCATTCACCTCCTTTCTTGGGAGCTAAAATAGTCAGAACAAAAAAAGGGCTCAAAATTTCTCGAACCAGACCTTTATCCAACAATTCCCATACCCGATTCTTGATCTCCTCATTATCTTTAAGAATCATCTGGTAAGTAGTGTTGTTTGGAAAATTGGCTCTTGGAATAAGATTAATATATTGACTAATGCTCCGCTTTGGTAGTATTTTATCTAGTAGATCATCCACCACAATATCAGTAAACTCATGCAACATGTCCTATATTTCCATAGGAAAATCAGTGATTTATGTATGCATCAGTACTACTCTTGGCCTCCACACAAATGCTGCATAATTCACTTCATTCTCCTCAATCTATCATAGAAAATCCTTTCTGCCTATGAACAATGTTTTAGTACCACTAGTTTCTGCAGTCTCTTCTTCTTTCATGGGAACTAGCATATGCATTATCCCATCCTTCATAAATCTGTAACAATTCTTTTCCCCATCATGGAAGGACTTTCTGTCATATTTCCATGGTCTTCCCTATAGAATATGGCATACGTCCATAGGCATAATATCACAAGTTATCTTGTCCTTGTACTTGCCAATGTGAAACTCCACCTCGCACTACTCATTAACCAATAGTTGGTTACCTTTCTACAACCAAGACACCTTATATGGAGTCGGATGCTTTGACTTCTTCAAACCCAATTTTTCCACCATATCAGTGGCTACAAGGTTATCGATGCTTCCACTATCTATAATCAATTTGCAGCATTTTCCATGTGACTTACACACAATCCAGAATAATGCTTTCCTCTATGTCAGGTCAGCCACCTCCTTAGCTGGTTTTAGAAATACCTTGTTCAACACCAAGGCCTCTCTTGTTTCAAGCACATTCTCCACTTCTTGTAGTGTTGCCTCAGCTTCATCAGGTTGAGCAACATATTCTCCCCTCTGTCCAGATGGTTCATTTTCAGGACATTCAAAAGACCCGTGCCCCCATTTGTGACACTTGTAACACTGGTAGTTATTCCCTCTACCTCTACCATTACCTCTTCCTTGCTGGTAAGGCCTTCCACCTCTGGTGTTACCTTCCTTCTCAGTCAGTCCCAAAGTTTTTTAACTGCTACCTTCTTCATTACTGTTGGCAGTGCTACCTATGGCAAAGGAATGTCCTCTTCCTCTACTGGATCCATGTCCTCTTCTTGCATTCTTCTTCCTGGAAATGTTTTCTTCCGCCTTCAAGGCACACTGATATGCCTCCTTTATATTTTTTAGGGAAATGATACTGATCTCATCCAAGATTTTCATCCATAGACCATTTACAAATATTGATGTCTTATTATGGGTATCTTCAACATACCCTGCCCTCAAGTTCAATTTATAGAACTCTTTTGTGTATTCCTTTACAGTCATTGTTCTCCGTCTAATATTCTGCACTTGTATGTAAAGGTAAATTTGGTAATATTTAGGTAGGAACTTTCTTTTCATCTTTGCAATCATCTCGTCCCAACTTTTGATCAAGGGCTTGTTTATTCTTCTCCTTTCTTCCTGCACACTCTCCCACCATAGTGCGGCATGGCCTTTGAACTTAGTGAGAGAAAAAATGATTTTCTTGTCCTCACTAATTTCCTTATACTCTAAGTATTTATCTAACTCAGTTATCCAGTTCGACAATGCTATTTTGGATAAATTTCCATCATAGTTGAAGAGCTCTGGTCTTGGCTTGCTGCTAGCCATCAAGACAGGTTTCAGTAGTTTGATTTCTGGTGGCTCATCCCCTGGATCATCTGGTTGTGCCTATGGCTCCTCATCACCATCATCTCCTCCTTTAGGATCCCTAGACCTTCCTGCTTCCATTGCTACAAAAAGTGCTTACATAACTATATTTTCTTTGCATATTTCTTCATCTGTTGCTTCCCTTGTAGCTCTTCCTCGACCTCTTCTTCCTGCTTCAGCTATTCCCTGACCTATTCTTCCTACTTCCATGTTCACTTAGGAATAAAAACTTACTCTGATACCAACTGATGCAGACCAACTGCAATAAGGTCAGAGTACACTGCGGAATTGAGTATTTAAAACTACTCATGAAACCCATTTTCCTTTGCAACATAGATCAATCTCGAGATTTAGTAGCATACATACTTGTGTGAAACAACAACAAAGTTTTATAACATTCGCAGATCAAAAAATAACCCAAAACAACACAAAAAACCAAAAAAAATGCGAACATTCGGGAGTTCTTTCCGAGGGGACCTGCACAGCTTCGACCAATCATCAACAATCACACTTCACACAATATCCAAGTTATCTTAACACGTTAAAGTCTATTCCGTGCGATTTCTGATTTTGCTCCGTGCTAACACGTGTCTTCCACTTTGCATCGTAGAACTCTTAACTTACCCCGTGACAATCCATAACACTAACCCTTAAAATTTGTGATGTGGGATCACCACTTTCAATCACCAACGTTGGCTTTTGTTGGATCCGACAGTCCACACAACTCCCTCTCCACATCACTTCGCATCACAAGTTATTAAACTTAACTTGCGAAATCTCTTAACCGAGACTCCTATTCTCTGTGATATGCAATGCCCTTCGTCTGTGATGTGATCTCTCACCGTTGATGCGTGTTGGATCGAGAAACCCTTGTCGCGCCTGCAAATGTGATTGATATATGCTATGTGGTTAACACAATGTTTCATTCAACAAAGGAATGTGTAGAAATAAGGCCTCGCCGCACATGCAAATCGGATTATATTTTCTTGGGGTGCGATTTAAACACAGATGTTCGACTTTCAACAGAGGTTTTAAATAAGTAATTTAAAACAGGGAACCTGATTAGAGAACAAAACACTTAGAATTAGTTTTGAAATGAAATATTGTTTTAAAAATAGAGATCCCGATCAAACAAAAAACACTTGGAAATAATTTGGAAATGGAAAACACAGAGCCAAGCCCTCGGATGGTTGATTTTTACATTTTCTTGTGCTTCTCTATTCTCTCCTTTCTCGCTATGGATGGTAGAACCCACAATGGTGGATTTGGTTCAGTTTTATGCCTTTCTCAAAATCCCCATATGGTTGAGAAACTGCCATTCAGTTTCCAAAATAGTTTATTCAATTAAATACTTAACTAATCCTAACTTAACCATTATTTTATTTTAAAAATTACAATGGTTGAGTTAGCCCAAATTAACTTAAACAAAGTAAAATGGAATTTGAAACTTCTTCTGTCCAATAGAAGAAATCAACTCCAGCTATAACCTTTCAGTTGGATGCTCCTGCATCAGAGTTCCTATTTATAGTAGATATATCCTTGGGGTTTGGTCCCAAGAAAGAATGTGTCAATAACTGTAGTAGAGATATCATACATAGTGTGTTTGGAAGAACTATGGTAGTAGAGAATAATGGTTATGGTAGCAATAGTGTTAAATTTACATAACCACGATATGTTCTATGCTTAAATGTAGTTTTACTTCAACCTTATTTAAGGCCCAATTGAGATTTAGCAATCACATAAACTTGAAAGTAAAATGTTGATAGAACATAAAAATAAATCAACAGAAGACAAGCCAAATAATGTATCAGAATTTGTAATTCTTCTTGTCCAGCAAAAGGATAGATAAATGTTTTTTACAACAATCAAAAGGATGCCCTAGCCAGTAATAATTTGTGTTGGTCAAACCAACTTCTCCAACAACCAAATCATCCTTTCTCCAAGTGTCGCACACACCTCTCAAAGACAGAACCAAATATTCAACCAAAAATGGTCAATGCAAAAGTTAACGCTGATGTCAATGGAAAGTAGTCAAAGTCAACTCTTCTCCTCTATTTTTGTGTCATCCAATGCGGCCTCAATAAATCATAATTTATGTCCAAAAATTGAATTGAAAGTCCAAGAGTTGACACAAAGTCAACGTTGTCCAAAAACCCTAAAAGCAACCCAAAAATTACAACTTTCTTCAGGCTTAGATTCACACATGTGAGGGCAGGAAGCCTCTCGTAGGCTGTATGAACCAATCGGATCACAAGAATAATCTGTGTGATGAGTTTGTGATGAAATGAACATTATCTCTCTCTAATTTATATCCATCAATGAGGGTGTGTCACACATCTCTTGGGCTTGTGAGCTCACATTACAAATCTGGTCGACCTTACACGTGAGTGGAAAATAAAATCAAAATGTATGTTCTGCTTATCCAAACAAGATTATCTTTAGACCAATCTTGCACCTCTCTGAAAGTGGAATAAAAAAAATATATAATCATCATCATATGAGCGGTGAAACATGAATTTTGGAGCTAGTTTCCCAAAATTAACACTCCCTCTCAACTGGGGAGAAATCCATCTATCCACATGTGCCATCCTATCATCAATGTCATCATGTACTATTATCATCATCATTCTGAAATCATGCATCATCCTATTGTAACATGATTTTTCAGCTCTAATGGAAAACAAGCAAGAGTGAGTCATAGAGAGATCACACTCTACTGACCCGAAGTTAGCCTAGAGGATAAAAACTCAATAGACTAAAAGAGTCACATACTAAACTGAAGTTATTTTACTGACCCGAAGTCATTTTAGAGGTAAGAACCTCATCAGACTTGATCCCAGATCAAGGTGTTGGACACAAACCATCCTAGACATGGTGAGGAAGGGACATTGGATGTGTCCATCGGTTCTGTTAGGACCGGTTCTCATCTAAATATTTCCCACCTCATTGGCCAATGAGGTACTACCATGTCTTTGAAATCATGGGCAGGGATCTACAGTGGGGCAAAGAAGATAGTAACCCAACTAAAATTTGCCCCAGGGCAAAATCCGCAACAAGGTTCATCAAGCCTAGCCTCGTGTCTATTTATAGCTCTAAGAAGCTATCCCCAAGCCCCCTGGAGCTCCTAGAGCTCATTTTCCAACTCAAGAAGGACCCTCACAATAGGATCTTTACACAATTCCAAGCTTCTTACGAAAGGTTAGGAACTTGACCTTCCCTAGGAGCTTCATGAGAATTTATGTGACCTTCTCAACAGTTCCAATGTGATCGAGCCTTATGGCACCTCGTTCTACCATATCCTAGATAAAGTGGTACCTAATATCAATATTCTTGGATCGATTATGGAACACGAGATTTTTAGAAAGATGAATCCCACTCTAGTTATCAAAAAGGATAATGGTGGTATCTAGCACATGTCCAAATAGCTCATTGAAGAGCTTTCTCAACCAAAAAAAATCACAACATGCCATACTTGATGAAATGTATTCGACCTCAGCAGTGCTCAAAGCCATTGATTTCTACTTTCTTCTCATCCAATAAGAAGAATACAAGGTGAAGCAACATCTGGATGTGCTCTTAAAATCTACCACACTGCCAGCCCAATCGACATCAGTTTATCCATTGACTCTCAAACTCCCTCCAGTGTATCTCAGCCCATGGTTTATTTTACCCTGAACATATCTCAAAATATTCTTGGCACCAATACATTGAATGTGATGAGGCTCAACCATATGTTGAATCAAGTTTTTCACTACAAAAAATACGTCTAGACAGGAGTTTAACAAGAAAATCAGGGCCCCTACAAGTTGTTGATACTCAGTGGGATTTCCCATCTCGGGCTGAGCAATTCTTCGAAAAAACTTTTTAAAGTTGAGTTCCATCAGTGTTGACAGAGACTTACAGTCCACCATACCAAATCTCTCGAGAAGCTTCATGATATATTTTCCTTGAGAAAGGAAAATCTCTCCAGGTCTCTGCCAGACCTCCAGGCCTAGTAAATAGTGCATCAGTCCTAGGTCCTTCATCTCGAATTCAGCAGCAAGCTCCCTCTCACATTGATGAATGAGAGGGTGAATGCCTATCACGAAGAGATCTCCCACATAGAGAACTAGAATGAGAGGCCTTTCTCTATCAACCTTAAATTAAAGGTTTGGATTAGCATCACTTCAAGTGAAGCCCAGATTCATCAAGTAGCTATTGATCCTCTCATACCAAGCCCTAGGGGCTTGCTTCAACCCAGAGGGGAATTTATTCAACGTGCATACATATGAGTCTCTATCTTGAACTTTGAACCCCATAGGTTTCTCTGCATAAACCTCTTCCTTTATTGAACTATGCAGAAAGACAATCTTCACATCCATATGATGGAGACTCCATATTTATGTTGCAGCAAGGGAAACGATAGATAATATGGTGATATAACGAGAAACATGTGAAAATATATCATCATAATCTATGCCTTATTTTTTAGAGAAGCCTCGGGCAACAAATCTTGCATTGTACTTTTCAGCACTACCATCAACTCCATGCTTGATCTTGAAGAGCCATTTCGAGGTGACAACAGTTTTTGCTCTGGTCTTGGGACCACATCCCAAACATCATTTTTCATAATGTACTCATATTCATCGTGCAAAAAATCCTTCCAAACATGATGCTTTATGGATTCTTCAAATGATCCAGGCTCAAATTGTACAATAGTACTTATGGCTTACAGGTACCCTTGGTACCTATTCAGCTTCTTGCTTTCACGGAATGTCCCCCTTAGGGAAATATGTCTCCCGGTATGTTCGATATTTTCCTTGAGCCATGAGGGTCTCCTTTTAATAGAAGGAGGTGGATCAATAGGATCCATCAATCATTCAACATCAGGCATAGGTTCAGCCTTCGGCTCTTCCTACCTTCCAGCTTCTTCTTCTTCTTCTTTATCTTCCTTTGAACTAGGAAGATTTATTACATTCTTGAGGGAAGAATTTTCATCGAAAGTGACATCATGGCATATCACCAATTATCTTTTACTAGGCACATAGATTCTATATGCCTTCAAAGTTTCACTGTAGCCCACAAACATTCCATTCTTTCCAAAAGCATCCAGCTTGCTTCACTTTTCCTTCAGCACCTGAAAATAAATAGGACTTCCAAAAACTCTATGGTGGTAGACACCAAGCTTCTTACGAGAGAAGACTTCCTCGGGAGATTTCGAGTCCAAAGCGGAATGCGGGTATATATTTTGAACATACATAGTAGTGTTTGCATCTTCTCCCCATAGAAAATTTGAAAGACCTTGGTCATATAGCATGGAATGAGAAGCTTCCACAATGGTCTTGTTCTTTCACAACACCATTTTGTTTAGGATTATGCAAATTTTTTTCTCCCTCTTAATGCGAGTTTCCCTGCAAAATTCATTGAATTCATTTGAATCATACTTCGTCTCATTATTGGTCTTGAAAATTTTGATTTTCTTCTCGGTTTGATTTTCAACCAAGGCCTTGAAGGTAAAAAACCATTTGAATTCTTTGTTCTTCTTCTGCAAGAAATATATCCAAGTTTTGTGAGAGAATTCATCTATAAAAGTCATGTAATATGACCATCCTCCCAAGGATGTTACAGACAGCATACCAGTATATAAGAATGGATCAATTGCAAGATATTAAATGTCTTTGTGACACTTGAGGGGAATGGTCCCCTTGTATGCCTCCCTTTGGCACAACCTAAACATATACCTATATGATCATATCTAAACTCAGGCATCCCTATCACCACCTTTCTTGCTTCGGGAAGGTCTTTGTAATGAAGGTGTTCAAAACTTTGGTGCCATAGCTCTATTTGAAGCGTTGTATCACATGACATGCCCCCCAAAGGACTTCCTCCAACCTGATAGAGTGTATCAAATCTTAAACCAATAGTAACAGCTTCTTTGAATTTCTTCTTCTAGATGCATACATTTCCATCAATAATGCCACCTTGAATCCTTTTTCTTGCATTGTTGAAATAGACACAAGGTTCTTCTTCAAATCAGGTATGTACAATACATCTTGTAAGCGGAGGACTTGACCTTGAGATAAATGAAGAGTCGCAGTCCCTATCCCTTTCACAGGACAAGTGGCATTATCTCCAAGGATAATTTCTAAATAAGTATCCTTCTTAATCAAATCATAGAGGGCTTCTTTATAAACAGTGAGGTGCCTTGAAGCACCACTATCAATCAACTAAACATCTAGGGTGTCGGGAGGAGATGTAGCATAGAGGATAGATACAAGAATATATTCATTTTTATTATTATTAAGAACATAGACTCATCGTACCTGGAATTCCTTGACCTCTTGAAATTTGGCCATTTCCACCTCAATCAGAGGGAGCCTTCCTCTTTCCTTTGAATTTGTTATTACTTTGATTTCCATTCCCCTAGAATTTTTTTTTGTCATCATCCAGAGGATATTTACTTATATTGGGGCACTCTCTTGCATAGTGACCACACTTGTTACAAGTGTAACATCTTCCCTCCCTTCCTTTGGGCCCTGCTATTCCATGGTTTTGATTTCTTGTGCCACCATGGTTCTTCTTATTTGCATGAGAGGAAAAGGCAGTCAGGTCACCTCCATTTCCATTATAGGGATGGTATCTCTCCATCATTATTTTCTCCTCTTGAGTGCATATCATTAGCAATTCATCAAAATCAAGAATCACATTATTATTAATAATCGTAATATTAAATACATAACAATCTTCCAAGAGAAATGAGGACAAGTTTTCAATCAACTACTTCTTCTCCTATGGCAAGGACATCATTCCTGATTTCTGTGAGCCTCATAAAATATTATTGGATGAATTCATCTTTTCCCTCCTTAATATTCGTCAACTTGTTCTTGAAGAAAATGAATTGATTAGCATTTCTATCCCTGAACACGCTAACCAAACTATCTTACATCTCTTTAGATGTGCCTAGCTTGGAGATGTAAGAAACCAAGTGATTATGAATTGAATCCCTGATAATCATCTTTTCTTTGATTTCTCCTTTTCTATACTTTGTCTTTTTGGAAGCCGATGCATTTGATATAGGCGCATGGATCTTCCCGTGAACGTAATCCATGAAATCTTGATCTTCCAAAACCAATTCCAAAGGCATCTTCCTTGCATGATAATCAAACTTGTGAGTCAACTTATCATCATACTTGAAACCCTTGTAAGTGGAGGCCATTGATCGTTGATAAGACTTCTTCTTCGGTGATTGCTTTTCACACTATCTTTGGCTTTGTCTTCACCTCAACTCTCATACCATGTTAAATATAGATAAACATGGTATGGTATATGCTTAAATGCAGTTTTATTTCAATCTTCTTGAAAGCACAATTCAGATTTAGAAATCACATAAACTTGAAATTAAAATGATGATAGAACATAAAAATAGAAGAGATCACAATCAAAATAATGTATCATAATTTGTAATTCTTCTTGTCCAATAAAAGGATAGATAAATGTTTGTTACGATAGTCAACAATATTCCCTAGCTTGCAAAGTCTTGAGTTGGAAAAACCAACTTCTCCAACAACCAAATCAGCCTTTATCAAAGTTTCAAGCACACCCCTCAAAGACAGCTCCAAAAATTCAACGCAAGTCAACCCAAACTGGTCAATGCAAAATCCAACGTTGTAGTCAAAGTTTTAGTCAGCAGATAGCAGTCAAATTCAACGCTTCTCTTGGATTTTTGTGCCCTCCAATGCTACCTCAAGAAATTAGAATTTTTGTCCAAAAATAGAAGACAAAGTCAAAGAGTTGACCCAAAGTCAACGTTGTCCACAAACCATAAAAATAGTTTGAAAATTACAACAACTTTCTTCAGGTTCATATTCACACTGTGAGGGAAGGAATCCTCTTGTAGGTTGTACAAGCCAATCAAATCACAAGAAGAATGTGTGTGATGAGTTTAATGAAATGAAAATCATCTCTCTCCAATTTATATCCATCAATGAGGGTGTGTGACACATATGTTGTGCTTTTGAGCCTACATTACAAATCTGGCTGACCTTGCACATGAGTGGAAAATAAAATCAAAATATATGTTCTGCTCATCCAAACAAGATGATCTTTAGATCATTATTGAACCTATCCAAAAGGGGAATCAAACTGTAAGCACCATCATATGAGCAGTGGACCATGGATTTTGAACCAAGTTTCCCAAAATTAACAAATAAAGATTCAATGATGGTGTACAAGATTGTGGGATGTGTAGAATAATCAAATAGACTCATGATCAATTTTAATATTAGATCAAAAATTTGATTTGTAAGCAAGTATATAATGTCATGTTTAAATTTATGTAGTGGTTCTACTCACTTAAATGTAGTTAGGTTTCTCATGTTGATGTAAACATGATGAGGCATGTGTATCCGCATGTATTTCGTGGTAATTTTAAGACCACTTTGTAAGCTTAAGTTTATGGTAGGCTTGCACCACATGAGGATGTGATTAAGTGTGTGAGAGAGGGAACATATGAACATGAATTCCTAAATATATTCTTGTTCCTTGGGAATTTGATACAAACAAATTGGTTGAGGGTATGTTGAAAAAACCCATATATGAGTTAGGGCTAAGTCAAGAAAACCCATGATGATGATGAAGGTTTTTAAAGGGGATTTAAAGGTACAATTACATGCATGAGCATATGTTGGTTTAATGAACTATGTAGACAAATGACTTCGTAGTATACCATTGGTTGTAGTAGTTAGTGAGCCATGCATTTTGGTGGATGGTTGTTTATTTATAATTGGATATTTTGATGAAACTGAGTGTTGTAACATTTTCTTGGAAGGAGATTTGGTTTATTATTCCGAATAAATCCCCAGGATATTTTGAAAATGCTTAGCATTATCATATCAAGTCATTTCCAACCTTTTTCCATCCAATATATACAATAATTCTTCAAGTTATTGACTTCTCAACAAAGAAATTCCATGGGTGAAACTAAGATTCGTCAAAATAATCCACCTTATCCTTCTAGTATTATGTTCCTTAAATCTCAAAGGAGATCATTTCAACTATCTGTTGTTTATTAGGGTATGATGATAAATAAACAGTAGATGAATTTGTTTTAGGTTTCTTGATTTACATTTCCCTAACAAAGAAATCCCTTACCATTTTCCATTATAGACAATTTTCTTCTAATATCATGAACAACCAATTGCCAAATTTAAACCTTGTTAAGTCATTTCAATATCAGTCAGTCTTCGTATATCTATTTTTGTATTATTAATGAGAAGGATTTTCTCATCTTTCTCTACGGAAGCATGATTCATAGGGAAATCAATTACTAGTTAACCATTGGACTTTTGCAGTTAGAATAAATTCTAAAGAATTCATTTTCCTCTAAATCATGCTTCTGCAGAGAAATATGAAAAAATACTTCTCATTAATATTAAAAAAATAGATATAAGAAGAGCCACTGATATTGAAAGGACTTGTCAAGGTTGAATTTTGGCAATTGATTGTTCATGATATCAGACAAAAATTGACTAAATTTGAAAATGGTAAAGGAAATATTTGTTAGGGAAATTTAAATCAATAAACATAAAGAAACTTCATCTATTTTTTATTTATCATCATATCCCAATAAACAACAGATAATAGTTTGAAGGTTTCTGTGGTGCGAGTTTTGAGCCGGGGAATTCAGATAGTTGAAATAATCTTTTTTGAGATTTAAGGAAACATACTAGAAGGAATCTCTGCTTCACTCATGGTAATTGTTTGTTTAGAAGTCAATAAATCAAAGAATTGTTGTAAATCTTGGTTGGAAAAAGGTTGCACATGACTTGGCATGGTAATGTTAAGCATTTTGGAAATTTCTCTACACCTGCTAATCAAGTATATAGTGCACCATTTGATAAATAGTCCATTGAGAAAAAATCATAACTAGAAAGCATTTCTAATTGAAACACTTATTTACAAAGCCTACTTAGGAATGATGTTTACAAGAGAAGAATGAATTGCAATAGCAAGAGAAAATGAAAGAGGACATACATGACTAGAATCCCTCCTTTGTAATTGTTCACATTATGGATGTCCAGATGTTTTCACTTCTACATCATGGACCAATCTTGGATCATACATGAATAGAATCCCTCCTTTGCAACTATTCACATTATGGATGTCTAGATGTTTCTTCTTGTGCATCACTGCCCAATCCTAGATCTATATTATTTACCTATCATTTACTAGAGTCACAAAAACGAATATGTTGATCAATTTAGCTCCAATATATTAAAAAAATATCATCTCATTATTATAAAACATTCCAAAATAATATTCCTAAGAAATAATGATCCCAATTCTTAAATTTTGAAGGAAGATTTACCTCCAACCAATTTATATGAGCAACTTAAATAAGGTGTTCTAACATTGACAGTGATCTTCGAAAGTGTTGTAGATAGGTTTCCACATACTTCGTACTAAATTTGATTGGGAGACACAAAGCCATGTTCTAGATAAAATGACAGAACAAAATGATTATTTTTTCTAGTAGTTAAAGAAACATATAATATATTCCCATATATTATTAGCACACATGGAGGCCATCAACCTCAAGAATGTTATGATTATTTTTTCTAGTAATTAAGGAAACATATAATATATTCCCATATATTATTAGCACACATGGAGACCATCAACCACAAGAATGTTGTCTCTGGGCTATCCGTTATTTGTGTACTAGAATGTCCTTCATGTCTACATATTTCACATTTTAAACTACCAAAATGATTTACCTATAAGGTATACATAAAATTCATCAATGTTTGTAAATCCAAAAATGTAAACTGAAAAATCATAGCCGTCTAATAAAAATCAGGACAAGAAACTCACTCATGGTGGTCAGCAGAATGAAGAATGTAACAATGTATAGAATTCATAATGTAGAATGTAATAATGTAAATGCAAAATGTAAACGGAGAAGGCTTAGCCCTCCATGGCCATTTGGAGAGGTCATAAGACAGAGAAATGTAGACATATTGAATATATAGAAGGGAATTTGTTGGAGTTATCCAACAACATGGTGTCGGAGATCGATCTCATGAATATGAATTCATGTGTCTTTATTCCCACCATGGATCGAGTTAGGAAGATTTTCAAAAACCTTAATTACATGGAGTTGAGTGGAAGTTTCCCCGCTCTTATACAAACAATTGGATGTCTATATATTATGTAAAAAGCCAAAGATATTATTGACAACCTGTTAATAAAAATGAATATGAAATAATGAAAAAAATAACATTTGGCAAATTTTCATTATATTTAAAATTAAACAAACTATAATTTAAATAGTCAATTAAATAAACTATGGAAAATATTATGTTATCTGGATTTAGAAATGGAAAGTAAACTGTATCCCACGCATGTTTTAAAAAGCATAAAAGAAATTAAATTTCAATAAAAACCATATATTAATCAGATATGATTCTATGTAAGGATTTTCTTTCTGGTAGAATAAGCAAATATAAGAGAATAACATACATGTGAATTTTCGAGCAAATAACATACATCTAAATTTTTGGAAAGAAAAACATCACGTTTAATTTATATATATGAAGTGTTTGGAACGATTTTAAAAATTAAAATAGAAAATCTATTACATCAATAGGATTTAGTTATTTAATAATGAATATGAAATTGAAATTTAAGAAACAAAATAATTGAAATTCAAAAAAATAGATAAAATTAAAATAATGATAATTGAAGCTTATCTAAGAAATGTAGCAAGTTCTATATATTAAGATTTTTTTTAAGAGTCGTTTTCATATTATGAATAGATGGATATTAGAAATTTATTTCTATTATAAATTTGTTATACAAATGAGTAACAATAAGAAATAGTGTAATATATTAATAAATTAAGCAAGAATGTAATACCAACTTAAATCTATTTTAATTCTGGATTTATCAAGAGCGAAGAGGGATCAAAACGCTTTCCACTCTATGAAGAGCTCCCTCTCAGGGATCAAAACATTTTTCACTCTATAAAGAGCTCCCTCTCAGGGCTTGGTGAATTCAGAGTTATTATTTTTATTTTTATTTTATTTGTATAGGGTTATTTTTATTTTTTATTTTTATTTATTTCTATTTTATGTTGAGCAAGTTAAAAAGTTTACATTACATTACATTAATTTTTTTATTTTTCTTTTTGTAATTTTATTTTATTTTTATTTTTCTATAATTTGACTTAGTAAAAAAGTTAAACGTTATTTACAACATCGCTACCATACTAATAATGACAGATTGAATATAAAACAACAAGAACTAGTGTTTTAAAAGAGTAAGTTAGGTGAGAATTTCAGATAACTAGAAATTGAAGAGAAAAAAAAAAGAATGGATCAACTAAATATGAAAAATAATAGAACTTTGGCCAATTCCAAGAATCATCCCATAAAAAAAACCTAGAACTAACTCATGTATCAAAGTAGAAACGCTTCTAAATATTCTTATTAGACAAAAATTGCATTTAATCAACACAAGTAAATTAAAACATGAAAGGAGAGACAATTATTAAACCAACTTAGATATGTAAACTATAGAACTATCACATGTAACAAAGTAGAAACCCTTTTAGATATTGTTATTAGACAAAATTTACATTTAACCAACACAAGTAAATTAAAATAAGAAAGGAGAGAGAATTATTAAACCAAATTAGATATATAAAATCTATATTTGTTGAGGGATGGAATCTCTTAAAGTGTAAACCTCATTTTCCAATGCAAAATACATTTGATCTCTCTAGGCTCTTGATAGATATTAAGTGAAGACAGATCTAGGTATTTTTAATTTTACTCTGTAAATAGGCTATATTCCACATAAATACAGGGCTCTCATAAACCTAGAGCTGGATAACTTGGGTGAGTCAAATGCTAAAAAAAATTTTATAAAAGTAATGATGAGATGACTTTAATTTCTTTCTCTTCAATGTTTGTTTCTTCTTACTATCTTGTAAAGATCAAGAATAATTAATACAAATATGAAAATTGTTGATTCATGTGTATATCAAGGAACATGATAAAAATTAATAAAAATATCTCCAAACCAATATAAAATCTATTAATCCCATTTCAAGGTCATCTTTTCTTAATCTTCTAGGTCTTTCTAGGGCATAGTTGTCCTAGTTTATAGTTCATATTCATAGGGATTTCAAACCATAGTAGCCACAAACCCTACACTAAATATGTTGTGTTTTTCATACCGAGGTTGTCTTTCATAATGTCGTGGTAGATGATGATCTTGTTGATATGATCATAGGAGGCCGGTTACGAGGCAATAACATTTTCAACCCTCTAGACAAGTAAGGATGACCCTCCATAATCTAGATGGACACCCTCCACTGAGTTCATGTGACCAATAGCATTGAAAATGTTCGTGTTGAAGAACCTCTTGGCAACTGGAGGCACCCATCTACTTGGATTCTAACCATGGCCTCATCAGTGAGGTTACAAACCTCGACGTTGATATTGAGTCATGATGGTTAGGCTTGGTTTTGAAAGAGCCAACCTGAAATCCCATAGTATGGATTGACTGTTACATTAGAAATGAAACTTATAGTGAGATTTACTAGGTTGTAGAATGCTAACCATATATGTAATATCCTTTGATTCGTAATGTTTATCTACAAGGAGATATTTTTGTATAAACTAGAAAAATAAAGCATTTAGAGTAGACTAACCATTAAACGATTGTGCATTAATTTCACCAAAAAATGTTATTATAACACCTCTTCTCACATTAAAATCTCAAAAACATCTGTTTACCTAGAAAAATAATTTTGGGTTAAAGAAAAACCATTAATACCAAGTGGACATTTTTTATGTGGTTAAACCTGGCAATGAGTGTATGGGGTTAATGGTGCATAAATTATGGAAGGAGTTCCAACGCCATGAAGGCAACATTATTTTACTTGTAAAATAATAATATGTCAAAAATGTGTCAGAAACAAGAAGGCCCATGAAAAAAGGTGTCTCAATATTATCAGGAGTTTATAATCTACATTTTCTTATTTTCTTAAGAAAAAACAACTAGAAAATAATTGGCATGCTTGGGTTACATATGAGAAAAACTAAATATCACCATCCTTCAACATTTTCAAAAATAACTTAAGAACTTGTCTGGAATGACATTTGAATATAAATGAACACAAACAACTCCCATCATCCTATCTTATTTTTAGGTTTGAGTACTAGTATGGTGTACTCAAAGTTTGTGCTTCTTTTGCTATTGTTAGTGTTCTTGTTGAATCTGGGGCATCTTCCACTAATTGAATAAATAGTTACACTTCAATAAATGTTTTGAAGTTTCCAGCAAGGATATTAGAAATCCAATTATTGTGCCATATTAATAAACAATAATCATCGGTTTTGGAGTAAGATAACAATTCCTAAGAACATATGATGATAGATTCATTGTCCAATATTCCAAAACATGGGATCCATTTAGATATCAATTAAAATACTTAGGTGAGATAAGAAAGGCTTCATTCTCCGCTTGAATAAGAGTTCATTTTTATAGCTATCCAAACATTATGTGTATAAAATGAACATGTTTAACATTTTATTTACTCAAAATAAGATAAAATAGTACTGTAACTTATCGTAATTATGTTCTAAAATAAAATATTTATCTAAGTTTGTACCATTTCCTGTAATGTTTAATCAAACTCCATGGATAATTTTCTACCCGACCAATTATAAAATTTCATAATAATACTTTCTTGTTCATGTGATGGGTTGATTTCCATTAGAGAAGTTTCCAACCTTAGAAACCTACATGTTGAGAATTATGACTTATTCCTAGATGGTCCTCTTCTCTAGTCACGCCACATTCTACCAAAGCCCCAAAAAATTGATGATACATCTCTCCATGAACAAGAAATATAGATAAGGTTAAATTCTATTGTGTTTGTCGATGTGCTTACATTAGTATTCGATGTTGTTGTTGGCATAATTTTGAGCACCTAATCACTCCCACACACCCACAACAATAGAGAGGGAAATGTGAAATTGAAATGGGCCGAATCAACCCTTGATGGGCTGCGTGACACTCATAAAATATGGACATGTGTCCTAGAATCAGGCATGATCAGACACAATCTGGAGGACACATGTCCCACTAAATCGTGTCCAATTCGACAGCTTTGGGACATGACGGGGTTGACGAACGAATTTGATTTCTTATAATTTATAACATTTAATGATTTTATCGAGGATAGGAGTGAGAAGGAGCTAGAATCCAGTTAGTATTTTAGAAGGATAATATCCCTAGATATTATAAATTTATGAGTAGGGATAAGGTCAATATGGTTCACTAGCACCATTGTTGAGGATACTTATTATAAGGGTTGTTACCATGACTATAATTAAATTCCATGGATTTATGTATTTTGATATAGTGACTATTATGCATAGAGTAGAGATTGTAGTATTATGCTATGGGAAATTATATTTAGCTTAGACATATCCTAACTTAAAAAATATTAATAAGTGAGGTAGTATCTTACTAGCTATTGATATATTTTTGTCATAATAGTTATGGGAGTATATTAGGCCATGGAGGACAAAGATAGATTATTATTGAACCTAGCTAACATATCATTAAGGTATACAGGAGTGAGGGCTATGGAAGTATGGCCCAAATTCTATACATTGGGAGTAGGACACAAAATTTAGAGAGAGATTTTTCTTTTATAAATATTATAAACATAGGAGAGTATTACATGTGATATATATAGTATGAGATAAAATTATATGAGGATGAATTACCGAACAAATAAAGTGGCATTGTCATAAGAAGACATTCATACTATTATAAGACTATAACCTATCAAATAGTATAATCCTAGGCAGAAGATTATGGGACATTGAATTTTAGACATGTGGGATCAATTGAAGTGGTTAAGCTATGTTCTGGATATTAGATGGCCTAACATAGTGGCTCAACATTTTAACCATCCCTCCCACATTTAACCAAATCCACAAGTTTTCCAATGTAAGCATGAGATGATAGTTACTTTGAAAGAATTGAATTCCAAGATACATTTATGGAAATGGGTCCATATGTCCAGAACTGATTCTAAACATCCAGTGACACCTGATCACACTGTTATTGGCCTAATTTAACCCAACATTATTTCATTTTAGTTTCTTTCCATAAATTTAATACAATTTTTTATTTTTGGCATTTTTTTAGGTTCTAAACTTGTAAGGATATTTTTGAGTGCCTCCTCATGGAGATTTTCAAAATGAGTTATTATGATAGTGAAACAGAGATCATATTCTAAAGTTAAGACCCCCATGAAGTTAGAGGTACCAATTAACCATTTATACAAACACTTTGTGTGCATAGTACATGTAGGTTATAAGTACATATATGTTTACTAATTCAATAAGCCCACCATAGAATCATCAAGAATACTGTAATGCCCTCTCATAATAGCTTCCATAATATGTGTTAGATCACACATTCAATCACCAATAATTTACTAATCAAAACATGATAAGATCCATAACTATAATCTATCATGCAACCATGTTTATAACCAACATATAACCAGAATAATAAAAAATATAGAACAACCATAATAGCCACATAATAACCGGTACATTTACTCATAAAATGCAAGAGGAAATAACTCTTATTAACATATGCAAAATGAAACCAATTTATGGACTTCCACATACCACCCAACCATAGATTGGGCTAAACCAAATCTATGTTTTACGAAATCACCCCCGTGCCATATTCTAAGCATGAATGTGGGATATCACGGAAGAAACCAACCAAAATAAAGGCAGGGATTTTAGATGCCAAACAACCTCAACCCTCAACCATTGATTCCACCCCATGGTCAAGCATCAATAACATCAATAGATCGATATCTACGCAAGTTGTTAAGGGCTCCACAATGTTTGTTCTAACTTGGATCCAAGAGTAGTAACTTAACCCACAACTGGTCCAGGGCTCCACAGAATTTTTCCAACCAAGGCTCCAGGACCAGTAATTCAACCCCCCAAGGGCTCCAAAGCATTTTTCCAACCAAGGATTCTAGGACTAGTAACTCAACCCAAGCTATTATAGGGCTTCTAAAGCGTTTTTCCAGCAAAGTCTCCAAGAACTAATAACTCAACCCACAACCCCATGGCTATTCAAGAAATTTCAATGAGAGGAAAAACCATTGTTAATCTAGGAAATATGCCATGCCAATGACATATGATAACCAAATAACCACATGTATACACCAAGCATGCCAAAAATAGCAAGTATATCATAAATGCAACTTTGTACTTGCAAATGAATTTAGATATAAATATTGATCCTGATGTTCCCTTGTGCTTTCCTGCTTTCCTTTTCCTTCTTTCTCCAGCTCCAATGTGATCCAAGAATGGTCCAATATTTCTGTGTGTGTGTGGGGGGGGGTGGGGGGGGTGGGGTGGGCGAGAGAGAGAGAGAGAGAGAGTAGAAGAGAGCATCCAAATAAATTTATAAAAGGTTGTGAGCTGATACTCATAAGAATTTTTATCATTGAGGCCTCCATTTTCTTCAATTTTCCTTCATTTTTCCTCACATGCAATTTTGTGACCTTTCACCTTCCTTTTCTCCTATTTTCCACTATTTTCATAAACAAATGCTAATAAAATTCATTTTTCCTTTCCAAAACCTTTGTCAATGGCTTTGCCAATATCCATATCCTTCAATTAATCACTAGTCCCCATCACTATGTTTTTTCCCAACATTCAGCTTAGAATACATCTCCCATGACCTTCATCTTATTTTTTCCTGTATTAACTTTATTATATGGATTTTTAACCGAGGCTATTACAAGCATGGAGGTCTAAGCGTAGGGAGACTTTTATAGCTATAGTATAGGTGTTAGTGCATGGTATAGTAATAGGTATATGTATAAGTGTAGTTATATATGCCACCAATAGGTAGATATTTAGCAAGTTAGATAGCTTATATTTAGGTGCTTTATTAGGGAAATTTACTATGATGGTTTATAATGGATAGGTAATATGAGCCATGTGAGAAAATCCCATTATGATAGATCTAGGGATGTTTATGACCATTTAGAAACATTGGGTAAGAGTTTATATTTTATTTATATTTATTAATCATTTATCCAGCCATATTTATGGCTTGAGCCACTAGCTGGGTGAGTTGGGAGGGAGTCTAGTATTTGTTCCTTGGTTACCACTAGTAATCACCTATATAGAACATGTATGTAAAAGGAAATTTGATGCTACAAAAGTAACAAAGGGAGTGCTTGGAGGTCACAAGTGCAATTTTTCAGCCATCCATTCTATAGTAGTGAAAGTGGGAGCTTACCAAATGGACAAATATAGATATATTTAAGTTGGGGCGAGGTAAAGGTATGAGATTCCAAAACCACCAGCTACCACAATCTTACTCAATGGGTCTCAACCTATTAATCCTAAACTAGGGCTTTACGAGCCAACCATTCACTTGATATAGCATAGGAAGTGATTTTATTGCACCCCACACTAGTAAGGTAGGCAAAAGAACAAAGACTAGAAGCATATGTGGGAACACATGAAGCATATGAGGCACTAGAAAAAAAGATAGAGACAAGAGAAAAGGTGTCATTTCAAGCATCCATTTAAGCATGCATATTGAGGTCCAAATCTAGAAGAATATCTAAAATTTTACTAAGTAGATTGAAAAGACCAAGCAAAAGAAACTAAGACAAGGGGGAGAAAAAGCGATTACAAAATAAGAGCCACACCCATATTTCCCATACCAACTCTAGAGGAATAAGTGAACATCAAATTGGATAGAGTGATAGGAAGATACAAATTCCCAACTCGTATAGATAATGGAGATTACTAAAAACAAGTGATCATACTCAAGTCATTATCAAGCGTATTACCCAATAACTTAGTTCCTAAGAGTGAAATCATGTGGCAACTTCCATGTCTCGTAGGTAGGGGAAAATCAAAACCACCTATGATTTCGCATATGTTATGGAAATTAGAGGCAAAGGCTTCCTCGATTGGAAAAAAAGAAGTGAGAATTGAAGGGAGGATCAAGGTTTCAGGTTACAAAATCAATTGATTCTAGAAAGAGAGAGATTGATAGCCCATTTAAGATTATGTAGTTACAGTATAAAAAAAGGAATTATACCAAGAATGGCATCGCTTAGCGGATGAATTGTGGAGATGTATACCTTGCGGCAAAAAAACTACTAGGTAGCAATCAAGTGATCTAAGTGAAGTAAGGCGTTCATCGAATGCGTAAGAAGTCAACCCAAAAATTACATTTCGAGACTATAGTATTTACTCCTATTTCATGGTTATTTCTCCCATTCCTACAACTGCAATTGTAGTTCCTCCCCAACCCATGGTAATTGTAATTATTTAACTAGAGTGATCTCTTTGGTATGTTTGGTAGCCAAAACTTCATGAAATCATATATGAAGGCATGTGGGTAAGGGTCCTTTAAAAATTTTTGGATATGTGTTTAACACAGTGGGGTTTACCATATATATTGATGAATTACATTTCCTCATTTTGATGCCCAAGGATTGGAAGATACATGCCACTTATGCACACTATTATATATATATATATATATATATATATATATATATATATATATATATATATATATATATATATATATATATATATATCCGCTTTTTTATTTTTTATTTTGGAAACATTGAATTTTTTTTAAGCGACTCCCTTAGTTTATTGATTAGTTATTTAACACGTCTTAGTTATAAGTCTCAGATGAAGGATCAAATATGTTATTGTGGACAACATTTCAATGCTCATAATTATATAGGTAGAAGATAATAGAATAAATTTGATTATTTATAGAAGTCTGTGGAGTGTGTAAAGTAAAGAAAAATATTGTTTGGTACCTGGAGGAGCTATTACAAAATCAAAAATATTAAAAGGATAGTAAGGGAAAGGACTTAACTTACGAAACAATTGGGAAAAGTAAATAATACAATTTTAACTTGATTGTAAAACCCAAAAATAATGTGCAGTAAGGAAACAAAGTAAAATAGATTTCATGTGATAGTAAAACCATATAATGAAAATTTCACAGTAATAGAGAGGGTGAAACAGAGTATTTTCACATTAAAAAATAAATATAAAATTCCTGAGATGATCACCAAGAAAAAATTTATATTGGAATGAAATTTCATAAGAAAACATTCATGCACATCGAACTAGAATTTGAAACACTAGTAAAACACTATAAAATATCATATTTAACATTAATATTAACATTAATATAGAGGATATGTTAGCCTCCACAATGTCCCAAGGCTGAGAAAGGATATCAACATAGGTAACCTTAAACCAAGATTTTTGTTTGGTAGCTATCCCTACGAAACCAGAGAGGGCTCTCTCTATGAAAAACAAAGCCAAGGATCTCACTAGTGCAAGAGTGGATTTTAGGCTAGATAGCTTAGCTCTAGGGTTTTTAAAGATTGATGGTTTTTTTTGCTGGATTAGGGATGAAAACCAGGTAACTATGTAAAAATATCAAAGGTCACAGCTACAAGAGATATGGAGGAGCAAGATAGCTATGATTTTGTGATTGGCTTAGGATTTTTTCAGTGTAGTGTCGGGTTTGAAAATGAAAGAAGATTTTAATTAGCATGTGCCATGAATTCATTAAACAAAAAGAAAAATGACATAAAATGCCATTCCCAAACAAAACAGAGATTTCATGAAATATTTCTACTTATAAATATTTTAAGAAAATCACTGAAGAAAGCACATATGGAAAGCAAACATGTATATCATTTATATAAGACTATAATAGAGAAAATAAAATATCACAAACTCACAACACGTGAATTCCGGAATAATAGTTGCTACTAGTCTTTTCATTTCCTGAATGAAATGATGAAGTACAAGCTACAAGAGTTCCACCCTGTGATGCCTAACCATAAAAATGACTAAGAAACCAATACATATAGACAAAAAACCATTTTCCCTCTCTCAAGGGCTGAATCCTAGAGTGAAGGAACAGTTCACATGAATTCCTCGCATAAAACCTAGAGACTAGGGAGGTTAACAAAACTCTCCTCACAATAGAAAAACTGATACATTGGAATATAAAAAGTATTTTCAAGCATGAATCCACCTATTTTTCACTTTATCCCACATAATTACACCTCAATGCATCATTACAACATCATTTTTGAACACCTAATCCTTTATGGGTAGGTGTGGAAGGTGAAGAGCCACAAAGGAGTCCAAGTGACCTTGGAAGATGAATCCAAGGGTCACAACATTGTATTATAAATGTACATCTATGGTGAATAATATGAGCAATGAATGCATATCTTTCCCTTTGTGTGTTTTATCTTCTCATACACCATGTGTGTGTTTAACATCGTATCAGAGCCATGATGAGTGGCCTTATTCTTCCTCATGAAGCATTTATGTTTTAGGTTTTCTGCCCAAGGAGTGTTGGTGTCTATTTACGTGTTGGTTGTTGTTTTTGAGTTTTCTATGGAGAGATATGAACTCCTCTGTCGATCCTTAAATCCCTGTCATTTTGTTAAGCACAATAACGATGCTCTGTCAAGAATAGTAATGTTTCTCTGTCAAGATTATACTAGTAGCCTACTTACCATGGTTATCTCTTGCTACGTCCTTGAACCATAATGCTCCTTCCATGCTATTACATAATCGTTACTCCATGCTCCCATCATAATTCGTTGCATTTCGAACAACACTAACCATATCCATAACATGATCCACCTTCACCCCATCAACACCCATTTCTTTCTGCTTTTGCAATACTTCGACAATGTTATTGAGATTCCCATAAGTGAGAAGGCATAAGTCAACTTCGCTGACAATTTCTGCTTCAGGGCTCTGTAAAATTTCTCTCTAAATTTTCTCACAATTCCTTGAAATCCACATTTTACCCAAATTTCCACTGCACTTTCAATCGAATTTCTTCATTCGTCCTTGTAAAGATGAGTACCTCCGTCTGTTAAAAAGAGTACTTGGTACTTGGTCTGCATTGTACGTAATAAATCCATTGCATCTGGGTGGAAGCGGGAATACATTGCCACTTTTCTGGATGGAAGCTGGCCTGGGTTTTACACAAGAAAACTTTTCTGCGCTTTGCATACATTTCCACTTCCCAAATTCCGTCGAGGCCACCCCAACCTATGCTAACCTACCCACAGTGCTCCGGAAATTCTTCCCACAACACCGACTGCATGTGCTTACCTTCGGTGCCTATTCGCATCCCTCTAGTTCAAATTTCCCATTGCAAAGATTCGAACAAATTTGGAGGAAGACGAGAAGTTGATAGTAAGTCGATACTGTAATGGTTTTAGATTCCAAATTCAAGACAAGTTGATGATGTGAAGATTCAAAACTTTAGACGAGATAATTTAAGCGACACATCAAGCAGAAGAGAAGTGAAATCATAGAGAGAAGTGTGTTGGTGTTTATCTCTCCCTTGATCAAGACTTCCCCTGGCTGCAACGCTCACCTGGCACTACATGGCACAAGGTGGGGAGTTGAGAAGTTCATTCTCCATGTCACTATTACCTGCATCGCCATTGCCGTGAAGGAGCAAGCATTGCGTGGGACCCCATATGTCTGATTATTGGACTAAATCCAAATTCTTACTAAACCTGTAACTAAAATACCTTGCGGTTCCCCTCTTCCCTATTTTAAAACAGAAACGGGTCAAATGTGTCCATTGGTTATAAGATAGATCACCACCTCTTCAAAGTTCCATAATTTTTCTATAGGGCATTCCTCGCTCATGATTCTCGTGTGAAAGCAAGATCCTCAGTGTTGGGTTGGGTGTGTGATTCTGTGAGTGCTGATGTCAAAGCGAAAGTGGAAATGAAAACTAAGAGTGCTACACTCTGTTATTATTTAATTTGATGTCTTGGCCTATTTTCTCTTTCCTACCTAGTATGTTGCTCTTTGCTATCCACAGTGTGAGTGAAATTCGTGAGTAATTTTCAATTGTGTTGAGTTTACATTGTATGCTGGTTATATATGGGAACTAAGGACCGTGCCACTAAAGGAAAAATTGGCTTCACATAAGGGTCTACAGTCTTGTAGTTGAATTTTTTTTTCATATTAGAGAATACACTACTATGAAATTGCCTTGCAGTAGATAGTCATGTGGAAAAGTCCATTTGGTAAGTTGGAAATATGTTTTTCGAAGTTTGGTTGCAAACTGATCATGATAGCTAATAGATGCATATGTAGCTATTGTTGCATGTAGTGTCCTCTTTGTTGCTTGTACATGATCTGAACACTGAAGGGATACAAAAAATTTGGTTGTATGAAGCAGTGATTATTTCTCATTGAAGGTTTGTTCTCCACAAAATAGAGTTGTTGGTGTAAAATAGTTTTGAAGAGCAAAGAAATCATTAGTATTTTTTTGCCTTAAAGGGCTATTGCATAGTGGTTTTTTGCTGCACATTAAAAATAAATAAATTAATTAAAAAAAAAAATACAAAATATTTTGTAGTGACATTGTACTTTACTGACATTGTGAGTGGGTATTGCTTCTTAGTTCATATTTGCAGTCAGTTTTTCAAGTATAAATTTGAGTTGTTGAGAAAAATGGCTAAAATAAATGATGCATTAGAGTTGTTGAATAACCTCATTCATTCCACTATTCATGATATGGTAAAAATAAGCAAGAATGCTCTTTTTAATATTAAAACTTGCTTGCAAGATGCACAAGACAAGATTTAGTTTTTGCAGTTAGAGTCTCACCTCTAGCAAGATGAACTTCAGCAAAAGAGTCATCATTCTGAACCTATTTCTATTCAGAAAATTGAGAGGGACTCCGATCAACAACAAGAATATAAAGTTGTAGTCGATTCACATTCAGTTCCTTGTACAAGAGTATATTTACATGTAGATGCATCAATTGAGTCTGCACTTCCCAAGCCCATCATTAGACCTTGGGAAGAGCTTGTCCATAACAAGCACTGAACAGGTCTTGGATATGACAAGGAGTTGTCCTTTCATATTTCAGACTACTCCAAGCCCATAAAATTTTAGAGTGCCAGATTTCTTTATGGCAGTTCACCTTGAGCTATTCTAGATCCTGCTCCTCTTCCACAAAAATAACAACAACAAATTGAAAAATTCCAACACTGTGATCGAGTTGGCCATATGAACGATCATTTTTTTGATCTTCACCCATGCAAGCACTATGGTCGGAACACCCATTCTTCACACAGATGCTTTAGAAACAAGCCTCCTGCAAGAACAGAGATTCATCTTGGATGAATTGCTTCTTGGTAATGGGCATCAACAAAAAAGAAGATGTTTAAGTCGCATGTTAGAACTTGTTCCTGAATATTAAACAATCTTGCAGTTGAGTTTTCACCATCACAGTTGTTCCAGATCCCACTCCTCTTCCATAGAAACAACAACAACAAATTGAAAAATGCCAATGTTGTGACCGAGTTGGCCATATAAAAGATCATTGTTTTGATCTTTAGCCATGCAAGCACTGTGCTTGACACACCCATTATTCACACAGATGCTTCAGAAACAAGCCTCCTACAAGAACAAAGATTCATCTTGGATGGATTGCTTCTTGGAAATGGGCATCAACATCCAAGAAGATGTTTCAGTCGAATGTCAAAAATTGTTCTCGAATATTGAACAATCTTGTAGTTGATTTTTCGCCATCATCTCACCTTTTAATTGACAGGGGGAAAATGGTGTTCATCTACAAGCTTCAAAGCCACATCAAGCAAGGCTGAGCCACAATATCTCATTCCAGATTCATAGTTGTAGCCACAGACACAGTAGTTCAAGCGAGCCTGAGCCATAATTTGATATTCTGGATTTAGAGTTATAGCTAGAGACACAGATGCTCATGAGCATGCCTTTGGTTGGTGGACAACCTTAAACCATCTATGTGAGGTTGATATTGTTCCTCTTTTAGAACACTTCCTCTAGTAGAAGACTTCAGCTTCTTGCTAGTTTTGGTTGAGTTCTAGGAAATGCATTAAGCATTCCAGTGTTGGTGGTCAACCTTAAACCATCACAGGTTGTAGACTTCCCTTCTTTTAGGTTGAAGGTCTCCCTCTTCAAATATGAGGGACACTTCGTCTAGCATAAGCCCTCATCTTCTTTCCAGTTTTGGGAGAGTTTTGGGAACTGCAATAAGCGTTGTGTTCCAGTGTTGGTGGTCATCCTTAAACCACCTCTTTATGCCAACATTTCAGGGAACTGATTTAGCCTAAGTGGTACCATGCATATTTTGCATATTTATACTACAACTCTCTTCTTGGACTCACACATACCCCTTCGGATTAAGGGGGGAAATGTTGAACACATAATCCTCTATGTGTAGGTGTGGAAGCGAAGAGTCACAAAGGAGTCCAAGTGACCTTGGAAGATGAATCCAAGGGTCACACCAATGTATTATAAATGTACATCTATGGTAAATAATATGAGCAACGAATGCCTATCTTTCCCTTTGTGTGTTTTATCTTTTCATACACCATGTGTGTGTTTAAAAATCATAAATGAAAAATTACATCCGGGAAAAATGGGTTTGACTATCAAAACTGAGAAAAAAAGATTCTAGGCAAAAGCATAGTGAATTCACAGGAAAGCAGAATGTGCCAGGAGAAAGTGTAGCGTGCCAGGAGAAATCACAATGTGCAAGGTCTAAGAGGCTTTTGGAGGCCTTATTGGGGTCAAAATAAAGATATGAAAGCTTATGGAGAAATATTTGTCAGCCTATTAAACCATATAATATTCAAGCACTCAAAAATAGTACTTCTAGACCTCCAAAAATCACTTCTCCCACAACTACTCCAAAAGTGTAGTCGGCCTTTGAAAAAATAGGCAGAAAGGTGACTTTTAGGTGTTTTTTGACCATTTCACCCACCAAAATGTGATGACATGGCTCTCCAAATGGTAAAATTTGATGTAGAGGTCAAAATAAATCCATAAATGAAAATTTTTTTCCATTTAGATGCTCCCAACAAAAGCTCAGTGTGAGGGTCGCTACCTTTTTGGACCAAAAACTGTGCAAAAATTGCCAAAATGTCCAAAAATTTCAAAATTTGTCAAAAATTCTCCAAATGTGCTCAAAATTGTTCCATAATTTCTCCATGGAGACCTATGATGGTATGTTATTCTATGAGGTAAGAATCAACAAGTAAATCCAACTTACACTTATATTTTTTCTTTATTAGGGTTTCCTTGAGTTTTTCCTTCAACTGCTTGATCCTTACCTTAGAGATTTGATTTCTTGTGGAGTAATGCATGACCATGTGCCTTTGTATGTTGTTGTTATTATTTTCTCTCTTCAAGAGTTTCTCCAAGCTACCATTGACTCTATCAAGACAATATTCCCTATTCTTCTCAATTTCTGCCAATATGAGCTCATTAACTATCATTTGGGTCGTTGGTGGAGATTTTTCTCTTTGTTGCTGAAGTGCCCCTTTTAAGCCTCTATTCCTTTGTCTCTTTCTTATAACATACTCTTCTTGATCATCTGACTCATATATGTATAATACATCCTTTCCCTTTACATCTTCTTTGCTCAAATCAACTTTAGGCATATTCAAGAGTAGTTGATTTACCTTTAATTGCATATTCTCTTGCTCCAAGAATGAAATCAAGAAGTTGGGCTTTGAAAAGTTGTCCTTAGGTTCTATGTTCTCAACATATTTATCCAAGATGATCTTATTTGATGTTATATGCTCTTCATTCACCTCCAAGTCTACCTTTCTAGTGCCAATATGGAATGACTCCTCATCATGATTCCATGGGTTCTGTGCCATTATTTATAGAAAATAATAAATTGTTTCGATCCTAGTTTCAGATCAGAATGGATGGATTGGTATGTTGATAAGATTACGCTACATTTCTAGTAGCATAATGGTAATCCTGAAGTTCGTTCGGGATCCTTAAAAACAATGAGGAACTCTAATCCCTTTCCAGTAGGAAGGCGGAGTAGAATGGATAGAGGAATGGTTGATAAATTCCCCATAGCTAATGTAGACTTGGCCCTTTCAACAATGTTTGGAGCAAAAAAAAGCCTCCTTCCTCTTTGATATTCTTGAGTCACTTCAGTCCTATGTGTCCTCTTGACTGAAATTATTCTCGATGAGCCAACCTCCCTTGGCTTGGATGTTGTTGATGGTGTACTTTGGCTAGTAGGCTAACTAGCAGGGGGAGAAAAGACATTGGACTGCATGAATGTCTCCCAAGATATGTTCATCTGTGTAATATGGTGTAAGAAAATTATTTTTATGAGGCCATGATTTAAAATACTAGCTTGGTGATCACTCTCTTTATGTTTCACTTTCTTTGCCATTTTAGTCAAGATTTTCTAGAGATAGTAGGGTAGATTGAGAGTTTTTACCTATGTAAAATGCATTAAAAATATCGCATGATATTTGTACAACCTTGAGAATCTACCCTCACATGTAAAATACCTCATTATGGCCTTCATCAATGGATCAAACTTTTCCAGCATCTATCCAAAAGGAAATATTTTCTTGATGGCATCTTTGTAGTGACTTTTAATGAAAGCTTTGTAACTTTGAACATCCAAGTATGAGTTTTTGAACACATTTTCTCCAATGTTAGGTATCACTGTAGCTAACTTTATGGCCTTAGTTAAAATTTTAAATCTCAATCCTGCAATTGTGACCTTATCTCTCCTAAGTTTTGTGGAAAACAATCTTGTTGACTTGGTATGATATCCAACTTGCTGGATTTTCTCACAAAACCCTAAATATCCTACATTTTGAAAACAATGCTTGGCCAAAGATGAAGAAATCAGCTCCTGAGTGTTAAGTGGTTAAAACCTTGATATTTGACCTCCTTTTTTGTATGGCTTCTTTCCTCCCTCCATGTTTAAAATTTGGAAATAAAAAGCCTAAGTGAAAGGAAGACGAAGGGATTAGTGAAATGATACATGCATGGGAAAATATGTGATGTAGATAGGTAGATTAGGAAGCTTTGGGAGGTGTATAATGATAAAAATAGTGTAGGGATTAGTGTAAGGAATTAAAATATAGTCCTAACCCTAAAAATTCCCAAAAACGTAGCGTAGGAGCTAGGGTTAGGTATCAGGGTTACATAAATGAGGGTGAGAGGGTGAGAGGGTTATGGGAAGTGTATTTGGGTGTAGGAAAGGGTAGAATATGTAGTAAATTAGGTGTTTTAGTATTCAACTCAAACTATGGAGCTCATCCACCAAAAACACAATGTGGTACTCTGAGAGGATTTCACCACTGAAATTATGAAATATATGTTGATAGGAGGTGGCTAGACCTTCAGCTTACTTATCAACAGGTTGATGAAACCTCCAATTTCTGCTAAAAACCATTGAATATGATTTCTTTGCCTCTAGGAATGAAAACACAGTGAAGGCTAAAAAGCATAGCGTAGGAGCAGAAAATGCAGCATAGTTGCCTGGAAAGGATGCCAATCACTTTTCGAGAGTGTTCTTTGATGATTTTTGTACTAAGATGGACTTTTCTAGTGAGCTAGTGCTGAATGATAATGGAATGAATGAATGAGTGCTTGTATGGTCTTTTGTAGCTTATGGAAACCAAATTTTCTTCATAGTGGTGTGGTGGTCCCACCCCGTGTTTTCACGTTTCACTTCAAAACTGCAGCTTTCAAAACCTGAGAAACATATTACATCATATTTGAAATAAAATTACACTTTAAACAGACTTTATTGAGCATTTCCCATATTACTAATCCTTCCATATCGGATTTATTGGTGAAATGACATATTTCTTTTATGAATTTGACCCTAAGACCTAATGGTGACACTTCATGAAATGAGCCGAATGAGGACAATGGTGGTGTGACTAAGATGATAATGGAGACATTTCAGTGGTTACTCATGCAACTTAATGATGGCAATGACCAACACATGAAATTTTTGAAAGGAGTAGTAACAAACCTAGACACACTAGCAAGAGACTAAATTTTAATTTGAAGACCTATTGAAACCATTAAAATTTGACAAAAACCCTAACAAAAACCTTGTAAGAGAAAATTTCATCTTTGATGACAGGAGGAACTGAATAATACTAGTGCTGGCTCCTGCTGGGGATGGCATCTCCTTGGAGGTGTCAAGAACACTGTAGACCAAGTAGCCTTATCCATTCGACATGGAGTCAAAAATTAAAAGACAAAACTCAAAAGAGAAAAATGTCTAACAAACTGAACTAACTAAGATTGAAACAAAAATAGACTACTCACTACAACAACACTTATAGAACTTATTGATGGCAACATATCATCACGATCTTAAGGCCTTCACCTCGGGCTTCAAATATTGATGATAATCGCCCACCTTTTGAAGACATATATATAATCGTGTGAAATGATCCCTCCAGTGTAATCAATCCAAAAAAGGGCTACTTACTAGAATCACGCTCACATTTTCCTTGAACAGGTAGAGAAAACAACATATAGGTCACTCTGAGTGTCCACTGAAGATGTGATCATGATCAATAAATACAAGAAAAGTCATCTCCCATGTTGACTGTAGAAAATCAGGGTAAGTATCCTTAATAATTTGAAATGTTACCTTGTCTTGAAATCCAGAAAAAGTACAAGAACTCCTTTCATTTTGATCAAAAATAATACTTGGTTGTTGATCCATAAGAAGGCATAGGGAAGTATGACTTTCTGTAACCTGAGTGTTGGGCATAAATTCCTCAATCATGCACAATTATGATTCGATCTTTGGCATACTGTCTACCCCAGACTCATACTCTTCCAGTTCATAGTCTAAATCATTCTTGAAAAGAAAACATTCTTTAATATTATTAAACATGACAGCTCTATCCTCTTCATGAAAGAAAACAATCCTTGTTATTTGATCTCTTTTAGGGAAATCATCATCACATATTGGCTTACTCAAAATAACTTCTTATATAGTTTCATCAATCTCATGACTGTCATCATTAATTTGAACCCAGATTTTCATTTTCAATAATAAAAGATATTTCACTCATACATTCCTAACTATAGGAACACTTTAAAAGCTACAAATCAGCTTTAGCTTGGACTGTAACATGTCTATTCAGGAGATGATCTATTTCATCTTTAGACAGAGGAGAAAAATGAGTTTTATAGCAGTTAACATTGGCTTGGTGATTTTCATTTTCAAGATCAGGAATAGGACTTTCTTTGTTTTGGTCCTAGTCTATTTCATCCAAGGAGGAAGCTACTGATTCTTGTTGGGAGGAAAAATGGGGATTCTAACATCTCTTCTTCCATACATTCTTCATCCCCATACAAAATTTCAAGGAATTTAATGAAATTTTTGGAAATATTACAACAACTATCAATCTTCGATAAGGAAAAATTATATCTTTGATAATGTTAAAAGAAAACTGAATGAAAATTCTGTAGAGAATATAAACTACTATATGGTATACCTTCATACCACGATATTTCTTTTTCCTCCAAGGTATCCATGAAAATTTTCATCAGAAAATATTCAGGAAACTCAATCTTTAGTCTATGAATATGAAAATGAAATTTTATGAAATGCAAACTAGCATCTTCTCCATCCCGACCTTTAAATTTTGGTAGCGTTGTCTACCAATCTATACAAGGAATACGGTTCTGAAAACCAGGAATATGAGCTCGATTCAAAGGAGAATACCTTCGAGCAGTTGAATCCATCTTGAAAACAATGAGGTCACCAATAATTTATTCAAACTACCTGTTTTTGAACAGTGGAGTTGCCATGAAAATTATGAACTTTTGGATTCTTCAACACCGGAGTCACCAGGTGAAAGATGCACAAACTTTTTGTGCCTCATCATTGTTCACCATCAGCAATCAGGTCTGATCCTGTCATTCTTTCCTGGTGAAGATCCATCACCTCGTTACTCGACAATGACACCAAAAATGTTAGCCTCCACAATGTCCCAAGGCTAAGAAAGGATATCAATGGAGGTAACGTCAAACCAAGATTTTAGTTTGGTAGCTATCCCTACCAAACCAAAGAGGGCTATCTCTATAAAAAACATAGAAAAGCATCAGACTAGTGCAAAGAGTATATTTTAGGCTAGATAGCTCATATCTATGGTTTTGAAAAATTGATGTTTTATCTACTAGATCAGGGATGAAAATCAGGTAACAAGGTCAAAATATCAAATTTCACAACTACAGGAGATGTGGAGGAGAAATATATCTATGCTTTTGTGATGGGATTAGGAGTTTGTCATTGTAGTGTAGGGTTTAAAAGTGAAATAATATTTTAATGATCATGTGCCGTGAATTCATTAAACAAAAAGGAAAATTACATAAAATTACATTCCCAAACAAAACAAAGCTTTCGTGAAAGAATTATGCTTATAAATATTTTAGGAAAATCACTCAAGGAAGAAGATATGGAAATGATACATGTATATAATTTATATAAGACTATAACAGAGAAAATACAAGATCACAAACTCACACCGCAAGAATTCCTGAATAATAGCTGCAACTGGTCCTTTGATTTCCTGAATAAAAAGATGAAGTACAAGCTACACGAGTTCCACCCTCTCATGTTCAACCATCAAAATGACTAAGAAATCTATACATATAGACAAAAAACCATTTCCCTCTCTCTGGGGTTGAATAATAGAGTGAAGGAACAGTTCCCATGAATTCCTCACCTAAAACCTAAAGATTAGGGAGGTTAAGAAAAATCTCCTCATAATGGACAAATTGATACATTAGACCATAAAAATTATTTACAAGCATGACTACACCTATTTTTCACTTTAACCAGAATAATTACACCTTAATGCATAATTACAACATCATAAATGATAAAATATAGAATGTGAAACTAATATTGAATGGAAAAACAAAGAAAACAGGCTTCGAAGCAAAAGTGCAGTGAATTGATAGGAAAGTGCAATGTGCCAGGAGAAAGTGTAGCGTGCTATTTTTAAGAGGCTTTTGGAGGCCTTCCTGAGGTCCAAATCAAGATCTGAAAGATGATGGAGAAATATTTGTCTGTCTACTACACAATATAATCTTCAAGCACTGAAAAATACTGATTCTAGACCTTGAAAAATAACTTCTCCCACAACTACTCCAAACACATAGCATGCCTCTGTAAAAATAGACAGAAAGGTGATTTTTAGGTGGATTTTTTACCTTCTCACCCACCAAAATCTCCTGACATGGCTCTCCCAATTATTGAAGTTGATGTAGAGGTCAACAGAAATCCAAAAATGCAAACATTTTCCATCTGGATGCCCCCAACAAAAGCGCATCATGAGACTCGCTACCCTTTTGGACCAAAGGTTGTGGAGAGATTGCCAAAATGGCCAAAAAATTCAAAATTTGTCAAACTTTCTCCAAATTTGCTCAAACTTGTTCGAGACTTTCTCCATAAATACATATGATGGTATTTTATGCTATCAGGGAAGAATAAGCGAGAAAATCCACCCTACCCTTCTCTTTTTGCTTCATTAGGGTTTCCTTGAGTTTTTCCTTCAACTGCTTGATCCTTACCTTGGAGATTTGATTTCTTGTGTAGTAATGCATAACCATGTGCCTTTGTATGTTTTTTTTCTTATTTTCCATCTTCAGGAGTTTCTCTAAGTGACCATTGGCTCTATCAAGCCAATATTCCCCCTATCCTTTTCAATTTATGCTAATATGAGCTCATTGACTATCATTTGGGTCCTTGGTTGAGATGTTTCTCTCTATTGCTGAAGTGCCCTTTTGAGGCCTCTAGTCCTCGCGAGAGATGTTTACATTTATTGCTGAAGTGATCTTTTGAGGCCTCTATTTCTTGGTACCTTTCTTATATCTGATCTCCTTGATCATATGAATCATATATGTGAACTATAACATTTTACTTTACATCTTCTTTTCTCAAATCAACATTATGCCTATTCAAGATTAGTTGATTTACCTTTAATTGCATATTCTCTTGATCGAGGAATGAAATAAAGAAGTTGGCCTTTTACAAGTTTTTCTTAATTTCTCTGATCTCAACATATTTATCCATGATTATTTTCTCTATTGTTCTGTGCTCTTCATTCACCTCCAAATCTTCCATGTCAGTGTCAAGATGGAGTGGCTCCTAATATTGCAAAGGTGCCTCATGCTATGATGATGATCCCTATTCTGCTGATATAGGCTTGGCACTTTCAACAATGTTTAGAGCAAACAAAAGCCTCCTTACTCTTTTATATGTTTGAGTCACTTCATCCCTAGGTGTCCCCTTGACTGAAATTCTACTATATGAACCAACCTTCCTTGGCTTGGATAGAGTTGAAGGTGTACTTTGGCTAGTAGATTGACTCAGAGGGATAAAAAAGATAGTGGAATTGTAAATTTATGTAGATGTTCTATTCTTGATGGAACTTTAATTTTTATCCCCAATATCAGACAACAATCACATAAATAAGAAAGTAAAATGATGATAGAACACACCAATAGATCACCTGAAGAGAAGCCAAAAATATATATGTGTGTTGGTGCTTTATGGCAGTGAACAAGATGCTTCAACGAGCAAAGTCTCAATACGATCAACCACCAGAAGTGTCACAAAACCCTCTAGGATAGCAATATCAGTCAACCCAAAGTCAAAAAAATTCAACGATGTCACAGTCAAGACAAAACAGCAGCAGCAAAAAGTCAACACATCCCAGTCAAAGTCAATGGTCAACCTCGATTTCTGTGCCAAAAAATGTGGACTACAGAAATCAGAATTTTTACCAAAGTTGGGGTCATTTTTACCATGCATTGACCAAAGTCAACGCTGGTCAACTCTGCACTGAAACCCTAGGTCGAAAACAAAAAATTCTTCTTGTTGTAATTTCCCACGGGTGGATGAAGAAGAGCCTCCAAGGTGATCAAACAAATAAGATGGTGAGAGAAAATGTGAGGATGGATGAGTGAAAATGACCTCCAACGTTGACCTATTTATATCCATCAGTGAGGGTGTGAGACACAATTGCTGGGGCTTCAAGCCTACATTTCATTTCATTTCAGGCCGACCTGCACATATTTTGAATAAATTCAAAATAAATGTTCTACTCATCGGATCAAGATGATATTTAGATCGATCTTGCACCTCTCTGAAAAAGGAATCCAATAAAAATATTGACATCTTCATCTAGGAATCAAAACATGGATTTTGGACCTATTTGTCCAAAATTAACAATCCCTCTCAACTAGGGAGAACTCCATCCACCTATGCCATCCAAACATTATGCATCATCCCACCATAACTTGCTTTGCTGGCTTCTTATTTCATAAACAAAGTGGTTTAGTCACAAAGACATCATTCTTGGCTGACAAATTCAACCCAGAGTTCTGAAACCTCTATAGTACTAAAAAAGAGTCTCATACCAACTCGAATTTGGTTTATCTGACCCGAAGTCAGTAGGAGGGATGAAACCTCACTAGACTTGATCCCAGATTAAGTGATTACACACGTGCCATCCTAGACATAGAGAGTATGGAAATCATTGATGCATCCATCAGTATTTGCTACTGTTTTCTAGCTTTTATCCCCTCACTAGAAAAATCAGAGGTACTTCCCATGAGTTTAGGACTCAATGGCTAGGATGCATATGGGGCAGAGATCATGAGAGGTGAACCAAATCAACATCATAACGGTGGGACAAAAGCAACACAAGGTTCGGCAAGCCTAGACCCGTGTGTGCTTATAGCTCCAAGAATCTAGCCCCAAAGCCCCCCAGAGCTTGAGAGCTCATCGTCCAACAGGACCCTCGGGATAGGGTTGTTCCATGATTCCAATATTCTCACGGAAGGTTAGGAACTTGAACTTCCCTAGGGGCTTTGTAATAATTTTCATGCCCTGCTCATCAGTTCCTATATGATCGATCCTTACGGTGCCTCATTTTACCATATCCTGGATAAAGTGGTACCATCCATCAACATGCTTGGATCGATCGTGGAACACAGGATTACCTGACAAACGAATCCCCCTTTGGCTATCACAAAGGATAATGGTGGCATCTAGCACATGCTTGAACAACTCACTGAAGAGATTTTGCAACCAAGTGGCTTCATAATAGGCCATACATGTTGCAATGTATTCGAACTCCGTGGTGCTCAAAGCTACCGACTTCTGCTTCCTTCTCGAAGCAGACCTATGTGTGAAGCAGCATCCATATGTGCTCTTGTGATCCACCACACTGCCAGCCAAATCGGCATTAGTATATCAATGGAGTGTCATGCTCCTGGAAGTGTATCTCAACCCATGGTATATTGTGCCCCAGAGATATCTCAACAGTTTCTTGGCACTAACCCAGTGAAAGTGATGAGGCTCAACCATATGTTGACTCAAAGTGTTCACTACAAAGCATACGTTCGAACAGGTGTTCACTAAGAACATCAGGGCCCCTACGAGTTGATGATACTTAGTAGGATTTTCTAGCATAGGCTCATAAGTGATGCCATTCATCTTCTTAAAGTTGAGCTCCATCGATGTCGATAAGGACTTATAGTCCACCATTCCAAATCTTTCAAGAAGCTTCACAATATATTTTCCTTAAGAAAGGAAAATCTCGCTAGGTCTCTGCCAGACCTCCAGGTCTAGGATGTAATGCATCAGTCCCAGGTCCTTCATCTTGAACTCAGATGTGAGCTCCCTATTACAATGATGAATGAGAGGTTTAGCACCTATCAGGAAGAGGTCTTCCACATAGAGCACCTGAATGAGAGGTTTTTTTTTATCGACCTTGAGCTAAAGGTTTGGATCAACATTACTACAAGTGAAGCCCAGCTTCATCAAGTAGATATCTATCCTCTTGTACCAAGCCCTGGGGGCTTGCCTCAACCCATAGAGGGCTTTCTTAAACATGCAAACATGCTTGTCTCTATCCTAGACTTCAAACCCCAAAGGTTGCTCCACACACACAACTTCCTTTATCACACCATGCAGAAATGCGATCTTCACATCCATTTGATGAAGATTCCATCCTTGTGTAGCAGCAAGGGCTATAATATATAGGATGGTGGTATATTGGGCCACAGGTGCAAATATATCATCATATTATATGCCTTCCTTTTGAGAGAAGCCACGAGCAACGAACATTTCCTTGAAATTTTCAGCACTTCCATCAGATCCATGCTTGATCTTATAGAGCCATTTCGAGGTGATAAATGCTTTGTCATCTAGTCTTGGAACCACATCCCAGACGTCATTCTTCATAATGGACTCATATTATTCATGCATAGCATCCTTCCACACTTTCTGCTTTACGAATTCTTCAAAATATCCAAGCTCAGATTGTATGATTGTACTCATGGCTGCTAGATACCCTTGGTATCTATTTGGCTTCTTGATTTCATGAAATGTCCCCCTTGGGGCCATATAATTCTAAAAATTCTTGATAGTGTCCCTAAGCCATGATGGTATTTTCCTCATTGAAGTAGGTGGATCAATAAGGTCTATCGATCCTTCAACGTCAGGCATCGTCTCATTCTTTAGTTCTTCTTGATTTCCAGGCCTTGCTTCATGGCATTCCTCAGATCTCAGAAGATTGATTACTATCCTCAGGGAAGCATCTTCACCAAAGGTAAAATTATGGCATATCTCCACTTCCCTTTGACCAAATACATAGACTCTATAGGCCTTCAAAGTTTCACTGTATCCCACAAACATTATGGTCTCCCTCTTGAAGCTAGCTTCTCTTCAAAATTCCTTGAACTTGTTCGTCTCATATTCAGTGCCATTATCGGTCCTCAATATCTTGATCTTCTTCCCTGTTAGATTTTTCACCAAGGCTTTGAAGGTACATAACCACATGAAAGCCTCATCTTTCTTCTTCAAGAATTATATCTAGGTTTTGTGAGAGAATTCATCTATGAATGTCATATAATAAGAACATCCTCCCAAGGATGTCATGGGTAGCATACCAGAGAGATTAGAATGTACTAATTGCAAGACATCAGATGCCTTTGTGATGCTTGAGGGGAAAGGTACCCTTGTATGATTTCCTTTGGCACAACCCTGAAATACACCTTCATGATCATTTGTGAACTCGGGCATCCCCTTCACCACCTTCCTTGCTTCGGGAAGGGCTTTGTAGTGAAGGTGTCCAAACCTCCAGTGCCATAGTTCATTCTGTCAGATAGTATCACATGTCATTGCTTCTAGTGGACTTCCTCCAACCTGGTACAGTGTATCAATTCTAAACCCAATCAGATAGCTTCCTTGAAACTATTCTTCTAGATATGCACCTTCCAATCAATGAATGCCACATTGAAACCTTTGTATTCCATGGCCAAAATAGACACAAGGTTTTTCTTCAAATCAGGTACATATAGTACATCTTATAAGCAGAGGACTTTACCTTGAGACAAGTGGAGGGTCAGAGTCCCTATCCCTTTCACGGGATATGTGGCATTATCTTCAAGGATAATTTTTAGATTAGTATCCTTCTCAACCATACCAGAAAGTGCTTCCTTGAACCCAGTGATGCACCTTTAGAAACCACTATCTATCAACCATACATCCATAGTGTCGGGTGGAGATGCAGCAGAGAGGGCAGACACAAGAATGAATTCATTTCTTTTATCATCAACAACATTTGATTCCTCATACCAGGAATTTCTTGACCTTTTGTAAGGTTGCCCATTTCCACCAAAGGAAGCCTTCCTCTTTCCTTTGAACCTGTTGTTTTTTTTATTTCCATTCCTCCAGTTGTTGTTGTTGTCGTCGTCATTAGGAGAATCATTATTGTAAGGGAATTCTCTACCATAGTGACCAGGATTGTGACATGTGTAAAATTTACATTTCTTCCCTTGGGCCCCTGCTCTTCCTTTGTTCCTTGAACCACCAAATTTCTTCTTCATAGCACAAGTAGTGAAGGCAGAATTTCCTTCATTTTCATATTCCTTCATCCTTCTCTCCTCTTATACGCATCTCGATAGTAATTCATCAAAATCAGGTATCACATTGTTATTGAGAATGGTAGTGTCGAATAAAATCCGTTCAAATGAGATACCTCCAAGTGCGGTGAGAACCATCTCTCGATAAAATATTGTCTCCCCAATAGCCAGAATATTATTCCTGATTTAGGTTAACTTTAGAAAATATGATTGAACAGATTCATCCCTGCCTTTCTTCATATTCTTCAGTTGATTCTTAAAGAATAGGAATTGATTTTCATTGTTGGCCTTGAACATGTTGACCGAATTATAATACATCTCCTTGGATGTGTGTAGCTCAGATATGTAGGCAACCAGAATCTTATTAATTGAGTCCCTGATCATCAGCTTTTATTTGATTTCCCTCTTCTTATATTTTGACTTGGTGGCAGTAGGTGCATTGGATGGAGGCTCTTGAATTTTACCCTACACATAGTCCATGACATATTTGTCTTCCAAATTAAGATCCAATGTCATCTTCCAGGCATGGAAGTCTTCTTTTCCAGTCAAATTTTCATCACATTTAAAGCCATTGTAGTTTGAGGTACCCATGCTCTTCTTCAGTAATTGCTATGGTACTATGTAAATTTTTGTAGATGCTCTATGCTTGATGAAAATTTAATTTTTATCCTCAATAACAGACAACAATCACAGAAAAAAGAAATTAATATGCTGATAGAACATACCAGTAGATTGAAAAAAGACAAGCCAAAAATATATATGTGTGTTGGTGTGTTATGATGGTTAATAGGATGCTTCAACCAACAAAGTCTCAATACATTCAGTCAACCAGACATGTCACACAATTTTATAGGACAGGAATATCAGTCAACCCAAAGTCAATGAATGTCAACTCTTTCATAGTCAACGGTCGAAGAAAACAACAGTAGAAAAAATTCAACGCAACCTAGTCAAAGTCAATAGTCAACCTCGATTTTTGTGCCAAAAAATGTGGACTGTAGAAATCAGAATTTTGACCAAAGTTGGGGTTAGTTTAACCATGCTTTGACCAAAGTCAATGCTAGTCAAATCTATGATGAAACCTTATGTCGAAAACAAAAAAAATTTCTTGCTGCAATTTCCCACATGTGGATGAACAAGATCCTCCAAGTTGATCGAAACAATCAGATGATGAGAAAGAAAATGTGAGGATGGATGAGTGAAAAATGACCTCCAACGTTGACCTATATATATTCATGAGTGAGGGTGTGAGACACAACTGCTGGGGCTTCAAGCCTACATTTCATTTCAGGTCGACCTGCACATATTTTGAATAAATTCAAAATAAATTTTCTACTCATTGGATCAAGATGATATTTAGATCAATCTTGCACCTCTTCGAAAGAGGAATCCAATAAAAATATTGGCATCTTCATCTGAGCATCACAACATGGAGTTTGGACCTAGTTTTCCAAAATTAACAGGAATGTATGAATGTCTCCCAAGATATTTTCATCTGTGTAAGATGGTGTAAGACAATGATTTTGATGATGCCATGGTGGAAAATACTATCTTGGTGATCATTATCTTTATGCTTTCTCTACCATATTAGTCAATATTTTGTAGATATAGTAGGGTAGATAGAGAGTTTTTAACCCTGTAAAATGCATTAAAAATATGAAATAATATTTTTACAAACTTGAGAATATACCCTCACATGTAAAATACCTCATTATGGCCTTCATCAACAGAGCAAACTTTTCCAACAACTGTCCAAAAGGAAAATTTTTCTTGATGGCATCTTTGTAGTGACTTTTAATGAAAGCTTTGTAATTTTGAACATCCAAGTGTGAGTTTTTGAACCACTTTTATTCATTGTTAGGTATCCTTGTAGTTGTGGCTATGGCCTCAATTTAAATTTTAAAGATCACTCCTAAAATTGTGACCTTATCTCTCCTAAGGTTTGTGGCAAATAAGCTTATTAACATGGCATGATATCTGATTTGCTGCATTTTCTCAAAAAACCCTAAACATCATAAATTTTGAAAAAATTTCTTGGTCAATGATGAATACATTAAATCCTAAGTCTTAAGTGGCTCAAACCTTGATCTTTGACCTCCTTTTTTATATGGCTTCTTTCCTCCCTCCATGTTTACTATTTTCAAAGAAAAACCGTAAGTGAAAGGAAGGGGAAGTAGCTAAGGGGAGGGGATGAAGGGATTAGGGAAACGATATGTGGGTAGGAAAATTATGGGAGGTAGATAGCTGTATTAGGAAGCTTAGGGAGGTGGATAATGATAAAAAGAGTGTAGGGATAAGTGCAGGGAATTAAAACATAGTGCCAAACCTAAATGTTAAGTCCTTATATTAATAGTGTAGTCCCTTATTATGATATTGTAGCCCACATTATTGCTATTTTTGTACCCCTTTAACCCCCATATTGTTGTTATTGTGCCCTTCATTATTATTGTTAGGTTGGCTAGGATTACATTGTGGCCCCACTAGGATTACATTATGGCCCCATGGAATCCTATATATAGAAAGCAGGTTTTGTAATTTGTATCATCCAAGAATTGTTTATTCATGTAATGTATTGGAGGTTTCCCCCTCAAAGTGGCTTATTTATAAGGCATTGGTATCTCTTTTCTTCTATTTTTGGAGCTGGTTTCACAACATTTGGTATCAGAGCTTTGGATTTTAGGGTTTTCATTGCTCCAAACTGGTCATCGTGGCATTTCCACTATAAATTTGTTTCTACGAAGGTTCAAAAGGTGAAAGTTTTAGAGTGCAAAGCTGAAATACTGAGGAACATCATTGCAAAATTTCAAAGCTTGGTTCGCAATATTTTCGGAGATATGATCTATGGAAGTTAGGGCTTTTTGCAGGCTCCTGAATTTAACCTAAACAAGTCATCGCGGAATTTTCACTATAACGTTTTTTCTACGAAGTTTCAGAAGCTGAAATTTTTAGAGAGAGAAGCCAAAATCCTAAGGAAAATTTTCGCACAATTATAGAGCTTGGTTTGCAATATTTTTGGAGATACGATCTGTGGAAGTTAGGTCTTTTTTAGGCTCCTGAATTTCATCTCAAAGAGTTTATTGTGGGAAAATATTCATAACTCTCTCTCTGAGCATCAGATTGGAATGCTGCAAAAATTGGCCATAATTAAACAGACTGTAGTTTCTTTTCTATCAAATTCAAAGTGAAAGGAGGAAATAGTGACACGTGGCAAGTCGTACAAGTTTGCTCTACTAAACCAGTCCATAATTGGGTCATTGTGGGAGATTGGATATAGCTTTGCCTTGAAGAATCAAAATTAGGTCAGACCTGTGGCATTCTAAAGAGAATTTAGAGGGATACCTTAGTGCCAAATTTTATATATTGAGGATCTGCAAGTATAGAGATAAGTCAATTTCAATATCGAGCTCCTCAAAAGCAAGAAAAAGGTGTGTATTTGGTTTTTAAAATTGTACGACGTTTGTTTGAAAAAGCACTTTGAAGTGATTCCAAGGGATAATTTTAGAATTTTTATTAGTATTGGACTCTATAATGCCTCCAAAAAATAATTCCATACCCATTAAGCCCTCAAAAAGCTATACTATGATGCATGAAGAGGAAGAATTGCAGTATGAGATATCAAAATTATGGCACCAAGAGCAACAAATTTCGAGCTTATGAAGAGCAACCGAAGATGACATAGATGGTTTAAAACAAGAAATGGAGGCTAAGTTGGATGGTTTGAAGGATCAAATAATAGCTAATATGGATGATAAATTTGTGGAAGATCACATCGAGCATCAAAAACAAGTTCTCCAACTCTCAAAGGATAACCTAACTTTGGTACAGAATCTAATGAAACAAAAAGAAGATCAAAATCACATCGAAAGAAGTTCTAAAGCAGTCACAGAAACAATAACTGAACAGTATGATCAATTTCAGAGTATCTTAGCAATTGGAAGAACTTTCCTGTAGAAGATTCCACATGGGAGGATCAGAATTTTATACAGAAGCATCAAGAAATAATCAAGCATTGAGGACAACACTTGTTTGAAGGAGAGGGGCATGTTAAGTCCCTATATTAATAGTGTATTCCCTTATTATGCTATTTTAGCCCCAATTATTGCTATTTTTGTACCCCTGTAACCCCCATATTGTTATTATTGTGCCCTTACATTATTATTGTTAGGTCAGCTAGGATTACAATGTGGCCCCATGGACTCCTATATATAGAAAGGAAGTTTTTTAATTTGTATCATCCAGGAATTTTTCCTTCATGTAATTTATTGGAGGTTTCCCCCTCGAAGTGGCTTATTTCTAAGGCATTGATATCTCTTTTCTTCTATTTTTGGGGTTGGTTTCACAACAATAAAACTGGCCAAAAACGTCATGTAGGAGCTAGGGTTAGGTGTAGGGATTAGGTAAAAGGGGGTGAGAGGGTTGTGGGAAGTGCATTTGGGTGTGGGGAAGGGTATAATGTGTATTAAATTAGGTGTTTTAGCTTTCAACTCAAAATATGGATCTCACCCACCAAAAACGTAGAGTGGGGACTGTGACAGGATTTCACCACTAAAATTATGAAATATGTTTTGATAGGTGGTGACAAGAGCTTAAAATTACTTGTCAACACGCTGATGAAACCTCCAATTTCCCTTAAAAACCCTTGAAGATGATTTTTTTTCCTCTAGGAGTGAAAACACAGCGAAGGCTCAAATACGCAGCGTACGAGCTGAAAAAGTAGTGTAGTTGCCTGGAGAGGATGCCAATCACCTTTGACATTGTCCTTTGATTCTTGTTGCATTAAGATGGTATTTGATGGTGAGTTAGTGCTCAATTCAAATGGAATGAATGAAAAGAGTGCATGTATGGTCTTTTGTAGCTTGTGGAAATCAAATTTTCTTCATAGTGGTGTGGTGGTCCTAGCATGTGTTTTCACTTTTCACTTGAAAACTGTAGCTTTGGAAACTTGAGAAACATATTACATCATATTTGAAATAAAATTACACTTTAAAAATACTTTATTGAGAATTTTCCATATGACTACTCCAATGCTAGATTTTTTGGTGAAATGACAATTTTTTTATGAATTTGACCCTAAGACCTAATGGTGACACTTCATGAAATGAGTTGAATGAGGACCATGGTGGTGTTACTGAGATGATAATGGAGATATTTTAGTGGTGGCTCATCCAATTGAATTATGGAAATTACCAACACATGAAAATTTTGAAACGAGTAGTAAGACATCTAGACACAGTAGCTAGTGACCAAAGTTTTATTTGAAGACCTACTGAAACCATAAAAATTTTACTAAGCCCTAAAAAAAACCTTGTAAGAGCACATTTTATCACTAGTGACAGGAAAAACTGACTGACACTAATAGGATGGATGCACAAACACAAAAATTAACTTTCAGTAGTTTCAAACATTGTGTAGTAGATACCATTTCTTTCACAATACACTCAAACATTTACATATGAGAAAATTTGTGTATACATTAGCATTTAATTACACTCGTTGATTTTTTGGAAAATAAGAGGACTTGTAAGTTGGTTCCAAATTTATTTAATCCACATTTCTTCAACTTAAAGGTAAATCTATGGTTTGATGTATTATGTACTTTCCTATATGGTGCAAACTGTGCATTCAATCTGGTTAGTTGGGATTAATTTTCCAACACTTTCTCTTACTAAAAATTATTGAAATTTACAATTATCAAATATTCTTAGATTCACAAAACTATTTCGTATCAATGTTTAGTGAAATTTTTTAGAAACTCTTCTTCTGACCTGTAGTGCTACAAAATAATTTCTCCATTGTTAATCTACTCTCTAATGAAGCTATACTTAGTGTCAATGTGCTTACCTCTTTTGTGAGAGGAAAAATTCACTGAATTTGTGTCAGAGCATATTGTTTTCATTCCTTCTTGTTCATGCAACAAATATTTCAACATTAATCTCATTCAAATTTATTTACATGCTACTGCAGTTCCTGTGATAAATTTAACTCTTGTTTTCAATAATGACACTACTGGTTGTCTTGGAAACCCATGAAATGGTTCTTCAACCCACATGGAAAACATAGCCTAATGTGTTATTTCTGTCATTGATGCTTCTTGCCTAATCACTATCGTTGCAGCCAACTAGCCTGAAATCATTTGTTGTAGTGTAAAAAGTATGATATCCTTTAGTTCCATTAACATATATTAGAATTATTTCTAGTACTTGCCAATGTGTTTGGTTTAGTGTCTCCATGAATCTTGAAACCAAACTCACTACACACATAAAATCTGGTCTAGATGTTGTCAAACACATTAAACTTCTAACCATACTTCTATATAGTCTCAGATTGACATTGCTACTACAATATTATTTGCTTATTTTCAAACCAATGATTGTTGGAGTTGGCATAAGATTGTTCTTTGTATATAAATTCTATTCAAAATGGCTGAAGCATACTTTGCTTGAGAAGTAAATATGTCATATTGTTTTTTTTTTCACTTCTATGCCTAGAAAATATCTTCACAAAGCCAACTCTATCATTTCAAAGTCACTTTTCATGACTTCTTTGAAATTATAGATCATCACGCCTTATAAAAATCTAATCATATGCATTTAAAACAATAATTACAAGCTTAACATCATTCTCTTTGATGTAGAGAATATGCTCACCATCACATTTGGTAAACCCATTGTCCATAATGTAAGTGTGTATGTTCTTGGTGCTTTCTTTGACACATAAAGATTTTTCTTCAATCTATAGAACTTGTCTTCCTAGCCTTGAACCTAATAACCTTGTGGTTGTGCCACACACACTTCCTCTTACAATACTCCATTTAAAAATGATGAAAGTCCATTTGATATACTTTCCATTTATGTTGCGTTGTAAATGACAACATTGCCCGCACTATCTCCATTCCTGCTACTTGTGTGAATGTATCTCCATAATCTCTTTTGTATTTTTTATTGTATCATTGACAACCAATTTTTCTTTATGCCTTTATGTCTTCCCTTAAACATTTATTTTTGACTTATAGACCCATTTCACTTCAATGAATTCATTTCCTTCTAGAAGATGTAGTAACTCCCATGTGTCATTCTTTTCTATTGCCTCAATTTCTCCATCCATTGTGGCTACCTATTTTTCCTTCTCGACTGCGCCTTCAAAATGAATTCTATCATCTACCTGAAAAAATAGAGAAAATAAATAATTTTGACTTGTGTTTCTCTCAACTTCAATTTGCTCATAAATTTCACTAAAAATTATAATATTTTTTTTCCGCGTGCTTGCCACATATGGACTTGACATGTCACTTGATGTTGAACTTGGAGAAGGTCAGGTTCATAATATTTGTTGTGCACATGTAGGATTATTTTATTTACTATGTGTCACTTTCTTATTGCTTGTTGAAAATGTGACTTGATGATTTCTTTATTGAGCTTGAATAGGCATAATAGAAGTCACAATTGAGTAATTACTTGTTGTTGTTAATTCCTCTTTGTTTTCTTGTGATATACATGTTTTTACACTAATTTTCTTCTCCAAAATTCCATCTCATGCTTCCTCTTCTATGAACTGTACATCTCTTTTGATTATGACCTTCTCAGTTAATGGATTGTAAAGGATGTATGCATTGGATTTATCATTATATCCAACAAATATGCATGTCTCCCTCTTGTTGTCCAACTTCTTTATTAATCCATCCAGCACATGTGCGTCTGACACACATCCGAACACTCCATGCTTCTTAAAGAATGGTATTTTTGACACTTTTTGTTGGAAACCTATTTATAATGCATGTTGCACAGGTGACAACTTCAGCTAGATAATCATTTAGAAAATGCTTTTCATTCAATACACTCCTTTTCATTTCCATAAAAGGTTTTTTTTCCACTTTGTGAAACCACTTTTCTGAGGTTTATACCTTGTTGTAAATTGTTTATGAATTTCGTGCTCCTTGTAGAAACAAAGAAAGTCATTTGAGATGTATTCCCCACCTTTATCAATTCTCTAAATTTGATGTAGTGTAAATTTTGGTTCTCAACAATATTTGTATTGATGGAAGTGCTCAAATTATTCACCTTTTTGTCTTAGAAAGAAGACCCATTTCTTCCTTATGTAATCGTATATTAAAGTAAGGAAATAATAGTTGTTACCAGTTGATGGTGTCTCCATTGGTCCACATAATTCTGAATGGAAAATTTTGAAATGTGCCTTTTCCCTTATTGATTTTCCTATTGGAATTGATTCTCTATGTTCTTTTTCCAAAATGCATCATTTACATAAGTTGTCTAGTTTTTCTATTAGATGAAATCGCTTTACCATGCATTTTATATGTAGAAAATTTAAACCTCCAAAGTTAATATGCCCAAATATTTGATGCCATAACTAGTTTTCATATTTCACCTCTACTTGGAAGTTTGTTTGTGGCACACCTGCAACTTTCCTTTCATATTCTTGTGAATCCATTGATAGTGGTTCTTGCACAACTTCTTCCTTCAAATTGGGTTTATATTTAAGAGAAAAATTTGGTTACTTATCATTTAAACTTTTTCTATGAGATGCTTGTTATACATTGTATCCCTTTTGCATAAGTTGTCCAATACTTAGGAGATTTTTCTTCAAACTAGGAACAATATATATATATATATATATATATATATATATATATATACTTCATCTCCCCCTTCTTAGTTACAATATTAACTCTTCCTTTTCCCATCACTGACACTTTATTACCAGTCCCTAATGTAACTTCATATTTTACACTTTCATCAAAATTAAGAAACATTTCTATGTTTCCTATCATGTGGTTACTACAACCTAAGTGTAAAAACCATATATCTTATTAATTCTCTTCTGATACATTACAATATAAAAACATATTGTATTGGTTTTGATTTTATTTTGTAAAGTTTCATTTCTTTTATTACTAAGATCATGTTTTTTATTTCTCAATTCACATGCATAATGCCCATACTTTTTGCAATAAAGACATTGGACTTGATATTTATCATACCTCTAATGTTGTGCTTTATTTTAATTTGAATTTTGACTTAGATTTTGATTGTTTCCTCTTCCATTTGAGCTTGAACAGAGGCTTCATCCACCTCTATGTCTGATTCTCCCTTGTCCTCTAACAATCGATCTTCCTTTGCCTCTACCTTCACCAACCGAGACTTTTGTCTCGAAGGCATTCTCCATTGAAGAGTTTTTTTTCTATTTAACTTGTGCTCATAAAAAATTAGTGAGGGATGAATCTCATCCATTGTAAATTGTGAGAGATCCCTTGTGTCCTCTATGGTCATAACAATAGCATCAAATCTTGACGGTAAACTTCTCAAAATAGTTTAAACTATTCTCCTTTCTTCAAGTGTCTAACCGTAAGATCTTATTTGAGTTAACAATCTAATTACTTATGTGAAAAATGAGTCAATTTCTCTAGACTAATTCATCCATACTGTTTCAAAATTTCTTCCTCACAATTGCATTTTTGTTGCTTTCATATTTTTATTCCTTGATATTTTTTCTGGAGGATGTCCCATGCTTGCTTGGAATTTTTTTCTACTATAATCTTTGGAAAAATTCTTTCCTTCACTGCTTGAAAAATGTAGAGAAGGGATTTTTAGTCATTCTTCCTATTTCCTCTCAACAATTTTTTCTTTGCTTGTGTAAATGCATTGTATGCTAATGCATGTGCTATCTCTTGAAACCCATTTTATACCAGATCCCATATATTGAGACGAAAATAAATATTTCATTTCAATTTCCCAATAATCATAGTTCTTGCAATTGAATTGAGGAATACGTGCCTTTGTCAAGCTTGTGTTATAAGATGTCATTTTTTACTGGTTAGAAGCCATGAATCCTTGTTCTTAGATATACTCTAGTAAATATATTGTCATCCAACCTTTGGATATGATACTTCTTGAAGTTTCTATGATACCACTAATAGTAAGGCAGAGTACCTAGCTTATGGAACTACCACACAAAGAAAATAATACAATTTTAATTTGACAGTAAAATGAAAAAATAACGTGCAGTAAGGAAACAAAGTAAAATAGATTTAACGTGACCGTATAATGAAAAAATGAAAATTATGAAATTATACACAATAACAGACATGTTCAAAAAGAGTAATTTCCTACTAAAAACTATACATTAAATTCATAAGATGAGTGCCAAGAAAAAAAAATATCTTGGATTAAAATTTCATAAGAAAACATTCATGTAGATGAAAATGGAGATTGCATCTTCAGTAAAACACTGTAAAATATCATATTTATAGATGATTTTCAACATTATTTTTATACAGTCAAAAACACATTCATGTTCCCATAAAATTTCTCTTAATGATTTTCTCCAAATATTTGACATCGTACATCAAGTCTAAAACTTTATGACATATATAAAAATCATAGATATTGATATATTCAATTTATTATGAGACTAACACTAAGACAAACACAAAAAAAAAAAAATATTGTCAGCACTTTCAGACACTGCACAATACAAACTCCTTCTTGGATATTGTACTCAAACATTTACGTCTTACCAAATTTTTGCACGCGTTAACAGTGAAGTATGTGCATTACAGACTCTTTCTTATGTTGTATACTTGAAAATTTTCATCTCAACTCAAAAACTTACATCTTACCAAATTTTTGTAGGTGTTAATGCTAAATTATGTGCATTACAATCTCTTTCCTATGTTGTATACTCGAACATTATTTTGATTGATGTTTTGAAGAAAGGGAGGACTTTTACGTTGGTTCAAAACTTATTTAATCCACATTTCTGTAGTTTGAAGGTAAATATGTAGTTTGATCTATTTTGTACATTCCATTATGGTGTAGTTAGTAAATTTCTATATAAAGGCTGAAAGAGAAGTGTACACAAGGAAAAATAGACTCCACAATGGGAAAACTTGTATTATTGATGAGAAATGCAAGTATTTATACATTTGAAATATCAGTACCAGATAGTTATGTCTGGGAAGTTATTAACTGAAAAATAAAAACTAATTTCTCTAATAAATTACAATAACAATCCTGAAGGATTAGTAAACATTCCCCCATTAATCCGAAGGAACATCTAACATGAAAAGTAACATTCTAAAATTTTCAAACATTTCACATCCCAATGCTTTGGTAAATATGTTTGCAATTTTCTCTAAAGTGGAACAATGTGTGATATGACTAACTTTGGCCTCTACATAATTTCAAATCAAGTGATATTTGGCGTTAATATGCTTGCTTAAATCATGAAACTTAGGATTGTTTTCCAACTAAATTGCAGACACTGTAAAAAAATAGAGGAGTTGAAGCCTTATGTTTCATATGCACATATTTAAGTATTTTGCTAAAACAAATGATTTCTTTTGTAGCTTGAGTTGTTGCAACATATTCATATTTAGTGGTAGAATTAGTAGGAATAGATTACTTGATTGATTGCCAAGAAATATATTTTGATCAAATATTCATCAAATAACTCGAAGTAGACATCCCATTCTCTTTATCTCCATCAAAACCAGAAGTTGAATAGCTAGTGAGTTTAAATACTAATAATTTCAAATATTTGATTCCATATGTTTGAGTTCCTTTTAAAAAAATGAGCATTGAATTTGTTGCAGTCCAATGACCTTCATAGGGTTGATGCATGAACTTGGAATGTATCCTTACAATTAAATCTATGTCAGGAGGAGTAGTAGTATAAATATTAAAAATTCCAGCAAGTTTCCTATGCTTTGTTGGATCTTCAAATGTACTTCCTTCAGTAGAAGTGAGCTTTAAATTTTACGCCATTGGAGTAGAAATAGGGTTAAAACCTTGCATTCCAAATCTATTCAATAATTTTCCAATATATTTCTTCTAAGAAATAAAAATACAATTTGGTTTTTGATCAACTTCAATTTTGAAATAATAATGCAATAAACCCAAATATATCATGTCAAATAAAAATTTTAACTCTCTTTTAACATATACTATATAAACATTTATTGAGACATTACATACCTATTAGACATTATATTATATGATGATGACCGGCCACAGGACCTGTTTGAACTTGTTTCCTCGTAAGAGGGAGCTTGGTTATGTTGGAAGGTGTTTTTGTGCATTGGCTCACACTTCGGGGTGTTTTCCTCTTAAGAGGAGCCCTGGAAAGGTGAACTAGTGTGGCTATGAGAGGTAGATTGCTCTTTCGAGCAATGCACAAGAAAATATCCCATATTTATATGATTTTTGAGACTTTGACTGTGATGAGAAATGGACATATGGATTTGGTTTGTTGTGCCCTACAATACATAGTAACATATATAATACATTTAGCATGTACTTTGTAAACTTTTTATTATTTTTAATGGAAAGTTTCGATTTTTTCCTTTGAAAAAAAACAGACACTATATAAACAACATTGTTCCCTTTAATTATCAAATTATCAACATAGATAGCGAGATATACAACAGAATTTCCAGTCTTCTTAACAAAAATATTTGCATCATCTAGATCAAATAGCTTATAATTCAACTTGAGAAGGTGTCCAGTTAGTTTTTCATACCATGCACGGGATGCTTGTTTCAGTCCATACAAGCTTTCACCAATTTACATAACTTTTTCTATTTTCATTTGACAACAAAACCTTTGGCTGAAACATATAAACATATTATTTCAAATCAACATTGAAAAACATTGTTTTCACATCCACATGATACATCTTCTACCCTTTTTGAGCTGAAAAAGAAAAAAAATTATAATTGTGCCCCATTTTGCTGTAGGGTAAAATGTCTTTGTGTAATTAACTCGTTCCTTATGAGATAGCCAAGTTTCTACAAGCATTGTTTTTTATTCACCAAGCTAACCATATTCCTTATGTTTTATTTTAGACACCCATTTAGAGCCAATAGGTGTGATTCAAGTAGGAGGATCCACTAACCTTCATGTCCCACTTTTAATGAGTGTATCGTAGTCCTTTTTCATCATATCCTTCCATTCATCACAATTAACAACTCATTTAAAACAATTGGGTTCACTAATTCTAGAATAATTAAACTCACAGTAATCATAAATTTTACTTGAATTCAACGTAACATTACCTTTAGAATAATTTATTGTTTCAAAATCATCATACTTTCCTAGAAATCTCTGAACATGTGTGGATCTTTGTAAAGGTTGTTGAATTGTCACTGATGGTAGCTCATCCTGAAGTATCTCATCCTCATTCTAAATAATTAGAAGTATATTCACCACCATTTTTAGTTCTTAGAGTGCCCATATTCATTTGAGTTTCATTTTGAATCATCAAATGAAAAGTTTTAAAAATTTCAAAACCTTGCAACTTATCTTTCAACGGAGACACCCAACACATTCTCGAGTAATAATCAATAAACATCAACATATATTTATTATCATTGGTAGTTTCAATATGAATAGGTCCACATAAATCGTAATGTACGAGACCTAATTTTCTTAAATAACTAGATGAAGAACTATGAAAAGGCTTCTTACAATGTTTCCCCAAAATACAAGCATCACATGGTGTAAGTTTTCTTAGAATTGCAGGCAATCATTTTAGAAATTTTTTCCTCATAATTGATATACTATCATAGTTAATGTGACAAAAACATGCATGCCATAATAAATTGGAAGATAGAGTATCCTTTTTTTATGCTAAAAGAGTAGAATTATCACGAGAATTTATAGATGATATGCCATTCAATTTCAAAATCATACCTTCTTCAGCACTAGTCATAATGAATGTATGATCATATGCTCTACGTATCTCAATAATTCAATTGAAGATATCTACGTAATTCCCTTGTTGTTCGATATGTATAATAGACATTAAATTTCTTTGAAATTTTCAAATATAAAGAACATTCTTTAAAACATAAGTTGTAAGTTCTTGTATCTTCAAATGAATGGAACCAATCCCTGAAGGGTTAAATTGAGATTTTTCAGCAAAGTAAACTACTCCATCAACTTAGTCATTAAATGCTTCAAATAAATCTCTTCTAAATGTGATGTGACAAGTAGCTCCTGAATCCAAAATCCAAATGTCTTTCCATGAATAAAATGCAGTATCAAAACATCATTAATGTTAAAATTTCAATGAGCAACAATATAATGAGTAGATTATGATGATTTTCATTTATCTTGTGGTGGTTGATTTTTCTTTTCATTAAATTTTTCTCTCCTTTCACTGATATTTTCCCATGGTATTTTGTAGTTGAAAACACTATAACCAAATTTTCCACATTTATAGCATTTGACATTTTCTTAACTATTATGAAAAGTTTTTTTTTTTCACCTTGCTTCATATTACCTTGATTATTATTCCCCCATTGCATCTAAAATTTCTTATACCATGAAATTTAGTAATATTTCAAATACTAGAAGAATCACCTTGAGACTTATGATGTTTTTGTGAAAGACACAAAGTTTCTACGTTAGAACTTGGTAGAGGATATTTCTTCCCAGAGGAATTTTCTCTCTTAGCAATTTTTCTCACTAGTCTATCAAATGTTATATATTTCAATTTTCCACTAGCTTGGAGAGATTCCAAGTATTGTGAATAGATAGGGTGGAGAATTTTAATAAAAGTAGTAAGTTGAAAAAATAATTCAATATCAGTGCCTTTTATATTATGGAAAAAAACTTTTGTTTCAAAGGCCATCTTCTTGGGATCATTAACCTTCATCTCCAAATTAAATAATCTCAACAACAACCAAATAATTTCAAGTTCTGAATGTGAATCATAAATTTCCTTCAACCTTTTATTGCTTCAAATTTTGCATCACAATAAACAATATATCTTCTTATCTCCTCTTTCATTGATGCAGAGATCAAAGCATATGCCTTTGTGGCCATCGTTTCCCAAAATGCAAGTTTCCTTTCATCTTCAGGTGGCTTTGGTGAAATTTATTTATCATCTATATCCTTATTTCCTTGACATACTCCTTCCCAAAAATAATTAGATATAAGTGTTCTTTTGATATTTCTATACCATTCTAGATAATTTTTGTTTCCGCTTAAAATAAATCCCACTATTGATATTAATGAATTTGTAACTCTAGAAATATTTGATAGCTATAAAAATTAATTTATAAAATCTTCTTAAAAAAAATACCAACGAGCCAACAAATAAACTCTACTTCTTTATTTTTCTAGGTTCTGAAAATCATCAAAGAGACACCACGACAACAATAAAAATATGATTTTCCAATACATTTACAACATCTTTCCTAGCCATTGTATTTTCCATCATAAAAAGTCTACTATAACAGTGATGCCCTTTACTGGTGTAATTATGTCTATACGCAATTCCGGGACTCAGTTAAAGGACTTAATAGACTTCGGCCATTCCATAAGTTCTATTAATCATGATCAAACATAATTGAGGGTTGCAACAGGTGTTGAGGTTTATTGAGTAAACCTCTTTACAACCAAACTCAAGACTAGAACCAATACAAATTTGCAATATAGACCTTATGATTTCCAATAGGTTTACCATACTTTCTCGTATACACAATTTCTCAATACCTTTGCTCAAAAAACTAGAATAGAGTCAGTTTTCAACCTCAACAGCCATTAGATTTCCTTATGTACACAAAATTAATATACCATAACCATACATTTAAAATTCACCAAAATATCAAAACTTGAAGAAACCTTTAAAATCCAAAACATAGTTGTTGTCAAAAGACACCATTAAATTTAACTTGGAAAAAATATTGAAATCAAGCACCGGTGAAATTGGTGACAACCTTGCTTCCCTCTTAGATGATGTTCTTGGCGATATGTTATACAAAATTTTGATCTACGGATAAATCAAATTACCTAAGTGTGGTGCCAGGCACTTAGAAAAAATGATGAAAGAGTTTGCTAACACTTCCTCTAAAATAATCAGATAAACAGAATGATAGAAGAACCTACTTGTAATCTAAGAAATTATTCTTCTACTTCTGTCACTTTTGTTGTCACCTTCAATCCAACTCAGATTTCCAGATCGATTCCTGCAAACATATACAGAGAACAAAAAAAATTGCAATATACAGATATCTACTTGTCTTAATCACTCAAATTGATTATATGTGAACCATATATATCATTCAAGAATCCATTGCATGAGAAATAGAAACATAAAGAGATACATATATGGGAAAATGAACAAAAATCTTTATTAAAGAGTAGAATGGGGAGGTTACAACCAATGATCGATTTGATGCCGCCAGCTCAAGCTTCATCCTAGCCTCATCACATCCAACATCACACTAGCAGCATATCCATACTTTCACTCTCTCAAATGATAATCCAAAAGAATAGGAAATACATCCTCCCAATTTCAGAGGTGTTGGATGGACACTTGGATTGGAATTTTAACACATATGGACTCTTCTAGAAGGCTCTCGCCATGTGGAGATTCCCGGAACAATGATATTTCTGCTCCCAGGTGACCAACGCACTCTTGAACGTTGGGAAGTGCATTGTAGTGCACCCTTGAATGGAGGATGCTACATATGAAATGCAGTTAGTCCATTTATAGGCAGTGTTGCTGAGTTCATAAGTGATATAACATATACTTCAAACCTTGGAAATCTTACAATATAAGCCATGAATGAATTTTTCTTCTGTTAGGGCATAAAGAAACTAAAAATGTAAGGGGATGATAGACCCTATTTCGTTAGTCCTGGGGATGATGTCTAGTTTCAAAAGGTCATGGGGGATGATGCCCAAATTGACCTATAGTAGCTCCCCCATAAAGTATGAAGTCAATAATAATAATAATAATAATAATAATATATTTGAATAATATTTTTTACGATGTGATGAGCTGGAACTCAAGTGGAGTCACTAGTACATTTGGTCAAAATTTCAACACTTTAGTTTCGACATTTTTGACGTATTGTCGAAACTTTCCACAATTTTTCCCATTTTTTTAAATCCTGCTAACAAGCGTCGCTATAGCAATGTGTAAGGACATCATCAGTATTGTGACATTTAGGAACATCGTCGGCATACAGACGTTTCGGGACACAACATCAGAACTGTGACATTTCGAAAACAAGCATCAGTATTGCGACATTTGGAGACAAGCGTCGCTATTGCGACGTGTAGAGACACATGTCGATAGTGCGATGTTATTGGGGAAAATTGTCAGTATTGCAACGGTTTGAAAAGATACCCTGACCCCCCATCAAAGAGATGAAATAAACCATCACACTTCTGACGTTTGGGATGTTTGGGGAGATTAAATAAGCTGTTGGAATTCTGATGTTTAACAACATTTGGAGAGATATGAAATTTTAACATATTTGGGTTAACTAGGTTCCAAATAATGTATATTTTAATAATTATAAAACTTTGGGTTAACTAGGTTCTAAATAACGTTTATATTATTAACTATAAAAATTTGATGGGGGCTTGGGGTTGAACCCATGACCACCCCCGCGCAACTAATATCCTCTACTGACTCTCCTATCACTGGTGGGCCTTAACCATATGGTCGATTGCTTCTATTTAAAGTTTATTATGCCATTGAATGGGGGTTCATAGGGTGCCAGCCCCCTCCCATGTGTCCATACACCAGAACCAATAGCCATCGTATTAAAATCTAAAATCTAAATTGGCAGCTACTATAAAATCTAGATTGAACTATTCAAATTTATTTTCCCCCCGCTATTCTCATTGCTAGGTTTGGGACAGAGTTTGGTGTACCTTCTGTTATGAATCACAATTGATGGTCTGGAGTTATCCACATAGGTGATCTAACCAGGATTAATCAAAGGTACATGATGTTGTCGCTATCTGCAGATGGGCTTCTCAATACATAACCACTAAAACAATTCTTTTGGTTGCATCTTCTGCAGGTACTCTCATTAATCTTCTTTATCTTTGTAATTTTTAGCTTTCTCGAGAAGTGCATTAGTCCATAAGATTCTTTAATTGAATATAATTATTACTCGCTTGAGTAATCGTTGAATATACATTTCTGGTTAGCCACCTTGTATTTGATGTGAATATTGTTGTATTAAAGAGATGATTCACTTAAAAATTCCCAGTTAGTCTTTTGAAATACCAATGAGGTATGATTAGATCTCAATTAGAGGAGAAACAAAAATTGGCATGATTTTTGCATTTGGCTGTTATCATTTCCATCTTGATTTTTGTACAGAATGGAAGTAAATCTAGCTTCTGGAATTTATTATGTTTTTCTCGGGATTTTTTACTTTCACGATGCCCAAAGGATTGGGTAAACTAGCATTAACAAAACATTGGGAACCTGTTATAGTAAGTTTGAGGCATATCAAGGTTATTTTCTATAACTTTCACACAATTCATTGTGCTTTTGTTTGTTCTACTTTAGGTATAAATGAATCTGTTTCTGAATGGTGCATGGAGAATCAGTTCTATTGTCAATTTTGAAAAAAATGGAACAATTTTGTCTCAGTTCCATTCATATATTATTAGGGTTGGTTGGCCTAGTATGTTTTAACATATTTAGCTCTAGTTAGCTATTAATCCTGATCTCTATTGATTCCTAGGTGTATTTTTCTTGGTTCAATAACTGATTGGACAATAAATTGGGTGCTGTGAGGGTCTATCAACTAACTGATCAATGCATTAAGGGTCTAATTTGATGGGTTTTTCCACTCGTTTGGAACTAACTTGGGTGATAATTGTCGACTTAATCAATCACATTTTGAGGGGATTGGTTAGGGTGATCGGTAAATGAGGGTCCTACAGTAAATGAGGGTCTTACAGTCCACTTACTTCACCAACATCGATATTGTGCTGAATTATGTTTATGATCTCACTCTTTGTCTTGTACAGAGAGGTCTGCCTTCAGAGAGGCTACTAGGTCGTTGCCCTCTACCTTGCACAAGGATCTCAACTCTTGTTTGTTCTTATCTTGGATGCAAGGCATCTATTCTTGTGTAGCCTAAACACAACATGTAACAGATAATGGAAATTAGTGAACCCACGTTTTGTTTCCATTTTGTTACTATACGATGGTCATCAAAATATGATGATTTATATTGTCTTTGAATCTGCCCTTTGTAAGCTATGCTCTACATCTTATTTGTTAAGTCCCTATATTACTAGTATAGTCCCTTATTGTTGTTAGTGTAACCCCCTTATTGTTATTATTGTACCCCTGTAAACCCCATATTGTTATTATTGTTCCCCTAAATTATTATTGTTAGGTCGGCCAGGATTAGATTGTGGCCCCACTAGGATTACATTGTGGCCCCATGGACTCCTATATATAGAAAGGAGGTTTTTTAATTTGAATCATCCAAGAATTGTTCATTCATGTAATGTATTAGAGGTTTCCCCCTAAATTGGCTTATTTCTAAGGTGTTGATATCTCTTTTCTTCTATTTTTGGAGCTGGTTTCCCAACATTTGGTATCAGAGCTTTGCATTCTAGGGTTTTGCTGCTCCAAACAGATCATTGTGTAATTTTTGCTATAAATTTTTTTACTACGAAGGTTCAGAAGACAAAAATTTTATGGTGCGAAGCCAAAATCCTAAGGAACATCGTCGCAAAATTTCAGAGCTTCGTTCGTAATATTTTTGGAGATATGATCTATGGAATGTAGGGCTTTCTGCAGGCTCCCGAATTTCACTTAAATAGGTCATCGTGGAATTTTTGCTATAACGTTTTTTATACGAAGGTTCAGAAGCTGATACTTTTAGAGTGTGAAGCCAAGATCCTAAGGAACATTTTCACAAAATTTCAGATCTTGGTTCACAATATTTTTGGAGATATGATCTATGGAAGTTAGGTCTTTTTCAGGCTCCCTAATTTCATCTCAAAGAGGTGATCGTGGGAAAATATTCATAACTCTCACTCTGAGCATCAGATTGGAATTCTGTACAAAATGGCTAGAAGCACACAGATTGTAGTTTCTTGTCCATAAATTTTAGAACCAAAGGAGCAAACAATGACACGTGGCAAGTCTTACAAGTTCACTCTACTGAACCAGTCCATAATTAGGTCATTGTGGGACATTGGACATAAATTTTCCTTGAAGAATCCAAATCAAGTAAAACTTGTGGCATTTGAAAGAAGCTTTAGAGGAATACTACAGGGCCAAATTTCAGATATTAGGGATCTTCAATTATAGAGATAATTCAATTTCAATATAGAGCCCTGCAAATGCAAGTAAAAGGTGCGTATTTTTTTCTGAATTGCATAAGTCTTGTTTGAAGAATCAAGTTGAATTGATTCCAAGGGCATATTTTAGAATAGATATCAATATCAGTTTCTAAAATGGCCCCTAAAAATAATTCAACACCCATTAAGCCTTTAGAAGGCTCTATTATGACTCATGAAGACGAATAATGACAACACGACATATCAAAATTACAATAGCAAGTGCAATGAATTTCTCTCTCGCAAAGAGAAACAAAACCTGACACGGAAGTTTTCAAGAAAGGTGTGGAAACTAAGATGGATGGTTTGAAGAAAGGCATGGAATCTAAGATAGATGGCATGGAAGCTGGCATGGAAACTAAGATGGATGGTTTGAAGAAAGGCGTGGAATCTAAGATAGATGGCATGGAAGCTGGCATGGAATCTAAGGTGGATGACATGGAAGCTAAGATCGATGAAAAAATGGAAAACATGAAGAATGATCTAAAAGAAAACATGGAATTTTTGACAAAGTTGATACAAGAAATGTTTCCTAATGGTGAAAAGATAGTAGAGGAAACTCATGATGGGAACAAAATAAATGTTAATCGTGATTTCATAAACTCTAATGTTGGTGGGAAGAACCACGATATTCCAAAAATGGATATGAGGAAGTTTGATGGAAAGGATCCTGTAACATGGATACTACAGATGGAGCAATATTTTGATCTCCATAATGTGTAAAACACACAAAAGGTACGCATTGCAACTTTACATTTAGAACAAAATACATTTGTATGGTATCGATGGCTTTGCTCCCATAAAAAAATTGTCACTTGGTCAATTTTTACGGAGGAAATGATAGCACATTATGAGGATACAAAGAGCAACACCTTCTTTAGCCAATTGATAAATCTCAAACAAAAGGGTTTAGTGGGGCAGCACATTGAGGACTTCCAAAAATTGAATATAAGGGTAACTGATATTCTAGAGGAACACAGGATTGATCTCTTCATAGGCACTCTAAAGGATAACATCCAACATGAAGTTCTTGTTTTGGAACCTGATTCATTGGAGAAGGCATTCAGGTTGGCAAGAAAAGTTGAATGTAAAATTATGGCGACAAGGAAGCCTACCACTCAATTCTATAAAGAAGGAAGTGTTGCTACGTATAGATTTCCACAACCTACAAGGTTGACACCACAACAATTGGAAGAAAAAAGAGCAAAAGGGCTTTGCTACAGTTGTGATAGCAAATACACTAAAGGTCATAAGTGTGCTGAGAAGAAATTATTTTACATAGATTGTGAAGAGTAAGAAGAAAATGAACAAGAAGAGGATATACACCAGGAACCAACCCTAGAAGAGGAAGAAACGAGTCCGACCATATCGTGTAATGCATTGGCAGGAATTACCACTCCTCAAACTCTCAAGATAGAAGGACATATCAAGAAGAAAAAGGTAATAGTGTTGATTGATTCAGGTAGTACCCATAATTTTATTCATTGTAAGGTAGCCAAGGAATTGAATTGTTTCCTATACCTAGCACTAGAATGTCAAGTGATGGTTGCAAATGGAGGAACTATAAATTGCTCTGGAAAATTCCATAATATGAAGCTAACCATGGGGAATATGTATTGAATATTCCAATGCTTTCCATTCCTATGGGAGGTGTTGATGTTGTACTAGGAGTACAACGGTTACAATCTTTGGGGACGGTAGCTTTTAATTTTCAAGAAATTTTCTTGAAATTGTTTTCAGAAGGAAAGGAAGTCGAATTATGGGGTATTGCAGGGAAGCTGGGAAAGATAATAAGCTCTAATGTTATGCCAAAGCTTCTAAATAAAGAACAATGAGGCATAATTTCATAATTATGCTCACTAGAAGTTCCAACATCAAAATCATCTATTTCTGCAGATCTCCAAAAAGTCTTGGAAAATCATTCCAAGGTGTTTGAAACTCCCAAAGGACTCCCACCTATTCGTGATCATGATCATGCTATTCATTTGATTCTAGGAAGTGTTCCTCCAAACATCAAGCCTTATATATATATCCTTATGTCCAAAAGAGCGAAATTAAATGTATGATTACAAAAATGTTAGAGGCGGGTGTAATTCAAGCTAGTCAAAGTTCTTTCTCTTCTCTTGTATTATTTATACACAAGAAGGATGGATCATGGTGCATGTGTCTGGATTATAGGGAGCTCAATAAGCTCACCATTAAAGATAAGTTTCCCATTCCTGTGATTGATGAATTATTGGATGAATTACATGGAGCAATTTATTTTACGAAGTTGGATCTTCGTTCAGGATATCATCAAATTAGAATGAAGACTGAATATATTCTGAAAACAGCATTTCGAACTCATGAGGGTCATTATGAATTTTTGGTCATGCCTTTTTGCCTTACCAATGAACCTTCTACATTTCAAGGGTTGATGAATTCCATTTTCAAACCCTTCCTTAGAAAATGTGTGCTAGTATTTTTTGATGATATACTAATCTACAGCAGGTCTTGGAAGGATCATGTTCAACATGTTGATAAGGTGCTCAAACTATTGCAGGAGAAACAATTATATGCAAAACATCCAAATGTTTCTTTGGAGTACAAGAGGTAGAATATCTTGGTCATATTGTATCTCACAAGGCTGTTAAGGTAGACCCTAACAAAATTAAAGCCATTAAGGAATGGAAAGTCCCCACAACCATAAAGCAGTTGTGAGGATTTCTTGGGTTAATATGGTATTATCGCAAGTTTGCAAAGAATTATGGGAGAATAGCAGCACCTCTAACAACATTATTGAAGAAAGATGAATTTTCATGGACCCCTGAATCAACTAAGGCCTTTGAACATCTTAAAGAAGGAATGTGCCTAGCACCATTCTTAGCTACACCAGACTTCACAAAAACCTTTATTGTGGAATGTGATGCCTCGAGAAATGGAATTGGTGCTGTTTTAATGCAAGAAGGAAGAGCCATTGCTTTTGAAATTCGTCTAATTAAAGGAAAGTATTTACAAAAACCTATTTATGAGAAGGAAATGTTAGCAATACTGCATGCACTAAATAAATGGTGAACTTACCTAATGGGAAGACACTTCAAGGTAAGAATTGATCATGATAGTCTCAAACACTTTTTGGAACAAAGACTATCTTCAGAAGAGCAACAAAAATGGGTCACAAATATGTTGGGTAATGACTTTGAAATAATCTACAAAAAAGGGAAGCTAAATGTTGTTGCAGACGCACTCTCAAGAAAGAATGAAGAGGTGGAAGCATTGCTTTGTGCCATTTCTATTATCCAACTAGATTGGATAACCGAAGCAAGAGATGAATGGAAGAAGGACGAAGAAGAGTGGACACTCATTCAAAAGTTGCAGCAAGATCCTAGTACATCTGATACATTTATTTGGAAAAATGATTCCTTATGGTAGAAAGATTGCTTATATCTTTGTAAGAATTCCCAACTAAAATAAAATATTCTTTTGGAATTGCACACTTCTCCTTTAGGAGGACACTTAGGATTTTTAAAAACTTTCCACAGGGTGAAGAAAGAATTTTTTGGGATGGACTTAAATCTGATATTCAAACATTTGTGGCGGAATGTTTGGTTTGCCAACAGAATAAAGTTGAGACAATTAAGACCCCGGGTCTTCTAAAACCTTTATCCATTCCAAGTCAACGTTGGGAGGAGATTTTAATGGATTTTATCACAGGTTTACCTAAGTCTGAAGGAAAGAGTGTCATCATGGTGGTAGTTGATAGAATTACCAAGTATGCACACTTTTGTGCATTATCTCATCCATTTAAAGCAAGTACAGTTGTTACTACATTTATGGACACAATTCAAAAGCTACATGGAAACCCAAAGGTTATTGTGAGCGACAGAGATCCCATTTTTACTGGAAATTTTTGGACGGAGTTATTTTCTTGTTTGGGTACTCAATTAGCTCATAGCTCATCTTATCATCCTCAATCCGATGGTAAAATTGAGATAGTAAATAAATTTTTGGAAGGATATCTTCGTTGTTTTGTATCTGATAAACAAACACAATGGATCAAGTGGTTACTTCTCGCAGAATGTTGGTATAACACTTCCTTCCATACTGCAGCAAAAATGACCCCATTTATGGCACTTTATGGATATCATCCACCATCCATATTAGAGAAAATTAAAAGGTTCAAGAAGTGGAAGATCACATCGAGCATCAAAAAGAAGTTCCCCAACTCTTAAAGGATAACCTAAATTTCACACAAAATCGAATGAAACAATAGGTAGATCAACATCGCAGCGACAGAAGTTTTGATGTAGGAGACTCCGTCTTTTCACGGCTACAACCATACAAACAAATGTCCCTCCAGCAAGCTAAGAAGGATGATAAATTATCACCAAAGTACTATGGTCCTTACAAGGTGTTGCAAAATATTGGTACTATGGCATACAAATTGGAGCTTCCTGCTTATTCACAAGTGCATCCATTTTTTCATGTTTCATGCTTAAAGAAGGTTATAGGTGAAAATCTTCCTGTTCAAACAATATTTCCAGAACTTGATGAGGAAGGAAAAATCATATTGGAACCTAAAGTGGTCATAGAAACAAGAACTCGGCAGCTACGAAATCTATCAATTTCAGAGTATCTCATCAAGTGGAAGAACTTACCCACTGAAGATTCTACATGGCAGGATGAGAATTTTATTCAGAAGCATCCAAAGCTACTCAAGCATTGAGGACAACACTTTTTTGAAGGAGAGGGGCATGTTAGGTCCATATATTACTAGTATATTCCCTTATTGTTGTTAGTGTAACCCCCTTATTGTTATTGTTGTACCCCTGTAACCCCCATATTGTTATTATTGTGCCCTTAAATTATTATTGTTAGGTCAGCTAGGATTACATTGTGGCCCTACTAGGATTATATTGTGGCCCCATGGACTCCTATATATAGAAAGGAGGTTTTGTAATTTGAATCATCCAAGAATTGTTCATTCATGTAATGTACTGGAGGTTTCCCCCTCGAAGTGGCTTATTTCTAAGGCGTTGATATCTATTTTATTCTATTTTTGGAGTTGGTTTCCCAACATTATTTGAAAGATTTTTTGAATTATTTCAAGTATAATCTAATGGATCTTCAAAACTAAGTTGATTTTGGTTGTATCTAAATTCAATGTTGAGACAAGCTATTATTTCTGCATATGGATGGCACTACCATTGGAATGAGTCATTGTTAGCACATATGGATATGGTTCCTCAGCCTGTGCATAAGGATATTAGTTTGAATCGAATTTGAACCCACTGGATACTGATTATTCCTCCCTTCCATGAGAATGGTGGTTGCCTAATAGTCGTATTTTTTTGGGTGTTTGATTTGATTGTCATGTTTCAAATTGTAAGATCAGGGGTTTGGTTTCATTGCCATGTTTCATATGTACCATTGGTTGTGAATTTGCAATTGGATTTGCATTGTTATGTAGGGTGGTCATCTGAGTATATTTTTATTGGGCACTAACTGAATGAGTTCTGCAATATGCTATGTTTCTGGAATTATACTATTGTTGGTATCTTTGTTCTTGTAGGATTCTCTCAAATTGTTCCAGAAAAATATCGTTTGCAACAATTGGACATTATACAGCAGGCATCTGAATAAATTTTGTTCTCTCAAAAGAGAAATAATTTATTGGGTGCTAGCATAATTTTCTAGGATTTATGTTTCCCTAGTTTCTGCAAATCAAATTTATGCAATGGCTCTTCCTGTAAAAGATACAGGGCCATAAATTTGTTCCATACACAGGTGGGGATTGTCGTATGTTGTCCACTAAATTTAGATAAAGATATTATAATGGCAAATACCTTTCCAAAACCTCATTGCTACAAGTTCTATAGCAACGTAGGGGGTAGATACTTGCTCAAAGAGTATAAATAATTAGAGTAATTTTAGAGCTTAACATGTAAATTTATGAAATCATTGTAAATTTATAGTCAAGGGAACAATTGTGCATTAATCTTTGGGTCAAACTTTATACTAACTCTACTCTATTCAGATGATACTATTACTTGTGTGTATTGTTCTATTACTTTTGTTCATTGTTTTTTAATTTTTGTATATTATATATTTCTTTCAAACTATTTGAGATTATTTGAATCAAAGTTGTAGTTATGGAGATTGGGATCCTAGTTTGTATATTGCACATATTTAGAGTATTCTTAGGGATAGCATACATTGATCGGTTAACTTGTGGACCTTAAATCGACTATTTAAGTTAGCCAAGAATTGAGAGTGTTATAACACTATAAATATTCTGTTAGGAGTTTCATTGTGCGTTTGTGTGTGTCAAAATCTGCAATTAGAATCTCATCACTAGTGAATGTATAAATGCTTTCAGTGGATGTGTCTTTGATAATCTTGAATTACTTAGCATTTTATACTATTCTATTTTCTAATCTGTTATTGAAATATGGCAAACTGAATAAATGATTTTCCCTGAGAGTTGTTATAGATGTTTATGCATAAAACCTTCACAAGGGTCATCATGCTCTGACTTTGTCTATAGAGAAGATGTTTTTCTTTGTAGGATGAGAAGTTACCCATGTTGGGAATTATGATATGCACAACTATACAGAGTTAATTGTCGAAATATTACATTTTTGTCTAGTCTAGCACCTCAAATTATATGACATAGTTGTGCACTGTGTTGTTATTTTTGTAGGCTAATGCCTCAAGAATTAAGATCAACCTGCATTAGGAAGTGATCCCCTTGTATAATGGTGTTTTGCATTCAAATTGCACCATGTGTTTAATGAAAATTTCCAGTGAGAGGTGGAGTGAAAATGTGTCAAGGAGGTTTTTCAAATGACCGTCAACAATGTATCATGGCGAGCCATCTACAACAACAGGGATGCTAAGTAGTGAACCCCTTGAGATTGAGCTTTATGATTATCAAAGATTCCCAATTGGTGACATTGAAAATCCTTCAGACCTTCTTAAGGGTGAAAGAGAAAAAGAGGGGCCAATTTCAGATCTCGATCACTTTTTTGAATGTTTATACAATTAATATTGTGAAAAGGGGCTTTGGTGTATTGTGACTCGGTGGATAGTTGAGATTTCATGTTTCGGCTTCACCATTGGTGTCTCAGGTTTGATCTTATTATTTTTGGATTGGCATGATCGCAGAAAATGTGGACTTGTAGTTGGATCAGGTAGTAAGCCTCGTGATCTTGCTAAGGAGGCATTCCATAAGAATCCTTTTAGGCCATCTACTGTTTTCACTAGGGTGGTGGTTGTATATTTAGGGATATTTTCATTATACTAGATATTCTATTTTTTGAGATTTTTCACCCAGTTGAAAGACACAATGGAGATCCACTATTTTTATAAGAATAGGTCTTCTCTCTCTCTCTCTCTCTCTCTCTCTCTCTCTCTCTCTCTCTCTCTCTCTATCTTTGATAAATGGATTGTAGATTAGCATTTAAGTTTATGATCTACAAAAGCAGAGTAATATGCATTCAAAAGACTAGAGACATTGTTTTGTGTGCCTCTTTTGCAGCCTCAAAATTATGGATCGGGAAATACAAACAATCTCCTGGTCAGCTATGTTGGAAAAGACCATTAAATTTAAAAGAATTCAATGACTTTGTGTTGTCAAAGATATTTTAGCTAATGATGTTGTAATGTGTACCATGCACAAATATAATTTCTTAATCAAGATGTTAAATAAGGGTGTGCTTTCCATGCCTATTCCTCGGTGGGTTCCTGGTGCAAGTCTTGTGGTTCATAAATCTAATGGCACTAAGAATCGCCTGATGTTGGCAAAGACTCTAGAATGTACCCTAAACTGGTGTATATTGCAAAACATTTTTGACAGGTTTGAGCCATATCACTTTGACTCAATATGTCTTTTGCAACATAAATACTCATATGCAAGTAACAAATTGTGATATGATTATTCTCTGAATTATTGTATGCTCTGGAAGGGTACACAAGCCTCATGATTTATTTTTAGGTTAATATTTCCCTCGTTGAAAATACTTTGATTGAATTTTAATTTTTTTCATATCCATGTCTATTCATTTAAGAATGCAAAGGGAAATTTTAAAAATCTCCTAATAAATTCCAATTCTTTTAGGTTGTTTCATTGCCATCTTGGAACACATACATAGTTACATGTACAATGTGTGTGTGTGTTTAAAGAGGGGAGAGATAGATTTATATTTAAATTTTAGTTTTTTTCTTTTCCATGAAATAAATATCGGGTACCACCCCTTCTTCTGAGGATGGTACCTAGGGTAAAGCACATTCCCCATAAGCTCATGGAATTCTGAATAAAGGGCTTAAGGCCATCAAAATAATATGCTCATTAAGAGCCCAACATTTCACTTGCAAGAATTGAAGCTGGGTGGGGAGGATAATGATCATTCCTCCCAACCACTCGACCTATACACAATGGACCATCTTGGAATATGTCATAGATCATTCAACATTAAAGACATAACTAATAGCACTTACATCTTGCATATATTTGTAAGGTATAGGTTGTTTAAGAGAGAAAATGATATGTTGTCTAGCTCCGCTCAATCTCCTCTTGGCTAGGGTTTCTAACTGTTGCTGTTGCATTAGATTTGGAGTATTTGTTTCCTTCTTGGGGCTAGGACACCCCTCCTTGATACTGCTCGAGTTGGATGATTCTGCTCATGTCACAAGTCTCTACTAATTTTTCCAACCTTGCTTTTGATCATCCAAATACATTTCTTGAAAATTTGTTAGCCGCCTTAATGATGCCTATCAAGCTGCCCCCAACACACCAATTTGTGAAGAAGACAATGATCCCATCTCTGTTGATCTAGACCTTAGAAACTTGATGGAAAGTGTCCATCCTCACAGGATGAGCATTGATATTTAAATTCACTAGGTTGCGTCATAGTCCGATTGCAGTAGATATATGGATATCAGATTGTTGGGCTCCAAATATGTAGGGACAACTCTCTATTTTTGCACTTTAAAGAGGTGTTTTTTGCTTTCTTGTTCATATTTGAAGAATATTTGGATTTAATATTTTGCTCAGTTCCTTATTTTACAGGATTCCGGGCACTACTGCACTGTATCTAAATCCTTGGTCTCTAAAGTTCAATCCAATGGAGGAATTATCCTCTTTTTTTTATGGGTTTGCATCCCATTTTTTTGTTGATATTTTGGATGAGGCTATTCTAAAGGATATCGATGGTGACTTTCGGAAGTTACTTGAAGTGGTGGAACACATGGGATGCCAATTTTTGTGTCTTGTATTTGTGTTGAAGTCGATTTGGATAAAGGTCTCGTGGAGGCCATTCCTCTATAGCTAGATGGGAGGATCTTCCTCCAAGAATTGTATTACTATCTTCCTCCAATAATTGTATTACTATTTTGGAAACACTGAGAAGGGGTGAATCATTATTTCACTTACAATTACTTAATTATAATTTTTCTTAGAATTGTAGCACAAGCATATGCTTCAGAATTAAACCCTTGATATATTTTCATTGAAATCTTTAACGTTTTGCTCCACATACACTACTACCTTCTTATTTCTAAATATGTAAACCCTTCTCTATCCATGAAAACTGAAAGTTATGGAGATACAAATACATTGAATTTAGTAGGATCATAAGTTTGTGCTTTAGCAATCTTCAAACCTTCAATTTCAATATTGTATTCTTCAGATAAAGGTTGTTGGAAATTATCAGAGTTTTTCTCAAAATTGTAGCAAAAGAGTAAGCTTCAGAACTTGACAAGGACACTATTTAGGCCACCACTATACAAAAAATATGTCGTATAGGAGGGATGTAGACATACCCTTCAGATCCATTGTCAAATGTCAAACTTGCACAAGGTATACCAGATCTTACTTCTGCAACATGATTTACCTCAGTTTGTAGACAAGATTCTCAAGGACAGTCTTCAATCACAATGCAGATTCACCATTAGTTTCTTTGTCGAGAAAATTATTTTCTCTATTTTCATACTCATTTATCTGCTATGTTATCAACAAGACGAAAAATTTGATCCATAATACATATTTTTCATATATATCAAAGATTTCTGCTTCTGATATACAAGGATAGCATAATGGGTATTAAAATGTTTAAAGATGGGTTAACTAGATATTTAGACAATGAATAATGAGGGAAGATCCACTTATATCTATATTTTTCCCTGTTCCTGGGACCTACCCAAAATGTGTATCTTGATCTGGAAAAAGTAAAGATAGGAATAGTAATGAAGCAAAACATGTTTGTCCTTGCATTTCATTAGTATATTTTTCAATTTAATAGATCAAATTTATTCTAATCCAATATAATGAAGTACTGAAACATTGTGTTGTTCCATTTAATGCCATTATGTAAAAATGGACAAAGAAGGTAAAATACTTGGCATTTGCAGGATTGTGATAGAACTGAAAATAATTTTACTAAAATTATCTTCACTCATAATTTTCCTTTGCTTTCTCGTGTAGCAATTCCTCTTGTAAAGAACACCCAGAAAAATTGTTCCAATTTATAAGTACTGAGACAAATGTATGGTAACTTGTCAATCCACAAAGTATGTTGACATAATTATTTCCATTCCTTATGCTTCTTCTATGATGTTTTGAGATGTCTCCAACATATTCTCGATCATGTGATTGACTTGATGGCTAGGAATCTTTTTTTCTTTCCATATTGTTCTTTGCTAGGAAAGTTTGTACATTTTTTTCAATATAGTCTTGATCATGTGATTGACTTGATGGCTAGAAATATTTTTTATTTTTCCATATTGTTCATTTCTGGAAAATTTGAGCATTAAAGGCAAGAAGATTGGTCTCTCTTATTTTTCCTATTTAAGGATACCTCCTAAAGCTAAATCTTCCCTTCTGAATTAGACTCTTCAACTATGTGAGTACATGATTTTATTTGTGGTGTGGATGTGGCCTTTAAGGGGTGCATTAGAATAATAGTTTCCTAAATTAGTGGACACTTTCCACTGGACATTAATCTCAATGTTCAGGAGTCATGTTCCCCTCTAAGATCCAATCTATTATTCACATTTTCAAATATATTTTTTTCAAAATCAAAGTGTCTGACAATTTTGGGATTACTATGTGTGTAATATAGACAGAATTTTCATAAAAATAAATGTGGCATAAATTTGTCTTGACATTGGCATGCAGGAAAATCAAGTTGCAGGCAATCCAGTCCTAAAAGTTGAATGCAATGGTGTGACCTTCAAAATACCCAAGGATAATAGAGCCTCAAAAAATTTGAAAGTTGCTGAGGTGTGATTTTTTTCATTATTGCAGTTAGTATGAGGTTTGAAAATTCAGTGAATTTGTAGATAAGTGAATGTAGCATTGTTCTCAATTTTCGACCTTGAAAGTTGCAGGATGCTTGCAATTTTGTGAGTCCAGTGTTCTGTTTCGGTGGTAATAACAAATATTTCCATAAACAGAAGAAGATTAAAGTTACAAATAATCCAAATATGGTCAGTTACATATTCCAGTGATGGAGACATCATTTATGTTTCTTTGTTTGTTGAGCAAGTATTGAAGCATATATTAACACGTAAGTACGATGGAAAAATTTGATCAAATCCTTCTCAACAATGGTAGGGACCTTCGCATGAAGCTAGTCCCTTCCCATCATTAGTAGATACGCATGAGACTTTTGACAAAAAAAGTAGGGTTGAAACTTCAAAATTATTGAATACTACCAAAGTAACATACACTTCTGAGTAAATATGTTCAATAATGAATATGCATACAAATATTTTGGTTGTAAAATGCAGTTATCTTCTATGTTATCAACAAGACAAAAAATTTGATCCATAATAGATGTTTTTCATATCCATCAAACATTTCTACTTCTGGTATACAAGGATAGCATAATGGGTATTAAAATATTTAAAGATGGGTTAACCAGATATTTAGAAAATGAATAATGAGGGAAGATCCACTTATATCTATATTTTTCTGTTTATGGACCTACCCAATATATGTATCTTGATCTGGAAAAAAGTAAAGATAGGAACAGTAATGAAGAAAAACATGTTTGTACCTGCATTTCATTAGTATATTTTTCAATTTAATAGATCAAATTTATTCTAATCCAATATAATAAAGTACTGAAACATTGTGTTGTTCCATTCAATGCCATTATGAAAAACTGGAAAAAGAAGGTAAAATACTTGGTATTTGTAGGATTGTGATAGAACTAAAAATAATTTTACTAAAATTATCATCACTGATGATTTTCCTTTGCTTTCTCGTGTAGCAATTTCTCTTGTAAAGAACACCTAGAAAACTTGTTCCAATTTAGAGGTACTGAGACAAATGTATGGTAACCTGTTAATCCACAAAATATGTTGACATAATTCTTTCCATTCCTTATGCTTCTTCTCTGATGTTTTGAGATGTCTCCAACACATTCTCAATCATGTGATTGACTTGATGGCTAGGAATCTTTTTTTCTTTGCTAGGAAAGTTTGTACATTTTTCAATATAGTCTCCATATTGTTATTTGTTAGGAAATTTTATACATTTTTTTCAATATAGTCTTGATCATGTGATTGACTTGATGGCTAGGAATATTTTTTGTTTTTCCATATTGTTCATTTTTGGAAAATTTGAGCATTAAAGGAACGAAGATTGATCTCTCTTATTTTTGTTATTCAAGGATACCTCCCTAAGCTAAATCTTCCCTTCTGAATTAGACTCTTCAACTATGTGACTACATGATTTTATTTTTGGTGTGGATGTGGCCTTTAAGGGGTGCTTTAGAATAATAGTTTCCTAAATTAGTGGACACTCTCCACTAGACATTAATTTCAATTATCAGGAGTCATGTTCCCCTCTAGGATCCAATCTATTTTTCACATTTTCAAATATCTTTTTTTCAAAATCAAAGTGTGACAATTTTGCGATTTGTGCTTGTCAAAGGAGTTCTGCTAAGGAACTATGCATAGAACCTGCAATCTTCCTTAACCTTATTAGTTTCATATTAAATGGGAATAACATTTTCCTATGGATGTATTATGTATACTCTTTCCAAATACATTGCTTCCATGTAAACTCACTACTCTAGTCTGGTATCTGTGTAAATTTGGCCAAATTTTCGCTTGTGTATAATCGGAGGAGTTAGCTGAGGTTCTACCTTTAATTTTTCTTTCTTGTAACATCCTTTACACCTATCACCCGTCAGTTTCACATCAAGAGTACTACAATTTTTCAACAGATTCATTCCAACATCTGAGCAGATCTCATGCATTATCTGAGATGCAACGTTTTTTTTTTACATGTATGTCTGTTGCTATCAGTATTCCATTTTTCACCAGATTCATTCCAACATCTGACCAGATCTCGTGTGTTATCTGAGATGAAATGTTTTTTTTACATGCATATCTATTGTCGTCAGTATTTGGACATTTCATTACCATCAGTCTTCTGGCGTTTCATCACCGTCAGTCGTCCGACGTTTCACTACGCTTCACTACCGTCGGTATTCCGACGTTTTATTACTGTCGGTCTTGAGACCGATTTTTCCCATTTTATAACGTCAAAAGAGAGACGCTTTGGTTCGTCAGAAGAGTGACACACACTTGGTAACTTCAGAATAGCGACGTATAGTTGGTAACGTCGGAAGATAGACGACCACTTGGAAACATCAGAAAAAGTGTTTCTCTTCTGATAGTTAACTCAAGTGTAGGAATTGCGACGTTAGGAGAAACCACATTTTTCCCCACCTGAAAGTGTCACTCTTGGGACTCCTATGTGTCGCAAGAGTGACATTTTGGCCATCGAAAATTGGGCCAAATGTTCTAGTGAGTGGTGACCTGCATCATGATATTTTCATCTTGATCACAAATTTCTAAGGGATTCATTCCCATTCCTAGCACATAAGCTATATAATAACATGTACATAGTGCAGAAAGTCATCTACATTGGAATGTTTCCCAATATAGCCATGCCTACATATATAGGCCCATGTTTGGATGGAAATCTATATGTAAGGTCACCATACAGATGTTGTGTACAACAATATTGAAATCACTTATAGGATGGAGGAAACTATATCTGGGGTCTTCTTATCTTGTTCACTCAATATTTCAGGTACAAGTCTAGCCATGTGAATATATGATTGTACTCGAACATGGTAAGAAATCATTTTATTACCAGTCAATGATGTGAGTTGTTAACAATCAGGAGAGCACCACCATTGATGTTAATATCTCTCAAGGTACTGTAGTATAGTTTGTAAGGCGTGAATATATTTTTTGATTTCGAATGCCAAACCAAAACTTTTAGTCAAAGCTCTGGAAGTGAGGATTTTGTCGATGTTGTAACAAGCCTCATGGTATTAAAAGACGATGTTTCTAAGTAAACTTCTTGGATGATGATTTGATGTCGATAGGAAGCCACTTTATCACGAAATGGGAGTCACTGATTTCAGCGACAAAATGTGACTTGATATAGAAATGTTCAGGGATGACTGTCATGAAAATGAAGGTTTATGAGTATTGCAATAGGATGAGTATTCACTAGATGACTTCCCTTGAACATATCGACGACGTTGAGATGAGTTGGCAGCATTGGCCCAAAACTAAAGTGAAGGTATGATGAACCATATGTATGAATGAACCATCAAGAATTTTACCCAACCGAAAACTCACAATGACAGAGTGAAGTGTCCTCTTCAAGAGCGACCTGCTACTGTAAAATTTTCTGTTCACTTTCCCAAAAAATTTCGTGGTCATTTCTCGACCAATACCTCTTTATTTTTTAACAATATTGAGGAGGATAACATATGCTTGATCTATAATTCAACCCTTCGGGCAAATATGCATTGCTATTTAATAATTTAATGAGTCTAGCAATAAATGAAACTTGATTCTTGCCATGATCAACAAGCTCGTTGTTATTTTATATTTTCACGAGCCTAACGATAGTGACAAACCAATCCTTTTTCATATTAAGAGAGTTTGAAAAAGAGGACAAAATAAAAATCCATAAGTCCTTTTTCATAAATTTTTCGCTCAGGTATGAAAAAGTATAAAATGATACCTAAGAGAACATGCTAGTCATGTTCGACTAAGGTTTTCCTTTTTCGTAAATAATATATCTCAATTCAAGAAAGGCTTAAACTTATACTAAGTATATTTCGAGTCCATTTCGGTTATTATTTTCAAGACTCATTAAAATCATGAAAATCCTGAGCTTCTTTTTGCTATCTTTCATGCTTGTAAAACACATGAAATTGTTGAGTTCTTTCCGTATTTTCTTTCTCCTAAATTAAATTGAAAGTCGGACAAATCATACTTTTATCCTTATTTTTCGAGCTTTGATAAAAATGAAAAAGGACTTGAAGTGCACTTTTGTCTCTTTTTAGAGCTTCAATAACGGTAAAAAAGGAATCCCTAGAGTCTTCTTTTAGCTCATTTTAGAATCTGATAATGTGAAAATATTGTCGAGCACTTATATTTTTGATCTCATAAAAGTAAATGAAGCCAATGAAATAGGGTCTATCATCCCCTTACATTTCAGTTTCTCTATGCCATAAGAGAAAAACAATTCATTCATGGCTTCTATTGTAAGATTTCAAAGTTTTGAAGTATATGTTATATCACTTATGAACTCACCAATGCTACCTCTAAAGGGACTAACTGTGTTTCATATGCAGCATCCTCCATTCAAAGGTGCACTGCGATGCACTTCCCGACATTCAAGAGTGTGTTAGTCACCTCGGAGTGGAATTCTCATAGTTTCAGGAATCTCCACATGGTCGGTGCCTTCTAGGAGAGTCCATATGTGTCAAAATTCAAATCCAAGTGTCCATCTAACACATATGAACTTGGTAACATGTCTTTCTTATTCTTAAAATTTCATTCATTGAGAAACTACAGTTAGTTTCCATATAAATTAATGAGCATAGATCCTAATGCTAGTAAAGGAATAATTTTGGTAAAGAAATGTTGTTGGATTCTCATTTGAGAGAGTGAAAGTACTGATATGCTGCTGGTTTGATGATGGATGTGATGAGGCTGTGATGAAACTGGAGCTGGTGGAATCAAATCGATCATTGGTTATAACGTCCCGCTTATACTCTTTAATAAATATTGTTATTCATTTTCCCATATATGTATCTCTTTATTTTTCTATTTCTCATGAAATGGATTCTTGAATGATATATATGTTTCACATCTAATTGATATGAGTGATTAAGATAAGTAGATATTTGTATATTGCAATCTATTTGATGTTATCTGTTTATGTTTGTAGGAATCGATTTGGTGATCTGAGTTGGATTGAAGGCAACAACAAAAGTGACAGAAGGAGAATAAGAAGTGATTGGATTACAAGTAGGTTATTTGATCATTCTGTGTATCTTCTTATTCAAGAGAAAGTGTTAGCAAAGTATTTCATCTGCTATTCTAAGTGCCTAGCACCACACTTAGGTAATTTGATTTATCTGTAGATCACAATTATGTATAAAAAATTGGTGACTCCCCTGGGGATGATGTCCAGTTTGACCAGGTCATGGGGGATGATGCCCAAATTGACCTATAACACGATCTCCCCGAGAAGAGAAATATCAAGAAAAACTAAATATTCCGCAAACTAATGAGAAAACCATGATATATGTGGAAACCCATAAAAGGAGAAAACCACGATTTTATTATTGTCATGATGCAAACCCAAGATCGTACTCCTTATTACATATGATTTTCCGTAGGGCCTAAACTACAAGAGGTTTCTACCTCAATTTTTTGCAAGCTAAACATGCAAGGAATATCCAACTCCCATATGTTTTTTTTAGGTTAGAACCCACAAGGCTTCTACCTCAACAGGATCCAACCTGATGTTTATCAAGCCACTGCTTGAAAGGAGACTACAACCCCTTGATGTAAACAAGAAACAACTATGTGTTTGTTTACCTCATCATAAATTATGCATATCTCCATATTCATTTCTACCTCTTCTTTCCTTCAAATATAATTCACATAGGCTTCATATGTGTTTGGTAACTAATGCATAACACCTCAATGTGCTCTCACACTTTATACAAATATCTAACCCCCTTTTGTCTTCTAAAGTCACATCTTTCATAAATATTTATTATTGGTTATTTTTATCCCACTTAGGAATGTGAATTGAATAGGCTTGTCTCTTTTCTTTCCACTCATTCATTTTAAAACTCTTCATATTTTGAATATTAAAACACAAAAGTAAATACTCCACCAATATTGATTTCATCCATATGTAATGATTCAATTCATTAAAATAATTCCAACATCATGTAATAATTTAGGAATATCATATGACTATATAATTGAGCATTCATTTCTAATAATCAACAACAAAATTTTTCATTAGTGCATCACAATCATCTCTACAACATCTTTGTATTTTCCTTGGACTCACTCTAGAAATTATATAGAAGCTCTATACCAATGGATTCAATCTTATCTTGTGGTGTACTAAAAGAGGATACTGAATCCTTCTACAATATTTGTGGAATATAAAACACAATCGCTCAATCACATGAAAGTAAGAGAAAGGACCTTATCAATCACACAACACAAGATTTTCTTGGGGAAATAACCTACTCAAAACCCCTCTATCATATATTGTACATAGTCAAATAATCATGAAATAATACAATGTTTTCTCACACCAAGAAAATCCCGCACTTTGTTGTTCATCTCACCCTGATCCTACTCAAAACTGACTAGCAATTCTTAGGAAAAATTGTCCAACACTTAGCCAATTCTAAGCCCCTACGTAGCCCAGCCTTTCTCACGCAATCCATAGGTAATTAATCCCTATTAGATAGTATAATAGACCTTACTTGACTGTGCAATCTATCATGGGCTTCCCATAACTTTATAATTGCATTCTGGTAATTTGCTAATAATACAACTAATATTTATCTTCCCTTTAACCTCTATCTCAAATGGGTCTTAATCAGAACTGACATGCATGCAATTTTTAATATTGAATCATCAGTTATCTGATTGATCACTACTTGTGAATTAAATCTAATTTAATTCATTGGACCTCTCACTGGCTCATCACTCAATTAGAACTAGTTAAACTGATTTTAAATTGATTTTAATTGATTACATTCACACCACAATAGTCCTACAACTGCAACTGGACCTCCAAAATATTGGAATCACTATACATGCCTCACCATTGACCCTCAACTCAAAATTATTGAGATAACTCAATATTTATGACATAGTTAACCGATAAAAGTTTTTATGAGATGAAATTACAATATATTTTCAAAATTATTTAAGGGAAAAGGAAATTAGATGCACACATTTAGAATTCCTCACTCATGTGTGACTGGAATCCCACACCAGTTACGTGGTAAATTTTTGTCCTTCCTAGATGAAAAATTTCATTGTTTCATGTTGCAAATTTCAACACTCCCTCTCAACAAGAAAGGAATTAATCTATCATGATCTATTACCTTTGGAATGTTCTACATGCAACAATTATCTGGTGTTGTTTTCACATGTAACTCCTGAAACTAAATAGCCTCCGAACAACTAAATCAGTATAATGTATATGTCATCCGAGACTTCTAACTGCTAGATCCTACTGTGTTGATGTTGACATCTATACCTGTTCCCTCTGCACTGTAGCTAACTCTGATCTACGCTCTAGTATCTGACATCTGTCACTCTGATTTTTGTGTTCCTGAAATCTGACTATATCAATCCAATCAATCCTTTCTGTTATTGTTTTACTATGGGTGTTGGGTCGGGATTAAGGTACGTTTCCACCCTATGATCACTTCGAATTATCACATAGTTTTGGGAATTCTTCCTCATTTTAACAATAAAGATAGAGAATGTTGGGAAACCAGCTCCAAAAATAGAAGAAAAGAGATATCAACGACTTATAAATAAGCCACTTCGAGGGGGAAACCTCCAATACATTACATGAATGAAAAATTCTTGGATGATACAAATTACAAAACCTCCTTTCTATATATAGGAGTCCATGGGGCCATAATGTAATCCTAGCTGACCTAACAATAATAATTTAAGGGAACAATAATAACAATATGGGGGTTACAGGGGTACAATAATAACAATAAGGGGGGTACACTAACAACAATAATGGATTATACTAGTAATATAGGGACCTAACATGCCCCTCTCCTTCACAAAAGTGTTTTCCTCAACGCTTGAGTAGATCTGGGTACTTCTGTATAAAATTCTCATCCTCCCATGTAGAATCTTCAGTGGATAAGTTCTTCCACTTGATGAGATACTCTGAAATTGATCGATTTCATAGCTGTCGTGTTCTTGTTTCCGTGACCGCTTCAGGTTCCAATATGATTTTTCCTTCCTCATCAAGTTCTAGAAATATTGTTTGAACTGGAATATTTTCACCTATAACCTTCTTTAAGCAAGAAACATGGAAAACTAGATGCAATCGTGAAGAAGCGGGAAGCTCCAATTTGTATGCCATAGTACCAATATTTTGCAACAATTTGTAAGGACCATAATACTTTGGCAATAATTTATTATCCTTCGTAGCTTGCTTGAGGGATATTTGTTTGTATGGTTGTAGCCGTAAAAATACCCAGTCTCCTACATCAAAACTTCTCTCACTGCGATGTTGATATGCCTATTGTTTCATTCGATTTTGTACCAAATTCAGGTTATCCTTTAAGAGCTAGAGAACTTCTTGTTGATGCTCAATGTGATCTTCCACTGCTTGAACCTTTGAATTTTCTCTTAAATATGATGTGATGGACAGTGGATGATATCCATAAAGTGCCATAAATGGGGTAATTTTTGCTGCAGTATGGAAGGAGGTGTTATACCACTATTCAATGAGAGGTAACCACTTGACCCATTGTGTTTGTTTATCAGATACAAAACAACAAATATATCCTTCCAAACATTTATTTACTATCTCAGTTTGACCATCGGATTATGGATGGTAAGATGAGCTATGAGCTAATTGAGTACCCAAACAAGAAAATAACTCTGTCCAAAAATTTCCAATAAAAATGGGATCTCTGTCGCTCACAATAACCCTTGGGTTTCCATGTAGCTTTTGAATTGTGTCCATAAATGTAGAAGAAACTCTACTTGCTTTAAATGGATGAGATAATGCACAAAAGTGTGCATACTTGGTAAGTCTATCAACTACGACCATGATGACACTCTTTGCTTCGAACTTAGGTAAACCTGTGATAAACTCTATTGAAATGTCCTCCCAACATTGACTTGGAATGGATAAAGGTTGTAGAAGACCCGGGGTCTTAATTGTCTCAACTTTATTCTGTTGGAAAATCAAACATTCCGCCACAAACTTTTGAATATTAGATTTAAGGCCATCCCAAAAAAATTATTTCTTCACCCTGTGGTAAGTTTTTAAAAATCCTGAGTTTCCTCCTAAAGGAGAAGTGTGCAATTCCAGAAGAATATTTTTTTTTATTTGGGAATTCTTGCAAAGATATAAGCGATCTTTGTACCATAAGGAATCAGTTTTCCAACTAAATGTATCATATGTACTAGGATCTTGTTGCAACTTTTGAATGAGTGTCCACACTTCTTCATCCTTCTTCCATTCATCCCTTGCTTCGGATATCCAATTTGGTTGGATAATAGAAATGGCACAAAGCAATGCTTCCACCTCTTCATTCTTTCTTAAGAGTGCATATGCAGCAACATTTAGCTTCCCTTTTTTGTAGATTGTTTCAAACTCATAACCCAACATCTTTGTGACCCATTTTTTCTGCTCTTTTGAAGATAGTATTTGTTCCAAAAAGTGTTTAAGACTATCATGAACAATTTTTACCTTGAAGTGTCTTCCCATTAGGTAAGTTCACCATTTCTTTAGTGCATGCAGTATTGCTAACATTTATTTCTCATAAATAGCTTTTTTTAAATACTTTCTTTTGATTGGACGACTTTCAAAAGTAATGGGTCTTCCTTCTTGCATTCAAACAGCACCAATTCCATTTCCTGAGGCATCACATTCTACAATAAACATTTTTGTGCAGTCTGGTGTAGCTAAGACCAGTGCTAGGCACATTGACTCTTTAAGATGTTCAAAGGCCTTAGTTGTTTCAGGAGTCCATGAAAATGCATCTTTCTTCAATAATGTTGTTACAGGTGCTTCTATTCTCCCATAATTCTTAAGAAAATTGCGATAATACCCTGTTAACCTGAGAAACCCTCGCAAATACTTTATGGTTGTGGGGAATTTCCATTCTTTAATGGCTTTAATTTTGTTAGGGTCTACCTTAACACCCTCGTGAGATACAATATGACCCAGATATTCCACCTCTTGTACTCCAAAAAAAAATTTGGATGATTTTGCATATAATTGTTCTCCTGCAATAGTTTGAGCACCTTGTCAACATGTTGAACATGATCCTTCTAAGACCTGCTGTAGATTAGTATATCATCAAAAAATACTAGCACAAATTTTCTAAGGAAGGGTTTGAAAATGGAATTCATTAAGCCTTGAAATGTAGAATGTGCATTGGTAAGGCCAAAAGGCATGACCAAAAATTCATAATGACCCTCATGAGTTCGAAATGTTGTTTTTGAAATATCTTCAGTCTTCATTCCAATTTGATGATATCCTGAACAAAGATCCAACTTGGTAAAACAAAATTCTCCATGTAATTCATCCAATAATTCATCAATCGTAGGAATGGTAAATTTATCTTTAATGGTGAGCTTATTGAGATCCCTATAATCTGGACACATGTGCCATGATCCATCCTTCTTATGTACCAATACTACAGGAGTAGAGAAAAAACTTTGACTAGGTTGAATTATACCAACCTCTAACATTTCTGCAATCATAAGTTCAATTTTTCTCTTTTGGACATAAGGATATCTATAAGGCCTGATGTTTGGAGGAACACTTCCTGGAATCAAATGAATAGCATGATCATGATCATGAATAAGTGGGAGTCCTTTGGGAGTTTCAAAAACCTTGGAATGATTGTTCGAGACTTTTTGGAGATCTGCAGAAATAGATGATTTTGATGTTGGAACTTCTAGTGAGCATAATTGTGCAATTACGCCTCGTTGTTCTTTATTTAGAAGCTTTTTCATGACATTAGAGGTTATTATCTTTCTCGGCTTCCCTACAATGCCCCGTAATTCGACTTCCTTTCCTTCTGAAAAAAATTTCAAGAAACGTTTTTGAAAATTAAAAGCTATCGTCCCCAAAGATTTTGACCATTGTACTCCTAGTACAACATTAGCACCTCCCATAGAAATGGAAAGCATTGGACTATTCAATACATATTCCCCCATGGTTAGCTTGATATTATGGAATTTTCCAGAGAAATTTATAGTTCCTCCACTTGCAACCATCACTTGACATTCTGGTGCTAGGTGTAGGAAAAAATTCAATTCCTTGGCTACCTTACAATGAATAAAATTATGGGTACTACCTGAATCAATCAACACTATTACCTTTTTCTTCTTAACATGTCCTTCTATCTTGAGAGTTTAAGGAGTGGTAATTCATGCCAATGCATAACACGATATGGTCAGACTCATTTCTTCTTGTTCTAGGGTTGGTTTCTGATGTATATCCTCTTCTTGTTCATTTTCTTCTTCCTCTTCACAATCTATGTAAAATAATTTCTTCTCAACACACTACTGACCTTTAGTGTATTTTCTATCGCAACTGTAGCAAAGCCATTTTTCTCTTTTTTCTTCCAATTGTTGTGGTGTCAACCTTTTAGGTTGTGGAAATCTAGGAGTAGCAAAACTTCTATTACACAGTAATTTGTCACCGTCCCTACAATCCCCCATCCCGCACATTGGAGGGCCTTTCCCATGACCTGTGAGTAGTGACATGACCTGAAACCACTTTCATGGCATCCCCCTTGACAAAGAAATTCATCCTTCTAAAGAAATTTTCCCTTGAAAAACCCTAAAAACTAATCTTTTGGCCTTGGCGCGACTAGCCAGTTCAACCCTCGCGCCAATGGGGAAAATCCACCATAGAGGGCATGTCAATTGGTGCTCTGTCCCAATGCCTCACTCATGCCAAGCTTAATAAGGCATGTTTTTTAAAAGTAAATGGCAGAAATTCGATTCCAACAAACTCCTGAACAAGTCTCTAAAATGAGTTGGGAGGTTTGGCTTCGGATCTCCATGTATGGGAGGTGGTTTTCCACCTATCATGGAAGCTTCCTTAAGGATAGGGCTAATCCCATAATTGTAGGGATCCCAACTCCCCTTCCACCATCTATATAAGCTTGCCATTTTCCTTTAGCAAGCTAGTCCTACTAGTCCTAATAGCACTAGAGAAGAGCTGAACTTATAGCAAGGAGACTATCACTAGACTACTTTTGAGAGCGAAACCGAAGAGAGAGAGCTTTGTCCCATATCCGAAGAGCTTCATTGAGATGTACTTTGCTGTCAGCCCCGCCGAAGGAAGATCCAACGTCAGAGCTTTGGGTTGTATCTTTCTTTGTTATTTTAATGATAAGCAACTTTGATTATGGTTTCATTCATGTGTCTTTGTATTTGATGCAATGAATTACATCCTCTCTGACGGATGTATAGTTACAAGATTTAGATTCTATGTTGTGTATCATTGTGTTTCTTCGCATGTGTGCATGTGTTCGGACGTGTTAAGCGGAAGGATCATGATATGCCAAAGCAGAGGACAAGAAGCATCATCCTTTCTTCAACAACCATTGTGTAGGACCCGAGGTAGGCAATTCATTATGTTTTTGTCGTTTTGTAACTAGAGACATGCGTCACTATGTCACTGATTGTTGCTAGACCCGATCTGGGCTAGTAGGGATTGCCTCTATCCATAGAGGGGATTTACCTCTCCAACAAACTGGCAACTCTGCTGGGGATTTGATTGGAGTTTGTCTTGTGTCTTTCGATTTCTTTTGGATTTTTTCTGCTTGATTTACTCTTCTGGTTTGTCTCCTTCTGGTGTAAAACCTTCGTTCAGCCCCCACCATACCTGATCTACTCTCTATTTGCTCTTTTTCATCTCTATCCTTAGTAAACTCGATTGGCACGCTTTTTAGCCTGAAAGTCGTGCCAACTGGCACTTGTTACTAGTTAGGCCCCCATGCCAACCCTATTTTGGTGCAAGATACAGCCAAACAGTCGCGCCAACCCTGTTTGGTGCTAGGGTTTACTTGTTTTTTAGCCCTCTGAGTCTGATTTTTGGTTTTGGTGTTATTTTTTCGACTATCTGAGTGCCTTGGAGTCCTTCTTGACTGTCTTTGACCTCTATCCCCTAGTTTTTTTCCCTTTACCATCATTTTTACATTCTAGCCCTAGGGCATCTAGGTGCTATTATGTGTTGAGCCTCCCATGGGAGTTTTTGGTTTTCGCTTGTTCAGTGAACTTTGTTTTTTCTTCCTTGCATTTGTTTTGTTGGTTTTCATTGTATCATTGTGTTATTTGAGTGATTGTTCTATTTTTCATTCAAGTTTCACTTTGTCTCATTTCAAGCCCAGATTTCACGGTTTGTATGAGTCTTTGGGGATTCCTCTTTGATTTGAGGGATTTTTCATCAGTTTGAGTTCTGATTGTGTGTTTTGCATTGAGTGAACTTGCTTGTTTCTACTCTTTTGCTATCATTTCTCAAATTGGTCTCTTCATTAGTTTTTCATTTCTTTTGGTGCATTTTGCTCTAAAACATTGAAAAATACAAAAAAAATCTCTTTGTTTTTTTTTTTAATTTAGTTAGTGAAAATTGAAAAATTCTTCTGCATTATTAGTGTTATATAACTCTAAGGGAAAAGTTTTTAATTTCATTAGCATGCATTAGAGATAGTAGTGGGTGTTTTGTGATCATTTTGTTATTGTTTGAAAAATCTCTCAACCTTCTCGTAGTTAGCTCTTCATCGAACAAAGTGATATATAGTGGCATGTAGTGTGAATTTAGAGGATTTTTGAGACATAACATTTGGTAGGGCCTGAAATTCAAACATAATTGAAGATCAACTCTAAAATTTATTCAATTTACCTTAAGGCAACATTGAAACATTAATGAAATATCTAGAGGTCTAGGCTAGTGACGTGTTCCAACATCGTTAAACCTAGTAGTTTCCGTTTGCCTTTTAGCTTTAGATAGCGCTAGTATAGACTTGTGCTCCCTGTATTGTTGCGTATATAAAGGGAGAACCCGCTAGGGTGCTATCCTTTACCCTAGGAAGCTCAGTCTGTCACCTTATACCCGTGATACACTGGACATAGCATTCGAGGAGATTACCTGCACATACATCAAATACTTGGTTGATTTCTCTTTCATTTTTTAACCAAAGTGTATATGATAGTTCACAGATATCTGGTACACCCTTTTTGTTATATTACCAGATTAGTCATTTCGATCTTTTCTAACTCATTAAATTTGAAAAGATCATCAGGCACTTGTCCTTCCATGCTTGTTTCCAAATTGAAAGAGATAGAGTCATATTTTATTCATTTCTAGACTCTTAAAACATGAAACAGTAAAATTTTCAAGTTTCAATGTGGTAAAATTAATCACCCACGATCACACGCCCTTTTAGAGATTGTTTTTTGGCCATTTGATTGTTTGCCTTGGTTTTTTCCCGTGTGTCTTTGTTTTGATCTCTTCCTCTTTCCATTACTGTCACAGTGTCAGAACCCTCAGTTTTTTATATTGGTAGTCCTTATAGAGACGATTCATCAGAGGTCTCTTAGTCCTCTGCTGAACATCAACAGCCTATTTTATCCGAGTTTCCCGATGGGGGACCGGTTCTATTTGAACTTCCCTTTGGTGGACCAATTGAATTCAATTGGCCCTTTTCCAATGCTTGGTTTGGATTTGGAGTAGGGGAACACTTCCCTCCTCTTACATCGAGATCGACTTTCTTAGCTACTATTATACCTCCTAGTCCTCGCCGTATTTTATAAGATCTTGTAGCAAGTTCATATATGGACTCACCTAGTCCTTCTCCTAGTGAGGAAATTCCTACATCTGGTGAATATTACCAGCTTTTTCCAGAAAACAACCCCGAGTCTTCTGCTATGTCTTCACTTGGTCCTTCACTCCCAGCGGGATATAGGTCCTTAAGTCAGATCATGGTCGCCGTGGCCTCTATGGGAATATCGACTCCGTCCATGAGACTGGTTATTCTTTCGTTAGGGATGTTGCCATCGACACCTATCACGCCATCTCCTCAAGTCACATTGGTACCTGTTAGGCCTACTATCTACGTAGCTGTGTCTAAGCCCATTGTCACTACTCAGTCCACCAGGACCTCGTCACTTCTTGAAGACATTTACATAGCATCTGCTATTCGAGAGAATATCTCTCCTGAGGAGTATTGGTTTTCCTTACAGCTGTCAAACTTCGGGGTTGGTCAGTCCTCCCAAGATCCCAACCATCCTTATTTTTCCCATTATGGACCGGATGGTACCCCTATCTATGTATTTCTATATCAGTACGATGAGCAAGGTAATCCTCTTCATTTTCCTTCTCCAGAGGCTTATCAATATATTAACGCTTTTTTGTCTGCCTAGGCTGGGCAACCTTCGAACCTGCAAGGAAAACCCTTCCTGGGTCAACCCTCAGGCCAGCCTGGTTATCTGTATGACCTGCAAGGACAACCCTTCCAGGGTCAACCTTCGGGCTAGCAGGGGTTGTTGTATGGTCCGCAAGGGCAATCCTACAACCCTCAAGGGCAACCTCTACAGCCTCCCCTTGTGGTCCAGCCAGGGTAACCTCAAGGACCCACAGGTTAATCGGGGTGTCAGCCTGGACCGTTGTATGGTCCTGGGGGTAAAATCCATCCTTCTCAACCCATGGTGCAACCTCAACAACCTCATTTTCTCATCATTCCAAATGTTGCACAGCCAGGGCCATCTTATGGTCCTATTACAAGTCAACCTGGTTATTAGGCACAACCTGGCCCTCTCCAGCCATCAGGCCAGTCAGCTCAGCCGAGGCAACCTGGTGTCCTTCATTAGCTGGGCCAACCTATTCAACTAGGACACCTTGTTCAGCTGGGCCAACCTGTTCAACTAGGGCAGCCCGCCTAGCCAGGTCAACCTGTTCAACTGGGACAACCTGCACATCCAGTTAACCCTGCTCAACAGCCAATTTATTCTATGTTGTAGATGAATTCGCCTATGCGCCAAACATATCAAGCTCAACAGGGTCCCACTTACCAGCAACCCGCTCTACCCCAAGGCATTTATTACCTTCAAGGTAAGTCTCGACCGGTTTACAACCCGCCCCAAGGTTCTGGTTATTACCTTCAACAACTAGGCTATACCTATACCCAGCAATCAAATCCATACACTACTCAACCGGGGCCTCCATATAATCATGGTATGTACCCTGGTTATCAACCCCCTTACATTGGTTATCAGCAACTGTATCAACCCAATTATATGACTTATACCCCCTATGGTCAAAATCCTTCGAGACAGAACCAATGGGGGAAAAATTATGCTCAAATAGGGTGGAGTACAGGTACGGGTCCTTATCAGGGACCTGGCATGCCTTTCAACCCTCAGTTTCCTTTCCTTACCACGTTGGAATTTCCAGATGTATCTAAATTGACCAATGATCCAATTCTTCATAATCCATATTGGCTTCCGGTTCTGACGAAGGTCCCAAGTGACTGTCCCAAATTTGAGGGTAAGGCTGGAGAAGACCCTCAAGATCATTTCATGACCTACCATCTATGGTTTTCCTCGAACTCTTAGGTAGATGATTCAATTCATCTACATCTTTTTCAGCGCACACTTACTAGTGGTGCTGCTAAGTGGTACATAGAATTACCCCGCAGTATCTTTCAAGACTTTAATATGCTAGCTATGGATTTTCTGACACATTTCCAGTTACTGGTTCGTTACGAAGTTGGGACACATATCCTGACTTCTTTGAAGCAGGATAAAGCCACTAACATATCTGATCATATTCATGAGTGGCGACGTCGTCGTTCACTGATCAAGTTTGATATTCCTGATCAGCTTCTAACCCATTGGTTCACTACCTCCTTTGTTAACAAGATCACTCAAGATATTGCTATGGGGGCATGTGTGACCAAAGAACAAGCCATCGCTCATGCCCAGTACCTTGATCTGGTGTACTCTCAGTCTGACATGTTATATGATATCTTGACTGATGCCCCAAGGCCAGAGACCTCTAAAGCACCAATTACCACATCGGTGGATGGTGTTATTGATTCTGTTTCTCAGAATTCTCAGAAGTCCTCGAATGGGAAGCAGAAGTCGAATTCTTCCAATAATTCTGCTCTTCCTGCCCCTCCAGATTATGGTAAGATCGCGGAGGTCAATGCCGTTTAGGCCAATCTTGCAGAAAATACCTCCAAAGGGAAGAATAAGGGCAAAGGTAAATCCAAATTAGATGCCTCGAAACCAGAATCCTCTAAACCTTGTGCTAACAATGGTTCCCAACAGAAACCAAAGTACTCCTGCCTGATTTGTGAGGGAGACCACTATACCAAATATTGTCCCTGACGATACGAGGTCAGTCAAATTCTAAAAGGCTCTAAAGGGACTCTGGAAATTCTCAAAGAACCATTTCCATCCCAGCAGACCTAGATCGTCGAGCAATATTAACCATCTGCACCATTTGGGTCCCAAGTTTTTATGATGAATGGTGTTGCACCTATTTTGATTGCCACTCGTTCGAAGGATTATGCTGGATCACACCAGGTAGCTAGGAAGGAAGTTGTTTATGGCCCGCCTCCCCCACTTGTCTCTGGTCCTTTAGAAATTGAGAATCCCAATGCTAAACCCATTGTAAGGCCACCTTCCAAAGGTGTTCTTCGAAAATATTCCTATAATCCAAACGCTCGTGCTGCTCAGCACTTTAGCATTGTTGAGGATTTAGCACAGGTGCCTTTCGTAATGTTTGGATTGGAAGTGCTTCAAATTTTCCCATCACAACGGAAATCTCTGTTGTTCGCAATCGGTGGAATTGATCCCATCCATTCTAGTCTTCTCACCTTCGATATGGAAAATTTTGTCCCCCAAATTCCACATCAAATTGCTCTTGTTATACAAGTCAGTATCAACGGCCTGAACATCCATAGAGCCATTTTGGATGAAGGTGCTTCCACCTGTGTTATGTCATTTTCCTGTTGGAAAGCCATCGGCTCTCCAGCTCTTAATTCGTCTCCCAATGCCCTAGAGGCATTCTATGGTAGGGAATCAAAACCCCTGGGTGTTCTCAAGAGTTTACCGATCACATTACAGGGTAAGACAGTCAACGTGGAAGTCGAAGTATTTGATGCCAACCTCAACTACAATCTTCTTCTTGGTTGCAGTTGGACACACGCCATGCTATGCGTTCCGTCCACCCTCTTCTGGCTTCTAAAGTTTCCTCATGAGGGAAAAATTATCACTGTCAATTAGTTGTCTTTCTTCACCTCATCCTCCGAGAACAACGTATCGTACGTGGATCGAATTCCCAATTCCCCCGACAGTGTAGGACCCAGTCTTTTCAAGGATCCTGTCCTCATGGGTATTTTTCCTGTGCCACCACCGCACACTGTTCAAGTTAACATGATCTCAAGGTCAGACGACCGTTGGATCATCCCTTCACCTGAAAAGGTGACTTATTTTGGGGAATCGATGCCTTTGACTCTAGTTGAGATCAATTATTGTGAGATCGTTGCTGCATCAGATCCTCCTCCTTTTGAACATTCTCCTTTGAGCATGGCTCAGCGATGCAGATTTGCCCGATCCTTTAAGAGAATTATTCCCCTCTGATGAAGCTATCATTGAAACAATGTCTCTTGAAGATCTGCCATGGAGTGATCGACATCATCATTCCTCGTTCATGCCCAGCCTGGGGGCAATGTCTAATTGTCTAGAGTGCTTCACATCTGGTTACCCGCTCTTGAGCCTCCTCCTTTGAGCTCTTCGGAGCATATTTCTTCTTCTTGTGGAAAACTCCCTAAAAAATGAAACAAGTTGCAACGAGGATAGTTCTGAAGTGTGTCAACCTCATTAAAATAATGAAACATGATCTCGTTCAATTCAAGTTTGGTTTGGATCAAATCTCTTGTGTTTTGAACCTTCACTCCATTTGCTATGGACTAAAGCTTTGGGGCATGTACCTCAAATTGAGACACCATGCTGGGGGCATGCCCATTTTCCTCATTATTTCAAGCATATTTTAAATTTGTGTTTTAAGCTTGCATAAAAAATAAAACTCACTTCCAAGCATAGTTTGCAAGTCTGCTTTTAAACTTGTGTAATAATAAAATATGATTGGTGTGATACATTTTGTAAACTTTTAATTTTCCATTGGGTCATTTGTTATGCAGATCACGTAACTAATGCATTAGATAACATTGTATTAGACATTTGCATAGCATATTAAAAAACATCATCATATGTAAAAAGATCCATCCAGAAATAGATCTCTCTCTCTCTCTCTCTCTCTCTCTCTCTCTCTCTCTCTCTCTCTCTCTCTATATATATATATATATATATATATATATATATATATATGTCGAAATGTTTACAATTTGTGTGCATCACATAAAATCCAAAAAATATACATGTATGTTTTAATAATATCCGGAGACAAAATGTCTCTAAAAAATGTGCAAAAGAAAATCCTATATGACTAATTAGCGTGGTGCTCATGGTAGCATGTTACTGCCCACACCAATCGCCTCAGTAAACGATGAAGGTGACTAGGCACCCCCACGGTGTGCCTCTGATAAGCCAATGGGACATCTTCTAGGTGAGCATAATCTAGGATCCCACGGGTGATTCCCTCCAAGTTCTCAACTAGCTTACTTCCCTCGGCACCCTCGCATTGAGGGAAATAGGCGAGCGGGGTCCTTTGCATGATCGACGACATCCTGGCAGGCCTCTCTAGGCCAACGTCTGCATACATATAGGATCATTTGTTATAACGTGCATGTATACCAAAAAAATCATAAAATACATAAAATCAAAAGAGTCTTACCTAGTTCCTCATCTTAGTCTTCTCCCTTTGGGAGTGGAAGATCTGGGTCTCCCGTGAAGTCAATACTGGCATAGGGCCAATCCTCTACGATGATCAAATGTCACTAAAGCCATACGAAGAACTCAGGCCTCCATGACATTTGCCGACCCCCTCTTGATCTGGGCATCAATGTTGTCCATCGAACCATCCATGGCTCTCTCAATGGTGGATCGACAACTATCGCCCCCCGGCCCTGGAAAATTGATAGTCGTTCGAGGATGAACGATACCAAGAAGGATCCGTACCCAAAATGATTTATTTTGGTCTTCTTACACTTCATCAATTTCCGTTTGATGTTCATTGTTACGGCAGTGGCCCAATCGAATAGTGTCGGGTTCATGCATTCTGATGCTAAGAGGAGCTGTGTTTTAGTAGCCTCATGCGGCACCTACGATCCTGCAGCCCGCATTATGATATGGAGCACCACCTTGAGTGCTAGATTGGGAATTGTGTGGATGTCAACTTTCCCACTACCTGATCCTGTTTGTGCCCTTGGGCACACTCTTTCCATTAACATTGACATTTTTTCCCCGGAAGGCCTAGTACCTATCATGTTCAGGACTAGACCTCTCCAAGACAATCTAGGTATGAAGTAAACATCGGATACTTCGAGCTCCAACACTTGTTCTTGAAGCCTAAAATTCTCTTTGTTCTCATCCCATATACTAATTAAGTACTGAAACAATTCAGATTGTGCCCTGAGACATGGTATCATGAAGAACTTTTTTAATCTGCAATCCCAGAGAGCATTCATGCATCACTCGTTCTCCATGGCCATTTCATCTTCTTCACTATGCTCCCTTTATTTCCATTCGATCACCATTGTGACTGTGTATCTACACCAAAATGGTCACAAACACTTCATTAGATCCCTTGAGCATTCAAAAATCTAATTGATTGGTTCATTTTTTGTAAAAATTGAGAAGAAATTTAGGTTGCGCCATTGGCGCGAACCCTTTGCAAAAAGGACCCAATTGGCACGGGTCCATGCCCAATACCCGTGCTAATTGGGCGAGCCCTAAATTTGAAAATATCCCCTCAGGGATCCCAAATCACAGTCAAAATATATAAAAAATGGATTAAAACATAGCTAAGGGAAGTGCCTCTTACTTGGAGAAGACGATAACCGAAATGATGTACTGGATCATCCATAATCGTCCCCGCAAGTTCACACAGGAAAAACTCACTGTTGCTCTCCACAAGAGGTAAAAAGTAAAAGTAAATATGTTTTTACTATTTTTGGCATACTTATAGCTTTTCAAAGATCAAATTAGGTTTTGAAGCTTATTTTTCCAATATTTTATTATATTTTATCGAAAAATGGGTTTTACGCTTGCTTTCTTGTGTAGCAATGGGTTTTCACGTGACTTGAACGACGATACGAGTTGTATTTTATACTTTTTCAGACTCGGTAAAAACACAAAAAAGTCACTACTGGAGTCATCGTTCAGCTCTTTTCTGACTCTCTAAACATGAAAAGATTGTCGATTTTCTTGTTGTTTTGATCTTGTTAAATTGGCTGCAAAACGACATCTACCCAGTATACGTTTACCCCTTTTTCGGTTTGGGATAGATTATTTACGAAAAAGGAATACCCTAGCCTATCGCGACTAGGAGTTTTCTCAGACATAGTTTTATACCTTTTTGGATCTAAGGGACTGTTGGAGATTACTTTTATGCTGTCTTTTCAAACTCTCTAAACATGAAAAGACGTCGAGTTCTCCCTTTGTCAGACTCGTTAAAACCTGATGACATCGGACTCTGTCGTAACGACGTTAATCGAGTTCCTCCTTCCTAGGGCTCGTTAAATGTACTAGGTTGGATTTGTCCGAAGGACAAACTTATATCACAAGCATATGCTATCCCCTTCAAGCTTGTTTTAAAAAATAATTAGGATACTCACCAGAAATGGTGGGGAAAAATGAAACCAGTATCATCATCGTGTCGGCAGTATGTCGCACTTGAACATGGAACTTGTCTGCATTCATGTCAGGTTGGGGACATCTCATCTCGTTTTCTGCTTGCCTCCATGGGTTTGGGTTATCCTTTTTTACCTCTCATATGCTCTTTGCTTCGTCATCATGACCTCAGAACCTTTGACGTCAAATACTGCCAAATCCACTGTCGTGCCACCAATATGTTCAAGAGAAGTTGACCTCTGTAGTTTTCAACCCTCCTCTGGTTCTCTACTGATCTTGATTCACAAAAATTATGTTCCTTTGTCTCGTGTCGATAATGTGGGAAACACTATGGCCCACCTTCGATCGAGGCCACTTCCTGTCTACTTCAGCTCATTATCTAGGAAGCTGATCTAGAGACTCCCTTCAGGTACCTTGGAGCCTGCATGCCTCAATGGCAGGTTCTTCACATTCGATGCAAGGTTTTCATCATTGGCCTTCGATCAGATGATTCTGCGGGTGTTCGAAGCCAGCTCACTGTTCACATTCCATGGATCGTACCTATAGTACCTTGAATACCATCATCATTATTTGTGGTTCCTCTCGCATCTGTTAATGACTTTCATTATTGGTTGGTAATCAGACAATGTTCTTGCATGTTCGACTTCAGCTCACTTATTCACATGCTTGAACTTGTACTTTTTTGGGGTCGAGATGGAGCACAAGACCCTGGGTTTTGTTTGATAGGATCTAGGCTGCAAATTTTGTGGATTATCACGATTGGTTACATGACTCATTGATTGGATAGTTGTGACCATACCTGACTCTGCTTGTTGATCCTTTCTGGATGGCTACATCCATATCTTGGATCCTGATTATTGTATACTCTATTACGGATGGCTGCACCCATACCACATATCATGTATTCGAGATATCATTGTATTTTTCTATGCAAGTTTTCTGACAACAGTGTTTTCAGTTGGGCACGTTCTCATAAAGCATTTCACCCCTCTCTCTCTTTTAGAACTCATGCTTTAGGGGCATCTGTTACACAGTAATTTGTCATCGTCCATGAAATCCCCTATCCTGCACATTGGATGGCCTTTCCTGTGACCTGTGAGTAGTGACATGACCTAAAAACCACTTTCATGGCATCCCCCTTGGCAAAGACAATCATCCTTCTGAAGAAAGCTTCCCTTGAAAAACCCTAAAAACTGATCTTTTGGCCTTGGCGCGACTAGCCAGTTTATCCCTCGTGCCAATGGGGAAAATACACCATAGAGGGCATGCCAACTAGTGCTCTGTCCCAGTGCCTCACTCACGCCAAGATTAATATGGCATGTTTTTTAAAAATAAATGGCCGAAGTTCGATTCCAACAAACTCTTGAATGAGTCTCTAAAATGAGTTGGGAGGTTTGGCTTTGGATCTCCATGTATGGGAGGTGATTTTCCACCTATGATGGAAGCTTCCTTAAGGATAGAGCCAATCCCATAATTGTAGGGATCCCAACTTCCCTTCCACCATCTCTATAAGCCTGCCATTTTCCTTTAGCAAGCTAGTCCTACTAGTCCTAATAGCACTAGAGAAGAGCTGAACTTATAGCAAGGAGACTATCGCCAAATAGCTTTTGAGAGCCAAGCCGAAGAGAGAGAGCTTTGTCCCATATCCAACGAGCTTCATTGAGATGTGCTCTACTGTCAGCCCCGCCAAAGGAAGATCCAGTGTCAGAGCTTTGGGTTGTATCTTTCTTTCTTATTTTAATGATAAGCGACTTTGATTACAGTTTCATTCATGTGTCTTTGTCCTTGATGTAATGAATTACATCCTCTCTGACTGATGTATAGTTACAAGATTTAGATTCTATGGTGTTTATCGTTGTGTTTCTTTGCATGTGTGCAGGTGTTCAGATGTGTTAAGAAGAAGGATCATGATATGCCAAAGCGGAGGATGGGAATCATCATCCTTTGTTCAAAGACCATTGAGTAGGACCTGAGGTAGGAAATTCATTATGTTTTTGTCGTTTTGTAACTAGAGACCTGTGTCACTACATGACTGATTGTTGCTAGACCTGATCTGGCTAGTAGGGATCGCCTCTGTCCACATAGGGGATTTACCTCTCCAACAACTTCCCTCTTTATAGAAGTGAGTGGTAGGCTTCCTTGTCGCCATAATTTTACATTCAATTTTTCTTTCCAACCTGAATGCCTTCTCGAATGAATCATGTTCTAAAATGCGAAACCTCATGTTGGATGTTATCCTTTAAAGTCCCTATGAAGAGATCAATCATGTGTTCCTCTAGAATATTAATTACCCTTATATTCAATTTTTGGAAGTCCTCAATGTGCTCCCCCACTAAACCCTTTTGTTTGAGATTTATCAATTGGCTAAAGAAGGTATTGTTCTTTGTATCCTCATAATGTGCTATCATTTCCTTCGTAAAAATTGACCAAGTGACAATTTTTTTACGGGAGCAAAGCCATCGATACCATACAAATTTATTTTTTTCTAAATGTAAAGTTTCAATGCGTACCTTTTATGTGTTTTGCACATTATTGAGAACAAAATATTGCTCCATCTATAGTATCCATGTTACAGGATCCTTTCCATCAAACTTCCTCATATCCATTTTTGGAATATGATGGTTCTTCCCACCAACATTAGAGTTTATGAAATCAAGATTAACATTTATTTTGTTCTCATCATGAGTTTCCTCCACTATCTTTTCACCATTAGGAAACATTTGTTGTATCAACTTTGTCAAACCTTCGATGTCTAATTTTAGATCATTCTTCATGTTTTCCGTTTTTTCATCGATCTTAGCTTCCATGTCATCCATCTTAGCTTCCATCCCAACTTCCATGCCATTCATATTAGCTTCCAAACCATTCATCTTAGCTTCCACGGCTTTCTTCAAACCATCCATTTCATTTTTTGTTGCTCTTTGCGATAGTGAAATTTGGTGCACTTGCTCATGGACTTTTGATATCTCATGTTGCATTTCCTCATCTTCCTAAGTCATAGTAGAGTCTTTTGATGGCTTAATGGGTGTTGAATTCTTTTTAGGAGGCATTTTAGAACCCAATACTGATATCTATGCTCAATATGCCTTTGGAATCACCTAGAACTGATTTTTTTTAAAAGACTTGTGCAATTTGAAAAAAAATACACACCTCAGTTCTTGATTTTGAGGAGCTCGATATTGAAACTGATTTATCTTTGTGATTTTGGATCTTCAATATCTAAAATTTGGCCCTAAAGTAGCCCTCTGAATCTTCTTTCGAATGCCACAGTTCTGACTTGATTTGGATTCCTGAAGGTAAAGTTAAGCCCATTCTCGTATGATGACCTAATTAGAGCAAACTTGTACGACCTGGAACATGTCACTGTTTCCTCCTTTGGCTCTGAAATTTATATAGCACACACTACAGCCCATGTAATTGCGGCCACTTTTTATAGAATTCCAATCTGTTGCTCAGAGAGAGAGTTATGAATATTTTCCCACGATCACCTCTTTCAGATGAAATTTGGGAGCCTACAAATGATCTAACTTCCACAGACCATATCTCCGAAAATATTGCAAAGCAAGCTTTGACATTTTTTGAAGATCTTCCTCAAGATTGCTTCTTTTCTCCCTAAAAATTTCAGCTTCTAACACTTTGTAGAAACAAAATTATAGAGAAAATTCCATGATTACCTGTTTAGGTTAAATTCAGGAGCCTGCAAAAATTCCTAACTTCTACAGATCATATCTCCGAAAATATTGCAAACCAAGCTCTAAAGTTTTGCAATGATGTTCCTCAAGATTTCAGCGTCTGAACCTTCATAGAAAAAACATTATAGCTAAAATTCCACGATGACTTGTTTGGGGCAGCGAAACCCTAGAATCCAAAGCTATGATACCAAATGTTGGGAAACCGGCTCCAAAAATAGAAGAAAAGAGATATCAATGCCTTAGAAATAAGGAAATTTGAGGGGGAAACCTCCAATAAATTACATGAATGAAAAATTCTTGGATGATACAAATTACAAAACCTCCTTTCTATATATAGGAGTCCATGGGGCCACAATGTAATCTTAGTGGAGCCACAATGTAATCCTAGCCGACCTAACAATAATAATTTAAGGGAACAATAATAAAAATATGGGGGTTACAGGGGTACAATTATAGCAATAAGGGAGTTACACTAAAAACAATAAAGGACTATACTAGTAATATAGGGACCTAACAGAGAAGGTTTATGAAAATCAGGGAAATTGGGCTAATGAAAAAGGAAATTCTTTTATAAAGACATAGAATGGAACATGGACTCATGGAATCTTAGTAGCTTCCAGAAATTGACATAAAGCAGAAAGACGGATCCAAGATCGAGAGTCCAAACAACAGCCATGCACAACAGGCTGTTGTCTTGAAAATACTGTCCCATTGCTTGAAAATGCCTTTAAAAGGGACCAAGGATGTGTAGGTTTTAACCCTAAAAAGAAATTATCTACACACAAATCTTATAATAGAAAATAAACAATAGCGAGAGCATAAAACATAAAACAGATAAACACAGATATTTTCCCCTGGATCCCAAATCAGGACGACTAGCTTGATTTTTCATTATATTCCTTTTAGTGTTACAATACATATATATACATGCCAAAGCATACATAAACCCCAATCCATTAACCCTGGATTAGAACATAACCGTAGTTCCCTTGACCGGATCTACAAAATACCAGGGGCCGAAAACCATCGTACCCCAAAACCATGTGCAAAATCATGCACAAAACATGGATGGGTCCGCATATAATTGGGACTGCATACCAAACAAATTTTCATCGGGGCGCTGCCCCGGACCCCAATAGTGGGGGCTGCCTCGCCCCTCGTGACCCCCATGCTGTGCTCGGTGCAACGTACAGCGCATGGGGCTAGTCGTGGGAAGAATATAACACATACCCAACATTCTCCCACTTGTTGTTTTCTTTCCATAGGGGGCCATAGGAGAGCTTAGTCATTGGCCCAATTCTTCAACACCCATTGTTTCTCTACACCAAAAGAACTTCTGAGTGCTCACAGACTTCATCAATGAATCTGCAACATTCTTCAAAGTGTCCACCTTTACCAGCAACACCCTTTTAGCCTCAACCATATCTCTAACCAAGTGATATTGAACATCAATGTGATTTGTCTTTGAATGATAAGCAGGGTTCTTAGCCAAGAAAATTGTACTTTGGCTATCACAGTCTATCCTTATAGCTTTCTGTACCAACCCCGTACTTGAACACAATATCTGCAAACAAATTGCTTCCTTGCTTGCATGAGTGGTTGCTATGTATTCTGTCTATGTAGTTGAAAGAGCCACTACAGACTGTCTTTTACTCATCCAACTGACTGCACCTCCAAATAGGCTAAACACATACCCACTTGTAGATCTTCTTTGGTCCAGATCTCCAACCCAGTCTGCATCAACAAAACCATTTAATGTCCAACATTCTTTCCAATCCTGGTCTTCCCTGGTAGCACACAAGCCATAATCATTTAGTGCCACGTAAATATCTCAAAACCCGCTTCATTACATTCATCACTCCTTCCCCGTTGACATAAACCGCTCAATACTCCCACCTGCATGTGCAATGTCCGGTTCAGTACGCACCATCGTACACATCAAAGCTACCCATCGCACTCGTATATGGAACACGACATATACTCCTCTTCTTCATGTCTTCAGACAATCGTTCAAAGCAGATAGCACTTACACCCCATGTAAATAGAACATACGCCTAGATTACTATCCTTCATATTTCAGAACTCCTTTTTAATATAGTCTCGACCATACTCTCCCGGTTTAACCGTAGCCTTCTGTCGATCTCCACTCTATGCCCAAAATATAGCTCACAGTGACCAGATCCTCTTATGTCGACTGAAATGAATTGTCTTTTAAATCTTGGATAATTTCTTTGTCATTTCCAATCAAAAATATATCATCCACATACAAGACTAAATAAATAACACAATCACCAATTAAATTAAAATAAACACAGTGATCCTCCTTGCTTCTGGTGAAGCCAAGTCCCCATATATAGGTATCAAATTTCTGATACCACATCCTTGGTGACTGTTTTAACCCATACAGAGACTTCTTCAACCTGCATACCAGTTCTTTCTTACCCTTCACCATAAAGCCTTCAAGTTGCTTCATGTAGATCTCCTCTTCTAGATCCCCGTGAAGAAATGTTGTCTTCACATCCATCTATTCTATCTCAAAATCAAATGCAGCAGCAACAGATAGAAGTAATCTAATAGAAGTAACTCTGGCAACGGGAGAAAAAATATCACCAAAATCAATTCCCGGCACCTGGGAATAACCTTTCGCTACCAACCGAGCTTTGTATTTCTCCACCTTGCCTTCTACATTCATCTTCTTCTTAAACACCCATTTGCTCCTAATGGGCTTCCTTCCAGCCGGCAACTCCACCAGATCCCATGCCTCATTTTTTTGCAAGGATGCCATTTCATCAACCATGGCCTCCTTCCAGAGTTTTCCATCTCTTCCGACTCATCGCCTCCCCGACGCTCCGGGGTTCATCATCATTATAGTTAAGGAAAGCTCCTGAAGGTAGTGCGTATGGAATATATCAAGCGTTTTCCCAAAAATGTATCTTCGTGTTGGAATTTTCGTCTCTCCACTGAGTCCCTCTTCTGGTGTAGAGTCTGATTTATCCTCCTTAGCTCAAACTCTATCTTCTCAGGTTCCTTTGGTAGGACTTCATGTGTAACAACATCTTTCACCTCTCTAAACACCACATCTCGGTTGTACACAACCTTCCTTGTTTCTGGGTTCCAAAGCTTGTAACTCTTTAAACCATCCTTATACCCAATAAAGATGCACCTTTTAGATTTATTATCCAACTTGGTCCTTTCTCCTTTGGAACATGTACATATGCATCACATCCAAATACCCATAGATGTGAAAGAGAGGGTTTCTTACCAAATTAGTACCTCATGTGGATTCCATTTCCAACGCCGATGTAATGTGATCTATTAACTAAGTAAACATGCGCCATCGCTTTCGTCAATTCTTGTCCTAACCCGCATCATCGAGATGCTTTCGCTTTTTCCATCGTTGTTCTATTCATCTGTTCATTCTTTCTCGCAACTCCATTTTGTCAGCATATAGCCTTTCGCTAAGCTATACCACAGCTCTTAAGGTATCCTCCAAATTATTTCTTGCAGAACTCCCCACCATTATCTGTCCTCAACACCTTTATCTTCTTCTCTGTCTGGTTTTCCACCAGAGCCTTAAATTCTTTAAATTTGTTAAAGACTTCAGATTTCTTCCTCAAGAAATATATCCATGTATTCCTTGAGAAGTCATCTATGAATGAAACATAGTACAAAAACTTCCCCAGTGATGGGACTGACACAGGCCCAAACACATCACTGTGCACAAGTTCTAATATCTTGTTCGCCCTCTTAGCACCAGAAGGAAAACTCACCCGATTATGTTTCCCATATACACAATGTTCACAGAAATAGAAATCCAGAGAAAAATTAGACATACCTTCTACCATACCATCTCTATGCAATATCTGAAGGCCCTTCTCTCCAATATGTCTAAGCCTTTGATGCCATAGCATGGTCTTTTCTCCAAAAATAGCTAGGCTTTCCGCTCCACTTTCAAGAACCATAGAACTGTTACACCCATCAATAATAGTACTACCTTATAGCTTGTACAGAGTTCCAGTCTGAACTCCCCGCATTAATACTAGTGCTCCCCGAACCATCTTGCAGGCATCTTTCAACACTGTTTTTACACCTGCATCATCCATCTCGCTTACAGAAATCAGATTTCTGGCCAATGCAGGAATATGCAGAACACCAGGAAGTGTTCTAATCCTTCCACCTTGCAGCTTCAGCTTGACTTTTCCACGTCCGACGATTCTGGCCTTCCTATCATCCCCTAGGAAGACATCACCACCATCATATTTCTCATACTCGTATAACCACTCCCTATGGGGAGTGAAGTGAAAGGATGCACCTGAGTCAATCAACCATGACTCATGATCTACATGTGTATTTTAAGAAGAAGCCAAATACACATCCCCACCTTCATCCGAGGTGGTTTTTGCCTCTCGTTAGAAGGAGCATCATCGTATCCCTTTCCTTCTCGTGAGCTTTAGATCCAGAACCTTTTTGTAGTGCCTTCCTTTCCGCATTTCCGCACACCTTTTACAAACTTTCCAGGATATTTAGATCTCCCTCTAGATTTAGATCTCCCACTTGAAACCTTATTCTTTTTTCTATTTTGGGACCTTCCTCGTATAGATAAAACATCTCCATTTTGACCCTCCATATTTCTCCGTCTCATTTCCTCCGACAGCAAGGTTGAGACAATGTCATCAAAATTCAAGGTAGTTGTATTACTACCTATTGCAATAACCAGATTGTCCCACGAGTCTGGTAGAGAACACAACAAACTGATGCACTTATCTTCATCTGATATTTTAATATCAATAGATGACAGCTGACTTACCACGGTATTGAAGGCGTTCAGATGTTCTGTCACTGAGTCTCCATCCTTCATCCTTAGGTTATACAACTTTTTTCACAGGAACAACTTATTCACCAGAGACTTAGATTGGTACAAAGTCCCAAGTTTTTCCCACAAATTCTTCGTCGTAGCTTCCCCAGATACATTCAACAATACTGAATCTGAGACATACAACCGTATTGTGCTCTTAGCCTTCCGATCCAGTTTCTTCTAGTCTTCATCTGACATTCCCGTTGGTTTAGTACCTGGATCTACCGCGATCCACTGATCTTTATCCACCAGCAGATCCTCCACCTTGAGCTTCCACAACTCAAAACTCTGACCATTAAATTTCTCGATCTCTATCTTTCCACCGCTCGCCATCCTCTTTCACCGCAAGAATTGATCCCGCGGATCTCCCACTGAAGAAGGTCTACCACAGGCCCGAGCAAAAAACCCTCAACAACAAAGGTGTCCCCTTGAAGCCGAAATACCTCTGATACAAAATGTAGGTTTTAACCCTGAACAAAAATTATCTACACACGAATCTTATAACAGAAAATAAACAATAGCGAGAGCATAAAACATAAAACAGATAAACACAGAGATTTTCCCCTGGATCCCAAATCGGGACGACCAACTTGATTTTTCATTATATTCCTTTTATTGTTACAACACATATATATACATGCCGAAGCATACATAAACCCCAATCCATTAACCCTAGATTAGAACATAACCGTAGTTCCCTTGACCGGATCTACAAAATACTAGGGGCCGAAAACCATCGTACCCCAAAACCATGTGCAAAATCATGCACAAAACATGGATGGGTCCGCATATAATTGGGACCATATATCAAACAAATTTTCGTCGGGACGCTGCCCCGGACCCCAATAGTGGTGGCTGCCTCACCCCTCATGACCCCCATGTTGCGCCCCGCACAACGTACAGTGTGTGGGGCTAGTCGTGGAAAGAATATAACACATACCCAACAGGATGAACTAGAAAGGCAGGAGATTCCTTCTGTAATAAATGCTTCAGGACATAACTGCTTAATTATATCCTTGTATTATCCTTTGATTTAATAAATATTTTTGATGTTTTGAACAATCATCTTTTGAGTCTTTCATTGCATTAGAGCTTCTAGTGGTCTGGGCCCAACCCCTGGGAGCTGCCTCACCAATTTCCATGTTGCGCGTTGATTATAGAATCAATATCCAGTTATCTGATGTAGTTGTAAATTAATTTTCCACTCAATAAAGTTATATTATTTGTTTCCTCAAAATAATTTAGCATTCGTTCTTTCTGGTTTAGAATAATGTTTATCGCATTCGTGCTTTCTGGTTTATAATAATTCTTTATTGTTGTTAGATGTTTGCATTTTCTTTTAGCGACTTTACATTCAATTTATGAAATGTAGAATAATTACTAGTCAGTGTTATTTATATTTACGAATAATATTGTTCACTCAGTAATATAAGGCTACAAATTCTTGATTAAGTATAGTAAGATGTCAATTACTCAGTTTGTAGAGAGAATTCCATTGCAAAATTATATAAGTAACTATTGAGTTACTTCATTCGGGTGTTCATTTGATTCATCATTATGTTGTTCAATTATATGTCTCTCTCCTTCTGAGCTAGACATAGTATTTAGCTGCATTATACCATTTCAATTCTCTTTGAGTTGATTAAACTTAGAGAATTATCTAATCCTTTTCATAAGAAATATAGAATAACTATAAGTCGACCTCACCCGCATATATTGTGATGACACTCTTGAAATAAGAAGACTTGCCCTGGGTTGACAATTGAATGAGAAGCCTAGAGGTTGCCTATTAAAAGCCACCTTTGTGAATCAACATTTTTGGTGTCATTGCTAGGGAGAGTGTTAAGAGTGATATCATTTATTTATCTTTCTCCATTGTTGTGAAGAATTTGGTATTAAAAACGAGAGGTAAGAACCTACGTACCGGTAAGCAAAATGCTTGCTCCCTAGCCCGCTTCTCAGAAAATTGTGCAAACTTTGGTAGAATAGGTGCTCTTGTTTTATGAATAGGAAGAAAAAGATAGAAACAAATCAAGATAATCCAAAAAAATCCCCAAAATCGAAGGAACCGGTGATCCTTGGAAGAACAACCTATATAGACGAAATCACTAAGAAAGATGAATCCCAGGCATCTGTAGGATCTAGAATCATTCCCACTCAAATTCCTACTACTCTCCCTCAGGCAGCAGCCTCACCATCTGTAGCCCACGCTGAGATTCATAGTAAGACAGAAGGATATGAGCTAAGCCTTCAAACTACCAATCATATAGGTACTGACCCTTCGAGAGAGGGAGGTTCTTGTAACTTACAGGAAGGGGAAGGAGAAACTAGCAGTGCAATACAAGCAGAAGCTTCAGAGCCCAAATCCCCTAAAGGAGTGATCAATACTGAGATGCTCAGTATTCCAGATCAGTGAAGTTCTCTAAATTTTCCGTCACACTCACCTCCCAACCCCCCCAGGATTACTCCTCCAGAACAATAATTTCCTGAATATTACTGACATATCTTTAATCAAATGGCAAATAATCAAAACTGGAATCAGAGGCAAAAATCAACATTGGAGTACCCCATTGTTGACCATGCTGCAAATGCCCCTATGAAAGCCATTCCCTTACAAAACATCCCCACCTTCTATGGGTTGACCACAGAAGATCCTGATGTGTTCCCATTTGAATTTGATGTCCAATGTAGGGGGTATAACTATACCATTGACCCTAAAAAACTAAAACTATTTCCCTCTACTTTAAAGGGAACAACATTACGCTAGTTCATGGGACTCGATGGGGGAACCATTAGTAACTAGGACCAAATGAAGAACATTTTTCTTAATAAATGTCAAGACTATTGCTGGACTCGAGAACTAAAAAATGAAATCTTCAATATGTCTTCAAGGGACAATGAAACATTGGAGGAATACGTAGAAAGATTTCAATACAATTTACAAAGGTCTCCATACACCACATTATCCAAATACATCTTAAAAGCTACAATGATTAAGGGAATGAAAAAGGAATGGGTTGAACACTTAACATAATGGGGAAATGGGACATTTCTCAGGAAGAATATGATGAGATCATTTCCTGTGTATTAGGTGCTCTAGGGGTAATACGCGTAATAGGTATAGTGAACGTGATTCAATAAGAAAAGACCTTAAGCAGTCTGGTGGCAATGTAACTAGAGATGAGTTTGGTAATATCTTGGAAAAATTTAAAACTAAAATTTTAGGTACTTTGACAATGCAGCTTGATGTCTTACAAGGAAAGTAGAAGCAAGCTATAACAGAGAAAATCTGGGCCATTGTTTTCCCACGCTGTCAGAAGAAACACAACCAAAGGGAATTTCCCTTAGACATGGTTCAGACCTATGCCATCTATACTAAGGACCATACCACAGACCAGTGCCCCTCACTCCTGGGACTAAAAGTAGTTTACAAGGGGGAAGAAGAAGAGACAGAACCAGTCTACCTAATGAATCAGTGTCGACGATGCCAAGCACGACCAGGTATGCCTCAAGACCCACCTTAGTTCTTTTCTTCTCTGCAGTTCAATCAGAAAAATCCTGCAGCAATTTGGCAGAATCAAAATCCTTTTTCTACTTGGCTGAACCAGTTGTTTCCAGTACCACCCTGGCCAACACAACCCTCATTAGGGAATAATTGACCAAGATTTCCCTGTTCTCCTCCTTATTGGAAAAACACTCCATATCAAACCTAGTGGCTAGCATCCCCTTCTTAGACCACTAATTGGCCTCAAAATTGGTAGCAACCCCTAGGAATGACCAATCTGCCAATTGGAACAGGGGTCCAAAATCAACCCACACTTCCAGTTCCATACCCAGTCTAGCACAACCCTCATCATACTATATGTCCTCAATTGCCATCTCAACTCAATCCTAATCCCAATAATAGACCAGTTCAGCTAATTTGGATTATAGAAGAACCAAACCTCAAGCAGAGACAATGCAATGAACTAAGGTTGAGATCAGGACGTACTATCTCACCAACAGAAGTTACAACCTCACCTCAATCTAGATCTGGAACTTCAACTAAGCCTAGCCAAGAAAATATAATGGAAAGAGATAGGCGAAGAAAAATAAATGGTTGACCAACAGGGGCCTAAAGAACCTAGGATATCTCCAACTCCATTCCCTGAAAGGTTAACTCTGCCTAGACCTATAGTCTCTCCTGATTTTGACATCATGGGGGAGTTAAGAAACCTTTGTATAAAAATTCCTCTTCTCCAGTCCATATAAGATATTCCCATCTACGCAAAAAGAATTAAATAGCTATGTGGGAAAAAAAAAGTAAAAAAAAACAAAGGTTGCACCCACCATTCATGTAGTAGGGACGCTATCTAAATTATCACTAGGTAAGGAATTGCTCGTAAAATATGAAGACCCAGGAAATCCCATAGTAACTGTGTAGATCTTTGGGCACTCCTTTCCAAACACATTGGTCGACTTAGGGGCAGCCATTAACATCCTAACTATGGGAACCTATGAAAAGCTAGGCATATCAGCATTGGAACCAATGGCTACATTGCTAGAGCTTGCTGACATGTCTGTTATCAGACCAGAAGGAATAGTATAGGACATCCTCGAATCAGTAGACTCATGGGAATATCCAGTTGATTTCCTGGTTATTAATCCAAATAATAGGGTGGACGGGCACCCATTGATTCTAGGGTGACCATGGTTGGTGACAACTGATGCTTACATAGGGTGCAGAGCAGGCAACATGACCATCACTAGAGGAGATTCCATAAAAAACATCATTACTTATTCGCCTACCAAACCAAGCTTACCGATGATAAAAATCCACAAACATCCATATGCATATTGGGAGAAAAACATCCGTCCACCTCTAAAATTAGTAGAAGTTCTTGAATTTAAAGATCAAACTGAAGACGATGCAATCAATAATTTTATGAATCAACCACCCACGTCTAAAAATTTAAAATGCCAAATGTTGAAAACAATCCTTGAAGATGAAGTTCAAGAGGACCCCTTGATAGTCCTTGTGGATCGATATATTCCCACAACCACTGTGTGTAACAGCAGACCCATTGAGATTGAGCCAGGGAAGATCTTGAATATCAATGGAAATTTGGATAGTAAACAAAAGCAAAGGCTCATAAAAGTTGTACAAAAGCATAACGGGGAATTTTCTTGGGAATACCCAGACATGAAAGGCTTAGATCCCCAGCTTTGCACCCATCACATTTATACTGATAAAGAAGCTCGACCCATTAGAAAACCTCATCGAAGGCTAAACCCACACTTAAAATATATTGTAAAAGACGAGCTGCAAAAACTGTTGGACATAAATTTCATCTATCCTATTTCAGATAGAAAATGGGTCTCACCTCTGGTAGTTTTTCCTAAAAAGAATGGGAGATGGAGAATCTGCATGGATTACAGAGAACTGAATAAAGCAACACAGAAAGACCACTTCCCCCTCCCTTTCATTGACCAAGTCCTTGATAGATTGGCAGGGAAACGATCTTTTCCTTTCTTGATGGGTTCAGTGGTTACAATCAAATCCAGATAGCCCCCGAAGACCAGGATAAGTCAAACTTTACCTGCCCATGGGGTACTTTTTCTTATAGGGTTTTACCATTTGGGCTATGTAATTATCCAACAACATTTCAAAGAGCCATAATCAACATTTTTTTTTATTTAATAAATGAGGGGCTTGAAATCTATATGGATTAATTCACACCATATGGCGAGGACTTTGATCAAGCTTTAGAAATGCTAGAAAAGGTGTTGGAGCCATGTATTGTTACTAGGTTATGTTTAAGCAATGAAAAATGTCACATGATGATGACCGAGGGAGTGATCCTAGGTCACTACATCTCTGCGGCTGGAATACAGGTAGATCCAACAAAAATAGAAGTAATCCTTCTATTAGCCACACCTTGTACACACACAAAGGTACATAGTTTTTTGGAATATGCAGGATATTATCGCAGATTTATAAAAAAAAAAAAATCACAAATCGCTGCACCTTTGTATGCATTAACTGGAAATATTGAATTCCATTGGACTGATAACTGTGATACCGCTTTTACAGATTTAAAGAAACTGGTTTCGACAGCACCAATTCTATAAGGGCATAACTGGAAACTGCCTTTTCACATCTCTTCAGATGCATCTGACATAACAATAGGGGCAATTCTTTGTCAAGAAGAAGACAAAAATCCTTATGCTATTTATTATATCAACAAAAACCTCATTCCTGCTGAGTTAAATTATACAGTGACTGAAAAGGAGTCCTTGGGTGTCATTTATGCTATTAATAAATATTAGACATTATATAACTGGCTATCAAGTACTACTATATACTGATCACTCTGCCATTAGATATTTAGCTAATAAACCAATCACGAATGGGAGAATAACTCGTTGGTTGCTGCTACTGCAGGAATTTGATATAACTATCAAACACCGTTCACGAAAGGAAAATGTAGTTGCAGACTTCCTATCCAGAGTTCCAAAGACAGACGATACACTAGCAGTTGATGATCAGTTTACTGACGATCATCTGTTTGCGGTAGTGGTAAAAACACCATGGCATGTAGACGTGGTAAACTACTTGGTAGTAGGGAAGTTGCCCAGACACTTAACATCAAGAGAATGGAAACTAATTGTACAATGCAGTGCAAGGTTCTCCTGGATCAGTGGATACCTCTTCCATATGAGGGCCGACATGCACATATGTAGATGCATCATGGAGGACGAGATCTATGACATCCTACGGGCCTACCATGATGAGCCTTGTGGTGGCCATTTCGCAGATCGTAGAATGGGGCACAAAGTGTTACAATTAGGCTACTATTGGCCTACGATTTTCAAAGATGCAAAAAAATATGTCCAAGCTTGTGATAGCTGCCAAATAATGGGCTACCCAGGCCAAGCAGATGAAATGCCATTGCAGCCACAATTGGTGATAGAACCATTCGAGAGGTGGGCACTAGATTTCATTGGTCCATTCAACCCACCATCAAACCAGAAAACCTACATATTCATTGCCACTAATTATGTAAGGAAATGGCTAGAAGCAGTGGCCTTATCAAGAGCCAGAGAGGAATCTGTGATTAGTTTCCTTTTTGAGTTATTCATGCGATATGGTTTGCCGTGAGAAGTGATAACCAATGGGGGGGCATAGTTCGTAGGTAATAAAATTACGGCCATACTAAAAAATCACCATATCATCCATAGAGTTACATCTCCTTACCACCCATAGAAAAATGGGCAGGTCGAAAGCACCAACAAAGTTTTGGAGGAAATTATTACCAAAACTGTATCAGCACATCGCCGGGACTGGGCCACTAGATTACCAGAAGCCTTATGGGCCTATCATACAACCTGGAAAAACACCACTGGATACTCCCCATATCATCTAGTATTTGTGAGAGAGCCTATTTTCCCTATTGAGTTCAAAATCAAGACTCTAAGAACATCCCAGGAGGTACAGTTGGATTTAACAAAATCCCTGGTTAAAAGGCTCCAAAAAATAAATGATCTAGATGAAATTCAGCTACTCGGTCTGCAATGAACAATGATCTTCCAACAACAATGACCTAAGTGGCATGATAACCTCATCAAGAAAAAGATATATCAGAAAGGAGATTGGGCACTCCTCTATGATTCTAGGTTCTAAGATTTTCTGGGAAAATTATAAACAAGGTGGCTCAGTCCATATGAAATCCAAGAAGTACACAACAATGGTACACTCACCTTGACCACCATAGACAAGTCTGGTTCTACATTTCGATTGAATGGGCATGAGGTGTGCCTATATTGCAAACCGCTCACAAGGGAATCTTTTTGCGAACAGGTACAAAATTATCCCACTATCCAAATTGTGACAATAAGGGGCGATACCCCCACAACCTCAAGTACATGAGAGTTTTCTACCATCATTTGTAAATTGTGTATACAATTTCTTTGCAATTCATATTTTGTTGTACATTCCTCCTGCTTGAAAGTGTATTCTTTTTCTCATCCTTTTTATTTTTTTTTGTTCAAATCCTTTGAACGACTGTTGTTCAATCCAATTGAACAACTGCTGTTCAATTGGATTGAAAAACTGTGCTCTTTGTGTGTTTTATCTTTTGTTGTTCAAACCCTTTTAACGAATGTTGTTCAATCCCATTGAACAGTTGTTGTTCAATCGGATTGAATAGCCGTGTTTTTGTGTTCTTATCTTTTGTTTTTCAAACTCGTTGAACGACTGTTGTTCAATCCAATTGAACAGCTACTGTTCAATCAGATTGAACAACTGTGATCTTTGTGCGTTTTTATCTTTTATTGTTCAAATCCTTTGAACAGTCATGCTTTTTTTGTTTTTATTCTTATTGTTCAATTCAATTGAACAGTTGTTTTTCAATCAGATTGAACAACCTTATTTTTGCATTTCATCCCTTCCTTTGTCAATACCCCCCCTCGATCTGCACCCTAGCTATAAAAAGCATCTTTTTAGGGGAAGTGGCAGTTGAAGAAAGGAGGGAAGCAACAAAATTACCAATATGATGATTATTTTACACTATAATCTCTAAAATGGAAGCTGACATTGTACATATATGAAATGAAAGGCTAAGTCATTCCTAGCTCAATTATGTTATCATACAATACATGATCTTATGATGGTATACCCTTCTACACTTTCGAGTAGTATTTCCATCCAATATGAAGAAAGAGGAATACGGGATATTAATTGTGTTGGCATTTTTTTACTTCTCTCACCATTCCTAACTCTTAAGGAGTTAATGAGCTTCCCTTCATGCATAAATAATAGCTATTATGTTTTCATGCAGATTTTAAGAGAGGATAAGGGGTCTCATCACGAGCCAACTTACCACGATCATAAGGGTTTAACAAGTGACATGCCCACAATGGCCACCACACTACGGTAATGACCTTGTCATCTACTTGAAGGACAGGAGGTCTCATTACGAACCAGTCTGATCACTCTGTTACAATCCTAGTGAATGACATTGTGAATATCTGGCCATCACACCAGCATAGTGACCTCCTTCTAAATTAAAATTCTTATGTTTCAAAAAGTAGTACTATGCTTACATGAAAATTTTCAAAAGAGGATAGGGGGTCTCATCACGAGCCAACCTACCATGTTCATAAGAACTTAGCAAGTGACATGCCCAAAATGGCCACCACACTAGGGTAATGACCTTATCAACTACTTGAAGGACAGGTGGTCTCATCATGAGCTGACCTGATCACTTTGCTACAGCTCTGGTGAGTGGCACTATGGTTATCCGGCTATCATACTAGCATGGTGATCTCTCCACAAAATTGGCAGAATAACTATTTTTTCATAAGGATCCTAGCTCATTATTGGGTTAAAATAACAACCCTGTCGAGGATATGGACGCCTGTTGGCAGTAGTGGCTCTGCTTATGGTATGAGAGAATGTTTCATCAATAGCCAACTACTCTTACTATTCCATCCTTCTTCCATAAGCCACTACTCAAATTAGTGATGATTCTAATCTACCACATAAATAACTATAAGGGAGATATTCTTACATTTTTGAACCTCAGGATGATAGCGCCAATCAATACCTATCTCAGTCTTGCTTCCATCACAATTATCATTAAATAAGGACATCATATCATAACAATAGTCATACTGTTTTCTCTCCCTCTCCGGTCACTTCCACATGAGATGCATTCATGTCAAAACTTCCAAATCTGAACTTTACACTACATATGCTCATAATTACTCAATTACTCCTCATCCCCTGAAACTTGAAAGCCACGAATTCCTCTCTTGAATACAGGCCATGATTATCGAATCCTGACATTCCCTATTTGCATTCATGATTGGCCAAACCCCTCTTGTACTTGAGGACATGGGCACCCTTACTTTGAGGGAGGGGGTGTAATTAGTCATAAATTATCAAAAATTTGAAAATTATACAAAAATCCCATTAGATATACCAATAAGAGCAGAAGAGCATCGACATTAAGGCATGAAGTTACCTACACAGGACTGCAATCTCTCTTTCTCTTGCATACAACATTCATTTGAAACAACAGAGCTGAGAGAGAATACAATCAGAAGAAAAATCACAGGAAAACATACCATTCATGGGAGGAAATTCTCTTTGGAATGAACCTTCGAACTTCCCGATTTCAGATACAGCTAGTGCTACCCTCTAGCAAGCTGGATGGCTGACATATGTACACTGATTACAAGGTTTGATACAGAAGTAGCAATTAAGTTTTTGCAAAACCTACAAGAGGGACAAACTAGAATCAAGGGAAGAGTTATACCAGTCACAGAGGAAATTATTGTTGAAGTCTCCGGAATACCAGCGGAAGGAGAGAGATGGACAGAGAAACATCTCCTCTTACAAGAGGTAGTTGCAGCATATCATGATCGAGAAGAGCCATTAGAGTGAAAAGGAAAAGGGATTAACCCTACTTCTCTACACCAACCATGGTAGGAACTGACGACATTCATCCAAAGATTCATTACATGTGACGGACGCCAAGATGTGGTAAAACCTCATCAACTTAAAATTTTAGCTGTACTTAAGAAAAATATTTTAGTTAACCTGCCTGATTTCTTAAATTCTATATTTCATGACACTATTGTTCGAATAATAAGAGCTAAAAACCCCCAAGAAGTTTTTAATCACCACGGGATAATCAAACTAATCACTATACATGAGTTGGAAAAGTAGCAGATAGCCTAGGAAAATTTTGCTAAGCCTGCCACACAAGTACCTGAGGAAAACCCTAGAGGAACTGAAACCGAGCTCCCTAGGGTAAACATACCTAGAAGGAAAAGGACCCGTACAGCAACCCAAAAACCAAGGAGGCAAAAACGGTCTAAAACACTTCAAGGAACCTCAGACTTCATAGAGGAAGCAGGGCCATCGTGTTCACTAGCCTCATGCCCTCAAAATGCACCCTTGCAAGACTACGAGGAAGAGATGGCTCAAGTCCTAGAGAAAATGAGGGTGGGCCATGAATCTAGACACCTATCAAAAGCCAAAGAGTGAGAGGAACCTATAGACATGACTTCCACTACTAGTAGTTTTGGCCACACCAGGTTCTACCCTACCAAGAGGAATCAAAGGCCTTTAGGGCTCTGTCCCCTCCCGAGAATTATGAGGTAAATAGTGAAGGGTAGGTAGAGAGGAGAGTGGAATCAGAAAATCAGTCAGGAGGCACTGTCCCTTTGGAGAAAAACACAAGCATAGTAACAGTTCCTTTGACACCTAAAGGTAGCATTGTCCTACCCTATCAAAACCTTCATACAGAAGTAAACTCAGAAGCCCAAGTAGAAAACACCAACGCAGACCACCTTGAGGTTGGCAGCAACATCCCTGAAAATGAGAATGCTGCTCCTTCACCACTTGCTGAAATCAGGTTAGGTGAGAATACAATCGAAAATAAGATTAAGAAACTAAGCAGGACCTACAAAAGATTGAGGAAAATGGTGAATCACTTAAGGAAAAATTTGGAGGTAAATAAGGCCCAAAATCCTAATAAATAATTGATCGCAGCCGAAACCGAAACATAACTAATCACCAATATGTTAGACACTTCTGAGGCTGGAATGTAGACTGACCCAATAGAGATTGTTGAAGCAGGAATGCAGACTGACCTAACAGATACTACTGAGGCTAGGATTCAGACTGAATTAGCAAGCACCATTGAAATCGAGGTACAAACAGACACATTGGACACTCTTGAAGCCTCCATCTAGTCTTGGCAAGAATTCACGGATGAAAAGGGTACACAAATGGACAAAACCCCTGCTTACGCCCCTCTAGTTGAAAGAGCTGCCAATAAAAAATGGTACAATGAGTTAATTCGAACACAACATGAGTTAGCATAGTGCAAAAAGGAGGTAGTATCAGCACAATAATATCAAGCAGTACTAAAGAAATTCACAAACCTTTCTACCATAGAAGATGAAACATTTTCCCAGCTCAGAGAAGAGTAGGCAAAGGTAAAAAGGGCACAAGAATAGGTAGAGCAAGCCAAGAAACAAATCACTATGATTTTTCCTCTGTATTATGATGCATTAACATGCACGACACCAACCACCAACTACTCCCTATTCTTAACAGAATGATATTTGCTGCTAAAAATCAAAACCGTTAGGGTAGGGAAGTCCACAAATTTCAAAACCATATAAGAGATTGTCCACTACTGCAACGATCAAGAGGAATAGGTCCAATGCTTTTTATGTGAACTTTACATGCACAATTTCTTTCTAGAATAGGACATAGACAACAATCCTAGTCCCTTTATAGGATATGTGCAGTCCCAAGGATTCCTTTCATTGGCAAAGAATCAGATTAGGTGGGCCAAAGCCTGTAACATATTCTGAAAGAGAGATCATGGAGTAGATCTGTGGGTCAAAGGAGAGCCTACAAAACCCCTGCAGTTGTTTATCCAGCACAATAAATTCATGTGGAGGAAAGGTGTAAGGACCAGGTAGGGACCCATCCATAAAGACATTATAGAAAATGGACGGGAATATTTTGGATATATTCAAGAAGCAGCCCTGGCAGCAGCTAAAAAAATATGGATGATCTCCACCAACAATGTAAAGAATAGGGAGCCATTTGGCTACAGAAATTTCAAGGCAGTCGCCTCCAGATTCCTCTCATATAGTAACTTGGTCTTCAGCATGGGTCTTACATGGTTAGGATGTAGATATAGATTCCCTCTTATCTAGTATCCTCCTGAGGGCTATGACCATGACTACGAATTTCCAGAAGGACACACAACTATTGCCTTTGCAAGAATTAGATAGAAATAGGGTTTCAGAGCATACAAGGAAAAGGTCTACCCTGCCTACTCCTTAACAAGTTACATCTCAATTATCTATTTGTACAAGGACCTGCAAATAGGTAAGTTGGGAGTATGTTGGGCCGGAATTAAGGTACATTTCCACCCTATGATCACTTATGATTTATGACATGGTTTTTTGAATTCTTCCTCATTTTAACAATAAAGGTAGAGAAGGTTTATGAAAATCAGGGAAATTGGGCTAACAAAAAAAGGAAATGCTTTTATAATAGAATTTTGACTTATTGTATTTATGTATGCAGGAAAGCAAAGCAGCCAAACCAGCGTTAAATGGAAGACAATCGACAGACATGGACTCATGGAATCTTAGTAGCTTCGAGAAACCGAGAGAAGGAAGAAATATGGATCCAAGATCGAGAATCCAAATGACAGCCATGCGCAGCGGACTATCATTTGGAAAATGCTATCCCATTGCGTGAAAACACCTTTAAAAAAGACCAGGGATGAACTAGAAAGGCAGGAATTTCATTCTGTAATAAACACTTTAGGACAGAACTACTTAATTGTATCCCTATATTATCCTTTGATGTAATAAAGAGTTTTGATGTTTTGAACAATCATCTTTTGAGTCTTTCATTGCGTTAGAGCTTCTGGTGGTCTGGGCCCAACCCCTGGGAGTTGCCTTACCAATTTCCGTGCTGTGTTAATTACAAAATCAAGTTGTAAATTACTTTTCTACTCAATAAATTTATAGCCCTTCTTTCCTCAGAATAATTTAGCATTCGTGCTTTATGGTTTAGAATAATGTTTATCGCATTTTTACTTTCGGTTTTATAATAATTCTTTATCGTTGTTATATGTTTGCATTTTATTTCAACGACTTTGTAGTCATTTTACAAACCATAGAATAATTACTGGTCAATGTTATTTATCTTTACGAATATGATTGTTCCCTCAGTAAGATAAATAATCCAATTCTTGATAAAGTATAGTAAGATGTCAATTAGTTAGTTCACAAAGAGAATTCGATTGCAAAATTATATAAGTAATTGTTAAGTTAGTTCATTCAGGTTGCTATTCAATTCATTCAGGTTGATGTTCAATTCATTAAGGTTGTTGTTCAATTCATTCAGATTGCTATTCAATTCATCATTATGTTGTTCAATTATAGGTTTTTGTCCTTCTGATCTAGACAAAGTAGTTAGCTACATTATACCATTTCACTTCTCTTTGAGTTGATTGAACTTCAAGAATTAGATAATCCTTTTCATAAGCAATATAGAGTAACTATTAGTCGACCTCACTCACATATACTGTGCTAACACTCTTGAAATAAGAAGACTTTCCCTGGGTTGAAAATTGAATGAGAAACCTAGAGGTATCCTATAATTAGCCACCTTTGGGAATCGACAATGGGATCCTCATATCCAGGTTTGATCCATGATACACGCCATCTCAATGCACCCTACCCAAATTTCTTCTTAGGATTATATCTGCACATAACCCCACCTCTCACCTAGAGGTATAACTGCATGTACTCCCTCTGCCCATCTGGATCGAAATTTCCACCACCTGGATGTCTCTGCTTGAGTGGATGCTTCCACTCGGTCTCCTATATGCTTCTCCAATTGTGGCTTCTCTACAACCTTCTAAGACTCCTTCCGAGGCTACATGTTGAGAGATAATTTGTGCTCCCTCTCAACCACCAATTATTTAACTTCTTCTTTGCTACTCAAAGCTTTGCATGGATCTTTTACCTCAAGTGCATGCAGGTTCTTGAATCGAACACATTGTAATTGTCTCGCCATCACAAAATTTTCTAAAAAAGGAGTGGATTTTAAATAGATGATATCTCCCTCATTAGAGCTCTAATTCGACAGATTTTTTTTTCCAATTTGGGTATTTTTTGCAAGGAATCCAAATATGCTAATTATTTTTGAAAATTTTCCATCAAATGTTTCACATATTCTCTAAAAAATCACCGCCCAAAAAGTTCCTGTTCTGATACGATGTAGAAATTATATATAAACTCTATAACAATGGATTCAATCCTATCATGTAATGTACTAAAACAAGATATTCAATTCTTCTAATATATTTGCGGATTATAAAACACGATTGCTCAATCTCATGCAAGTAAGAGAAAGGAAATTATCAATCACACAACACAAGATGTTCTCGGGGAAAGAAATTTCTCAAAACCCCTCCATCAGACATTGCACATAGTCAAATAATCATGAAACAATACAATTATTTCTCACATAGAGAAAATTTTTCACTCTATCGATCGTCTCATCCTGATCCTACTGAAAACTAACTATCAATTCTTAGGAAAAATTGACTAACACTTAGCCAATTCTCAGCCCTTGCTTAGCCCAGTCTTGCTAACACAATCCCTAGGTAATTAATCCATATTAAATAGGATAATCAACCATCCTTGACTGTACAATCCATCATGGGTTTCCCATGACTTTATAATTGTGCTCGGGAATTTGATAATAATACAACTGATAGCTATCTTCCCTTTAACCTCTGTTTAAAGTGGGTCTTCATGAGAATTGACATGCATGTAGTTATTAATATTGAATCAATAGTTATCTGATTGATCATTAATTGTGAAGTAAATCTAATTTAGTTCACTAGACCTCTCACTAACTCATCACTCAGTTAGAAAAAGTTACACTAATTTTAACTTAATTAATTTGAGTTAACTGATTACACTCACACCACACTAGTGCTACAACTGCAACGAGACTCCCAAAATATTGGAATCACTCTACATGCCTCATGTTTGACCCTCAACTCAAAATTCTTGAGCTAACCTAGCCTTTCTGGCTTAGTTACCTGATACACGTTGTTATGAGATGAAATTACAATTTATTGTCCAATTTATTTAAGGGAAAAGTAAATTAGACACACGCATTTAGCACTAGTGTGTAACTGAATTCCTCATTCATGTGTGATTGGAATCGCAAGTCAGTTATTTTGTCAATTTTTTTCCTTTCTGGATGCCAATTTCACTATTTATTGTTGTAAATTTCAAATCACAACGTATTCATTTCATTGTGTCAGAAACCTTGCCTTTTTTGTCATGTAGTGTTGCCTTGCCTTTACTGTCATGCAATATTTCCTTGCATCACAAAAAATTTCTCCAACAAATAATATTCAAAAAATCCTTATACAAAACACATGCAAGTGTCAATGTTCTATCATGTCATCAAGATATTCGATTCTTCTTTGTTCTGCTATCATCAAGCATAGAAAACATAATTTTTTTTCTTTGCAACTATAAAAACATATGCAACATCTAGCATACATATCTTCTTCTTTACATAGACTTGTTGCTCCTTTGTTGTTTCTCTACCCAAGTTTCTTTTTTCATCCTAGTTTCTCTACCCAAGTTCCTCTTGTCTTGTTTCTCATGTTGTTCCTTGTTATTGCTCCTTTGCCATCAACTCTTCTTTTCCAGCTTATTTTCCTTGCTACTTTTTTTTCCCTTTGCTACTCATTTTCTTCTTTTCCTTGCTTCTCTTTTGCATTCTTTTCTTTGATGTTGCTAATGTGTACCTTGCTTCTCCTGTTTCTCCTTTTCCAGTAATGAAAATAATGCCATTATTCTCCTCCTTTTGCATTTATGGAAAAAAATTCTCCTTTCCACTCTCCTGTTCTTACCTCCCCATTTCACATCAATGGGAAGGGGTTATCATAAAATAATATAAAAATATACAATGATTGAATTCAATATTTTGTTATGAAGACAATATTGACATTTTTCTTCATAATCCTTTAAAATTTTAATTCGATCATTATATTTAATTCTAAACATGAGGCCAAAATGTTGCTACACTCTCATAATCTTGAATATACACATTGATAGCCCAATATCAATACAAAATTTATGAAAAAACAAATGAATATTAAAAGCAGAAGTATTGGGCTACTTTATAGATCAGTCCAAGAAGAAAATATTGTTACAGTTGAAGAAGTGCTTTTGAGAATCTGAAAATGGTAGGATACATTGCATTCTCTTTACCTTTGTCAGTCTTCACTAAAAATATGCTCTTTAGATGAATAATGCTTAACGACTTCAATTAGAGATTTTTACCACCAATGGTAGCCCATCCATCAACCATGCTATAGGTGATGAAAAAGGTCTATTTCATTTGCATTGAAACTCAAATAATCTTCTAGAGGAACATTTCTGACCAATGAATTGGTTTGTACGTCAACATTAACACATGTAGTCTCCTTCTTGTTATTTTTTCATATTCTATGAAAAGAACAAAAGACATGTCTTTGCTGAAATCACATACCCCATCAATAGATGATCCCACTTATTTTGGTCTAATTTGATTCACCTTCATCATATTTCTAGACTTATTTAGGATATATGGCATCCTTAAGTCATTGACTTTGTGTCTAAAGTTTCTATATAAATATCACCTTATTTGACCAAGGTATGGTGGAAATGGTGTATTGCTTCTTGTGCTCATCTTTACAAACAATTTACATTCAACAAATTTATGTGCATATTCATTGCATAGATAACAATAACCATGAAAATGATTTGTGTACCTAGAGAATGAATGTCTTCTTTATTTTATTTCTTGAGGGATCCTTCTCATTTGTTGCATATTATTTTGATTATTATAGGTTTGTTTGTTCCTACAACCTCCTCCACATGACCATGTTCATGGAAAGAAAACCATGTGATGTTTTTACTAGAAGAAAAGAATCTCCTTTGATATCTTCTGAACTTGTTCAACTCATTTTAAGGAGAGAATGATCTTCTTCAAGTGAACCCTTTATTCATCTCATTAATTGGCTTTTGATCTTGTTGCTTGTTTTTGTTTTCTTCTTTATTAATCATGGTGCATGTCCCTTCACCTATGGGTATTTTTAGGAAAGCTTCATTATCATCTTTAATGCCTTCCTTTTATGAGTTCTTCATGGAGGCAACATCCTCTTCTAGCTGGTTACACAACATGTTATTTTCATCTAATTATCTTCTAGATGAAATAATCTCAGACTCTAGTCTTTCACATTGTAACTCTTTCAAACTTAGCTAGTTATTCATCACCCCTTCTATTTTCCTTTCGTCTTCAATCTGTTTCTTCAAACTGAGAATTTCCTCCTTGTACTTATGCTCTCTCTCATCACATATTTGTAGTAGTTTCTTTATATATATATTTTTATTCTTCAATATTTCTATTTCAGTCACGGATATGTCAATATTTGTTTGTTATTTAGCTATTTTTATTCATGGAAATAAGGTTGATTCACACTAGCAAAGACGTTATTTGAATAATTATTTTTCCTCCTTACCTTCCCCTTCTTAATAGTGTAGCTACTAGTGTCTCCTTCATGCATGAGATTAAAGCTATCCCATATTTATTTTGCATAATTTAAGTCTATTAAAGTATAAATATCCTTATTATGAATATTATTAAACATAGCACCTTACCATTCCACTATTGTTCTTTCACAGAGGGAGAGTCTTACAAAAACTATCACATACTAGTTTCCACACACCAGATACACAAGCTACCAATTCAGATTTTACCTTATCTCTCCATTCATGAAATTTTGATGCTAAGCACAGGTACAATTTGATATTCCATCACTCAACCAGAACTACCTTCAAGTTGTTAGGATTATAGCAAAGGAACTTTTCTCTAATACCAATTAATGAAAACTTGAATAAATTGAGAGGAGCGGTGAATCACTTTAGTATATTCATGGAAATTAAAGTTATTTTCATTAAAATCATTAAATAAAACATTACATGAGCATCTTAAAAAATAATGACCAACAGAATGAATATGTGAACAACCAGTGATAAGAAAAATAAAACATCACATCAACACATAATAACAACACATATTGACACAAGATATATGTGAAAACCCATAAAGGGTGAAAAAACATGATTTTATTATTGTTGTGATGCAAAGGAAAGCTCCTACTCCTTATTACATCTTATTTTATGTAGGCTTGAACCTACAGGAGGATTCTATCTAAATTTTCTACAAGCTACAACATGCAAGGAAACTCCAACTCCCATATGTTTTTTGTAGGCTACAACTTAGAGGAGGCTCCTACCTCAACAAGCTCCAACTTGATGTTTATCGAGCCACTACTTGAAAGGAGACTACAATCCCCTGATGTAAACAAGAAACAACTATGTGTTGGTTTACCTAGTCATAAATTCTACATATCTCCATATTCATTTATGCCCCTTCTTCCCTTAAAATATGCTTCACATAAGCTTCATATGTGCCAGGTAACTAATGCATAACACCTCAATCGTCTCTCACACATTATACAAATCTCTAAACTCCTTTTGGCTTCTAAAATCACATATTTTATAAATATTGTTTGTTGGTTATTTGTATCCCACATAGGAATATGAAGTGAACAGGCTTTTATCTTTGCCTTCCACTCATTCATTTTCAAACTCTTCATATTTTAAATATTAGAACACAAAAGTAAGTTCTCCACCCAATATTAATTTCATCCACATGTAATGATTAAATTCATCAAAATAATTCCAACATCATGTAATGTTATAGGAATACCATATGACTATATAATTGAGCATTCATTTCTCATGATTAATAACAATATTTTCCATTATTGCATCACAATCATCTTTGCAACATCTTTGTATTTTCCTTGGACTTGCATCACAACATCTTCATGTCATTATCTTAACAACCTTTCCTTTATTCTCATAGATTCTTGCCTTTCCTTTTCTAACATGGACTCTTGCCTTGCATCACAACAATTTTCAACAGAAATTGATCTTCAAATAAATCTTATACACAACAAATGCGAGCATGAATGTTCTTTCAAGTCTTCAAGGTATTCTTTGTTGCTTTGTTCTCCTGTCATCAGACATACCAAAAATAACTTGCTACTTTGCAACTATAACAACATGTGAAACATCTAGCATACCTATCTTCTCCTTTGCATAGCCTTGCTACTCCTTTATTAATTCTCTACCCAAAATACTATTGGCTTGCTTGTTTCTCTAACCAAGTTTCTCTTCTCTAGGTTCTCTTGTTGTTCCTTTACCATCACCTATTATTTTCCAGCTTCTTCTCTTTGATGCTGCTTATTTTCTTTTTTCTACTCCTTTTCTCCTTTGCCTTGCTATTGCTCATGCATACCCTACTCCTTCTATTTCTCCTTTGCCATAAATGACAATAATTCCATCACTGATACCACTGTACATAGGGAAGGATAAACACCACTATAAAAAAACTTGTATCATTGATGAGAAATGAAAGTATTTATATATCTGAAATTTCGGTACTGGAGAGTTATGTCTAACCAAATTATTAACTCATTAAAAAAAGATATTTTCTCTAATAATGTAGAATAATAATCCAAAAAAAAATTTGCTACTAAATTGGCTCTGAGTAGACTTGATTTGACACTGCTTAAATTTTTCTACTTATACAACCTTGTTGGAAGGCTCTTAGGAGAGATTTAGTTTTTTGTGGTATGCCAAAGAAGGGTTTTATTTATTATAAAATATGAGAAGAATAAGGAAGATTATAAATGATGATATACATAGCTATTTTTCAAATACACAGGTTATACCCTTGGGTGAACAATGATGAAAACTCTCGATGTAAAAAAGTGTTTTATTTTGAGAACAAGAAAAAGTTTAAAGTTTTATTATAAAAGATATAAGGGTTGTAGATAGGGTTATGTTTTAGACATATAAATATAATTGTTTACTTTCAAGATAAAAAGATACTATGTAGTTCTCAACCATGATATTTTACTTTCTTCTATATTTGTAATGAAAAAAAGTTTTAAGAAAATATATTGTACTTTATCAACAAAAAAAAATCATAAAAAAGTATACAAACCCTCTATTGAAGACTCAACAACGGACAATCTGCCAAATTCCAAGGTTTTTCTTAATTCTTACAGATTTCGCTGCTTAAAATATCAAAATTTACTCGATTTGAGACCTAACTCAATTTGACCAAGGACTCACACAAGACCAAAATCACAAAAAATAAAAAATAAAAAATATATATTTCATGGAAAGTAAATGTACTTTCGCATTATATTTTGAAGAATACAATTAATCCTATTTTTTGTTTTTTAGTAAGTTGGGCTATTCTATTAATTTCGAAAACACAAAGTTACATATGCTACACGTTGCGTTGGCAGGCTGCGCTTAGCCGATCCCAACCTTTGTTACATGGTTTCTGGGCTACCTCGTGGGAGGAAACCATCCCAAAAAAAAAAATTAAAACAGGGAATTACATTATGTGCAGTAGCACTGACATATCTAAGTAACATAGAGTAAATGGTAGCAGAAAAGCACTGAGGGTGAGCATGACAAAAAACGTAAGGGAGCTGAGTAGCTGCGCAGACTTCACTTTTCATCTTCATCATCACTGTTGGGGGCCTCCTCCTCAATGGGGCATGTAGGAGCCTCCACAACAGTTGCCTCTGCATCTGCCATTGTACATCTTGGAATGTTGACCAGAGCGTAGAGGATGGGGGAGTCCAGATCTACCCCGTCGGGAACACGTGTCCAGATGCCATTGGAGTCCATAACCGAGATGTTCATATCCTCATCTTCCTTCTCCAGTGTCAGAAAATGGTCAGTTTTGCAATGCTAGGAGTGTTTCTGGGGAGAGATGGTGGACTTCATCGAACCATGTCTTCCTCTCTGTGCAGCATACCAAGAGGCTTCGTCTTACTGCTTGGGATCGTGACTCTGACGCGCAAAAGTGCTAGAAGAGGATCTATCACCTCGAGACGATTATCCTCACGACGATGATAACGGTGAGGGAGAGCTCCTCTTTGACCTCCTTGGATAGTACGTTGGTGAAGTCTATGAGTCATTGCGCACCAAGGCAGGGGTTTGCAGTTTGGGAGAAAGGTAACAGAAAGGGGCAAGCAACACTGGAGCTTAGAGGGAAAAAAATCTAGGGGAAAATGCACAAGAAGGGGTGCGACAACCCAAAGGAGACTGCGCAACACTATCCCAAGAGTAGATCTTCACAACCTTTTGAAGCAAGGGAGTAGCCAGAGCAGAGTTAGGGAGGTTACAGGGCAAGATAACAGACTCAGTATAGAATGGGGCTAAGAGCACATACTTTTAAAGGGGCAGGGATGTGTGCGATGATGATAGCAATGAGTAGGCTCTGCACGCCTATGCATGCTATGATTGAGAACTTTAGCAGGCTCGAGGGACATGGTATGGCTACAATACAGGTTAATCATGATGGCCATTAATGGTGATAGATGTGAGGTGATGATCAGGGAATAGTGATGCAGTTCCTATCCTCTCGTCATCGTTTCTGATTCTGTGAGTCTCGTGCGAGTGTCTAATGGTATGAGGATCCACAATAGATGATGCTCTTCACAGGAGATCACCATTTCCTGAGGAGTGTGGAATGTGATTGTCAAGCGTGTCAGCTCTGTAACCCACATCCGGGGGGTGTCGATCCCTCTGAATTAGTGTGAGACATTCTCATCTAAGAGATTCCTCCTCAAGCTGTGTAAGGGTGGAGTGATGCAGCTCATAGTTGCTTTCCACCCTTTTTTTCTCTAAAAGATCCCTAATAGAGTTGGCTTTCCCATGAACGTGACCAAAAGTGATGGCTCTATGGTTGTGGAGCAACAGTTCTGACACCTTGAGCTTGTGGGCAAGTCTCCAGCTTTTGGAAGCTTTTAAGGAAACCGTACCTTGGAGGAATTTTTGTCGTAGCCATAATTATGATTTGCGAGTCACCCTCCATTTATAGAGGGAAGTAGTGAAATTCTATGGAAATTTGTATACCCTGTATTAGCCCTTCCAGCTCCACAGAATTATTATTGTCCCATCCAATGTTCTCGTAGTATATTATAAGAGGATCTCCTTGAGAGTTCCTCATAATGCCTCTGCAACATGCATTACCATGTCCTTTGGACGCTCCATCAAAATTGCATTTGAAGAATCCATTAGAGGGGGGATACCATTTTTCTGGAGTAGGGGTTCTACTAGCGCTTCTGGGATTGATGTCCAAGGGGGCGTTTATACTCATTTTCTAATTATTCCATATGTGGCATTCTACTGCAGAGGTGGGAAGGTCCTCTTGACTCCAGGCATCTAAGGCCAAAGTTTTAGAGAGGTTGTTGTGGATCCTGTCCCAGAGCTGATCAGGAGTGGAAGCCTTCTCCTTGAAGAGGCGACTATTTTGTTCCTTCCACATGTTCCATATAAGGATGCCTAGAATGATCTGCCATAATCTATTCAGGAGAGTGATGGTGTAAGGGTTGTTCTTCCAGCTACTGATGGTGTTAATGATGTTGCCCTTAGCGCGGTTGGAACGTCGACATAAGACAACTATTCTATCCCACAAGAAATTGGCGGTAGGGCATTGGTACAATAGGTGGTCGATGGTTTCCGAGTTGTACTGACATAAAGGGCATCTGGAGGGCGCTACAAACCACTTCCTCAAAATATTCTCCCATGTGAGGATGCATCGTTTACTGAGAAACCACGGGAATGTAGCTATTTTAGGACTTCCACATTCTTTTCCAGATGAGGTCTGTTGGGTCGGGTTTCTGCTGATGAAGAATGTTGTAAGATTCCTTGGTTGAGTAAGTTCCACTAGGCATGTACCCCCAGTGAAGCATGTCAGTTCCTATTTTTACTCTGATTTTTCTTTTTGTGCCGAGCTCCTCCCAGATTTCCGTGTGGCTCTCATTGTTGCAGTTTTCCTACCATATGCTCGTGTGTAGCGATTTCCTGTAGCCTTAGGAGGTAGTTTCCGTCCAGAAGTCTTGAGCCTTCTATCTTTGTCATCCTTGGAGCGCTGCACTCCATAGAGGTTTGTGAAAGATGGAGGAGAGGCTTGGCATCTGTTGGCAGGAGTCCTCCCATAATCTAGCATGGTTACCACTTCGCAGCTCTCAGAAACTGTGATGTTGGATGATCTGTTTTTGACTGCTTGCTGCTTTCCAAATTTGGGATCCAGCTAGTTCTAAGTTATAACTTATGAGATCCTCCTTTGGCCAATAATGCGCATACTTGGCAGCCCATAGGTTTGCCTATGGGGTGTTGGGGTTGGAGACCCATTTCCACTAGATGTTGGCTCCCATTATGGTATTTATGTTCTCAGAATCACGTAATCCTAATCCTTCCTAACTAGGGGTGCAAACATCCTTCCAATTGAATAAGCCCCATTTTTTTTTCCTTTGGTGCCTCCCCAAAGAAAAGATCATTGAAGGTTGCGCATGGCTTTGAGGACCCATTTGTGAGCTACAAGGTAAGAGAAGAAATAGATGGGAAGGGATTGCAAAACATATTTAATGAGGACAAGACAACTTGCAATGTTGAGGGTACGGTGAGTCCAGTTGGATAGATGAGTTTCCATTTTTTCCAGTAGAGCTCTCCAAGAGGAGTGATTGATGGCAGAGTCAGTCATTGAGCTCCTAGGTAATTCGAGGGTAAAGAAGCGATGGATAATCCAAGGATGCAGGCGATGGTGTGCTGGGTTAGAGGAGGGGTGTGAAAGAAGAATATATATGATTTTTCAAGGTTAATATTTGTGCCAAAGGCTTCAGAAAAGGACTCGAGAACGAATTTAAGGGTCATCGCTTCCTGGACTGAGGGGTAACCCATAATCAAGTTGTCATCCACAAATTACTCGTGAGATGAGGGAGGCAGCTTGGTGAGGGGTAAACCAAGAAGGGCACCAGTCTGGATGGAGCTTTTGAGAAGGTGGCCCAAACCTTCTGCCATTATGATGAAGATAAAGGGAGAGAGAGGGTCCCCTTGTCTTATGCCTCTTGAGGGGTTGAAGGTGGTAGAGGGGATGCCATTGACTAGAATGGAGAGAAAGGGAGAGGTGATGAGACTCATGATCCATCTAACCCAGGTTTGACTAAAGCCAAAGGCTAAAAGAAATTTTTTGATGTAGTCCCAACTGAGTTTGTCAAAAGCTTTGGATAATTCAATTTTAAGAAGCATGTCAGGTTTTTTAGTGGTTTTGAGGGAGTGAATGAATTCATGGGTTAGGATTATGCCATCAAGAATCTACCTTCCTTCCACATAGCTTGTTTGCTTCGGGGAGATGATGAGGGGAAGGAGCTTCTTCAGCCTGTTAGCTATAACTTCGGAGATAATTTTGTAACAATTAATCCTAGTTATTATACTTGGAAAAATACAAGTAATCCTAGTTATCAAGTTGGCCAGTATTGGGTAAAAAAATTGAAAATTCCCCGGTGTGATTAGATTTTTAAAATCAATAAAATAATTTTTATATTATATTTGAAGAAGTTTTTTATTGAAAAATAGAATGAATTTTTTTTATTAAATTATTGTAGAGAAAGACAAGTTTTATATTTTAAAAAGTAAAAATTTCAACACTCATTTTTTCATTTTCCTATTTTTTTTTTGGATAATAGCAATTACCATAGTTATATGACCTTTGCAAAGGAGATGAGCATGAGTGGTGTAAAATTTAGCTATACGTTCATTTTGTGGTGTGTGACCAAAAGATAATCTGCACACGCTTATTGTTAAATAAATTTGGATCCCATAGAAATAGTGATTGAGGCATAAATTTTTTTGTACGTGGAGATTTCTTTAAACCTAATTTTAATATCCAAAGTCTTATTCTAAACTTCATATTTTAGGTTTGTTATTTATGTTATTAGATTTTACTTACATGTTTTCTCACTTTACAATACTAATAAATCTGATGCAATTTGTCCTTCATTATTTTTGAATCAGTTTATATAGACATGAGAAGTGAATGTTGGGGATAAAGTATAAGAAAAAAAATTAATAATTTTTTTTCTAAATTTTTAATATAAACATTATTCCCGTTCAATTTTTTTTTTAATTTTGGGAAGTAAAAAAAAAATAGATTAATCATATTAAAATGTATATTCCCCAAATTTTTATATATTGAATTTTATATAGACAATTTTTATCTATATAAAACATTCGAATTAGGTAACTATGCAATTAATATAATATTATAATACGAACATATTAAATATTGTGAAGAGAAATGTTTGCCATTTTCTCCCATTGAGGGCTTCCTAGTAGCTCTCTTTTAAGAGAGAACCAAAGAACCGGTTGTTTAGTACTTCATGGTCCATGTCCATCCATTTTTGTGATGACAACAATGTATGTAAATTTAAATTTGTAAAGTTGAGAGATGAGATGACAGGTGTATGAAGGCCAATGCAATCCATTCAACTGAAATTGTGAAGAAAGTGGGCTAACGAGTCATTTTTCATTTGGTGTCGATGATAAGGGGTGTAGTCAATGACATGAATGCAACAAAATCACTTATAATATGTGATAAATAATTGCACAACATGAGGGTAGTGAGACAACTTCATGAGAAAAGGGCCACAACAGGATTCCCATGTTGTAAGAACATTTGAGACAACTTCTGATCTAGGTGGATATCGGTGGCCACCCACCTATTCCATTTGGACGCGTAGCATTGTCAGCACAAATTACTATTTTTAGCAGGTTTTCGGGTCCTGCACTCTCGATGCCATTTTGAGGACTTAATGATCCAAGTGAATCTTGGTGGCCACCCACCAATTCCTTTTGAACCCCCACCATTAGTTCTTTTAGTTTGTAAGTTTCAGCACAACTTACTATTCTTAGTAGTTTTTCGAGTCTTGAACTTCCGGAGCCGTTTTAAGGCCCTAAACGACACTTTTTGGGAAAACCGAGAGGGTCCATAGACCAATGTTTCTCACTCAAAATTTGTAGTCCTCGAATAGATCTTTCTAACAAGCTATTGAGCGCATCAAACAGAGATTGGGTGCCAAAGTTACATCCCCAGAAAGTTGAAAAACCAACTTACCCAAATGGGTCCCACAGTTTTGGTGCTTCATCTCCTAGGGTTAGGTTGTTGGATGTTTTGGGTTTTACATTATTTATCAACAATAAATAGGCCATCATTGTAACACAGTTCAGAGGCTAGTAGCTGACATATCTCTTCTCAGAGATAAGCGCTACCAGTGCCCTAGCTCACTTGTTCCCATCATTTCAGTTTTGTAACACAGTGGGGAGGCCTATAGCCGTCCCATCTCTTCTCAGAGATACACTACCAGTGCCCTCTCTCGCTCATTTCCATTATGTCTCATTGTAACATAGTTTAGAGGCCTGCAGCCGCCACATCTCTTCGCAGAGATATGCCTACTAGTGCCCTAGCTGTTTATTTTAGTCATTGGTTTTATTAATAAAATGAAGCATTATTTCCACTGCATCTCTGTATCTATGGCTATATGTGTATTCTGTTGCATTCCTACATAAATCTGGATCAGTGGTATCATAGTTATCTGATCTTTCTCTGTTTTTCTTTTCATACCCCCAACGGGACCAGGGTATAAGGAGTTCAACCTCGCAAACCCCAACAACCCCCCATGGCAGAAGGAAAGAAAGATGAGGGAGAAGGAGATCCTATCAAAATATTTCTTGAGGTGGCCCTCGAGAAACAAAGGAATGCGATGATGGATAAATTTGCCCAGATCCTTCAACGACTGCCCACCGACGACACATCTACATCCAGCACGTCCACCAACAGGTCCGTGACATCCTGGACAAATCTAATACCAAGCTCCCCCCCCTCCCCCCCCCCCCCCGAGGGAGGAACTTAACACAATGGAGACTATTGCTTCATATGGAGGGAGGAATGATCCAGGTGGATATTGGTGGACATCCACCTATTCCATTTGGACCCGCAACATCAATTCTTTCAGTCTTCACTATGAGTAGAACTTACCATTTTTAGCAGGGTTTCGAGTCCTCCACTCCTAGAGCTGTTTTGGGGACTTAATGATCCAAGTGGATATTGGTGGCCACCCACCGATTCCATTTGAATCCCCACCATCATGTCTTTCAGTTTCTAAGTTTCAGCACAACTTACTATTTTTAGCAATTTTTCGGGTTTTGAACTTCCAGAGCCATTTTGAGGCCCTAAACAACGCCCATGTTACTCACTCAAAAGTTGTATTCCTCGAACAGATATTTCTAACGAGCTATTGAGCGCGTCAAATGGAGATTAGGTTCCAAAGTTACATGCCTAGGAAGTTGAAACACCAACTTACCGAGACGAGTCGCACAGTTTTGGCACTTCATCTCCTAAGGTTAGGTTTTTGGACGTTTCGGGTTTTACATTTTTTCTCAACAATAAATAGGCCTTCAAGCCTCATTGCAACAAAATTTAGGGGCTAGTAGTGGACACATCTCTTCTCAGAGATAAGCGCTACCAGTGCCCTAACTCGCTTATTCCCATCATTTCAGTTATGTAACACAGTGGGGAGGCTTGTAGCCATCATATCTTCTCAGAGATACAATACCAGTGCCCCCGCTCACTCATTTCCATTATGTTTCATTGTAATATAGTTCAGAGGCCTGTAGCCACCACATCTCTTCTCAGAGATGTGCCTACCAACACCCTAGTTGTTTATTTTAGTCATTGATTTTATTAATAAAATGAAGCATTATTTCCGTTGCAACTTTGTATCTATGGCTATATGTGCATTCTGTTGCGTTCCTGCATAAATACGGATCAACTTCATGAGAAAATGGTCGCGGTAAAATTCCCATGTTATAAGATTATTTGAAAAAAATGTGTCACATATTTTTTTTGGCAATGAACTGTGGCCATTCCTTTAGGGTTTGAACGCCAAATCCTAAAGTCATAGAGCTAACCCTAGGGTTTGTTGTCCAAATCCTATAAGAATGGCTCCAGTGAGTTGTCAGAAGGAATGTGTAACACATTTTCCTCAAATGTTGCTACAACATGGAAAAAAAGATGCTGGTTTTTTTTTCCACGCTGTGTAATTCTATTCTCACTGATTTTCCAAGTAATTTAGTTGGATTCAAAAATGAAAAATACTACTAAACTTAACATGACGGTGACTGCACCCTTATTGACACCGAAAAGAGAAACTACTCAGCCCAATTTCTTTCACTTTGGCTTCTTCTTCACAAGTTCAACACAATAGATTGTGCTGGCCATAGAGGCCTGTCATTTCGGCGCTCTCGACGTTACAGAGACCTGTCATTTCAGCTCTCGACGTTACAGATTTAAATTTACAGGGTTATCATTACAAGAAGGGATGGACAGTGAATTACCCTAACCTCATATCGCGTTTTATAACTTTCGAATAACTTTCGATCATTTAACCAGCTAAATCTGTAATAATCAAGCAGAACCCTGAAATTTGGCATATTGTAGCTTGTTGAACCTCCAAAACCAGTCCTTCTGCTGACTGTGTAATATACAAGCCGCTTGAATTCTGTTTCTCAGTCTTTGTTTTCTGAAAATTCTTGTTTCAATCCTTCGTTGCGCCAACTTCAATTGATCACGTATTCTTGCAGATGATGTACACCAACGACAGAATTTTCTTTAAGTTTTAGGTGTTTTGTATTTCAATTGATCACGTATTCTTGCAGATGATGTACACCAACAAAAGAATTTTCTTTAAGTTTTAGGGGTTTTTTATTTCATTTCTAGCCGTGTTACTCTATATTGTGAAACAAATCCAATTTGAAAAAAAAATCATTTTTTTCATGATGAAACGATCATGGTGGTTGTTTATATCAGACATTATACAGCAGGGTTATCTTTCTATCTAGGAACTCCTGATAGTAGTTTACTTTTGAAATTCCACAAGATTACGCTTCTATCATGGAACTTTTGGGTGGTTGTTTCCACATATATGTGGAATTAACATTCAAATTCTATTTTGGAACTTCTATCAATATTTTGGGATTTCTCTTTTGATATGTTAAGTAATGCATGATAAGCCATCTTAGATATAAGCTAATCACGCTATATAATTGAGACATTAAAATTTATATATATATATATATATAATAGAATGTGAATATTTAAACGTTATATAAAATAAATAATTTATATTAATTTTTTTTTGTTATTTTAACTTTTAATTACTATTTTTTTAAACATATAGAAATATATATTTATATATTTTATTATATACAATATTTAATTAATTTTTTATATGCAGAAATATATGAAAAGAAATGATAAAAACATTTGATTTTCTAAACAAATTTCTAGTTAAGTGAAGTTTATATTATTAATTTTTCAGCACAGGAATTATATGTATTTATTAGAAAATCACTAAATATATTTCGAGGACGGCATCATGAATATGAACAATAAACCAAGACAGTCCGGACCTTATTCGCCTTGGACTCTGCTACGGAGGACATTAAGGCGGAACGTGATGTGCTTTATTCCCACCGTGACGTTATTTTTAGGAATATTTTCAATGACCTTACATTTTTTAGATGTAAAATTAAAACTGATGATTGTGGATATTTTGAGTTTTACATATGAAAAACTACACTACACAAATCTCCAATCTGATCTTAGATCTTATTTTCTATCATTTAGTAGCTATAACTCCAGAGTAATCAATGTAAGAAGTGAAATTAATGATGAAAAACTGAATATTAGCAAAATGGCTCTCCAGGTGAAAACCTGGAGAGTGTACGAACACTCACACAATCTGATACGGACAATCAAGATAATAGCCTAGTACATATAGACATTCTTACAATCGGGTGGTTTGAACTACTCCCTAAATATTAGGATCTGAGATCTAGAATTAGAATCTCGATTCTATCATAACTGAACTTTCTCCATTAATTCTAACACTCCCCCTTAATGGAGAAAGGGTACTGAACAATAACATATGCCTGCTGGTCTAGTCTCAGCTAGGCTTACAATGGTAAAAGACATAAAAAAACTTGGTAACAGAGTTTTCATCTTACTTTTTATGCTTCTGAGACCATATTTGTTCATTAGTGGATGAGGCTTCATCTTCACTTTCTTTGCCATGAGATAGTGATGTATCTTCACCTCATTTCTTCTCTTGTGAAGGAAAACTTGAATTCTTGTTTTCATCCTTCTCATAATTATGGCAGGGTGGATAAGAGAATTTTCCTTCTCACTATTTTCGCTGTCAATCATCTGAACATCAGCGATGATATATTCACCATTGATTACAACAATTTCTATGTTAATTTCATAAAGACATGATGTTTCAGGCCATGCTTCAAGAAACTTCAATTCTTCTTCAAAATTCATTGTTGTTTCTTGCCTACCAATATCTGCACAAAAAACAATGTTAGATTTATATAGATGATCACAATTACTTTCATCTTCCTGCTCCTTCAGGAGAGCTTTCATTTGACCATCTCTCCCTACTTTATCCCTTTCTGCTGACATAATTATGCTTTCATCTAGTTCTGTTGCTACAAGCATATTCTGCATTTGATCTGTATGTGAAGATAGGTCTTCCTTCTCACCAAACAATAATTCATCAATTTGATGTTTTTCAATCATCAAATTAATCCACTCATCATGAGATATATAAGTCTCATCAAACTTGATTTCTGCATCGAGAAAACTTTCAGGTTCTACATCAGGAAAACTGTCAGGTTCTACAATAATGGATGTGTTTTCATCATTACAAGTTTCAATTATAAATACACATGCATCACCCATCATTTCATCTTCAGTTTCACAATAAAATATGGGATCATTATCAAGAGCAATATCTTCAGAATCATTGCCCTTATTCAAATAGTATTTCATCTCTAAAACATCCCATAAAAACTTTGTACTAGGAATCTCTCCATATTCATATATTATGCTGAATATGATGTTATCATCTACTACAAATGTTATAAGACTTAATGCTATTTTTCTCCACTATCATTAATAACATCTTCAACATAATCCAGTAAGTTTAACTTCCATAGTACTATTTTTATTTCATTTTCCCAGCTTTCATAATTCATAACTGAAAAAGATGGTAAATCTGTCATTAACCATTTAATAATTTCACCAAATTCCAAATTTGCACCTTGATCAGCAGCTGGTCCATTACCGTCAACCTGAAACAAATCAAAAAATTCTGCAACACAATATTTTTCACTTCTCCGTTGATGCTTTCTCCTAAAATTTCTTCCAGAATTTTTCAATTTACTTTGACGACCAATTTTCTCATTCTATTTTCTCCCTTGCAAAAACACTATTTCCACTCCAGTGTTAACCTACACATGCACCATAGCTTCTCACGCTCCTCCTGTCTGAGGGCTGAGACAACACCGAAGCCTCAATGGCAGCGTCGGCTCTCAGTCCCAGAGCCTCAATGCATTGAACGCAAGCTCACCACACAAACGTGAACACAGTCGGTCAACTTCCACATGTCAGCGTTCCTCTGTACGTCGAGGAGACCTCGATCTCATGGACAGAAAGAGTTCCTCTGCACGTTGAAGAGACTTCGATCTCTTAGATAGATCTGCTCTCACCTTGCAATAGATCGGTGGGAGGTGCAGATCCACTCCTCATTCCAACAGTGCAGGTGGCATCTTCCTTGGCTAGATCCACAGCTCTACCAGTCGCACCTCCTTCTTAGGCCACTGTTGCAGATGGAGAAACTCTCCCAACACTCCTTCACGCACGTAGATCTCAGGTGTACAAGGTATATACACTGTTCCTTCAGTCAGTCTTCGTGCCCCTTGATAGACTCGTCGTACGATAGTCAACACAATTGCAGAGTGCCTTGCAGTCACATTGGGGTGGCCCACAATTCACATCAGGTTCTTGACTAGACTTCACAACTAAAAAACGTTGGTAGTGCAAGTTTGCATGGTTGGGCAATGAGCTCTTTGACGTTAAAGGTGAAGGGGTCTGAACAAGTTCTAGCTACATCTTCTAATTCTGTTGTGGCTTCCGCACACCAAGTAACCATGTCTTCTAAGAACTAAGCATTTATTTTCAGATTTGCAAACGCTGACAATTCTATGGCAACACAGCCTCCACAGTGTGGCTGCAAAACTCCAAGCGTGAGCCCTTTGGGTTTCTTCGCTGATCAATGCCATAGCCTCCTGTGTAAACTCCGTCCCAAATAATGCCTTTCACCTTGATTTGACAAAATGCATCCCCAAAAAAAAATGCCAATCAAAGGGCATCAAAAATTGTGTATCCGAACTCAAGATCTCTTGATTCCTTCTATGGAAGTGCTGTGGGTAGATCCACAACACAATTTGATCCATAGAGGTGCGAATAGGCAGAAGTGCGGATAATTTCGATGCGTAAGTAGAGTAAATATTATTCGATTTGATTTGAAATAGAAGTGGAAGTGTAGAGTTGCAAACTGCCAATTGTAGTCGTTGTGCGATACATGCTAACGATCAGTTTAGTTACCAGAATTAGCCAGCATGGCTCCTAAACGCAAGCTCGGCCTCCAATATTGCAAACTTCAATAAATCACAAACTTCCTCTGTGCACTCGGATCCGCAACTCAAATTCACCAGGATCGCAACTCAGATTCAAGTACTACCTCCTGCCAGTCACCACAATTCCTGCAAACAAGATCTCTAATCTGCTTGCAGTCACCAATCAAACACTTTAGGGTTCACAGGATCGATGCACCACTCTTGAATTATATGCTACGCTGGCTGATCTCAGATGTTGCTCCAACACACATGAAGGACGTGACGCAATCATCTCCAGTAGAAAAAAAAATTTGCTCCAACAATCTAATCGAATCTTGCATGCAATCAAGAGTTTGATCCACTTCAGATCTGCAGAGATCCTTTCACGCAACACCCTTCACAGCAACATTGTGAAAAGAAAAAACACAGACTTATTCAACCTCGCAACATGGAGGAAACCTCTTCCAACGAACAAGATCGCAACACAATTGAGAAATGCATGACAACTTCACTGTCAGCAAACAATTCGGGCAATTGGCCTTCTCACGGCCAACAATCATCCTTCTCTGCTCGTTAGAATAAATACCTTCACGGCCTTCACGCAGCGTCCAATAACAAGGGATAGTGCCTCCATGTTGGTTAATGATTTCATGAAAACAACACAGCTGCATGTTGGCTTCCATGTCCTCCACTGATCAGTAGGAACAATGCTCCACTTCAAAGCATTGTTCCAGGAGCAGCTAACAACAGCATTCGTCACACAGGATCTTGGCCTCCCAACGCATAGATCTCTGATCTTGTGCGCTCTAATACCATGATAAAAAACTGAATATTAGCAAAATGGCTCTCTAGGTGAAATCTCTAGGTGAAATCTGGAGAGTGTACAAACACTTACACAATCTAATACATACAATCAAGAGAACAACCTAGTACATATAGGCTTTCTCACAATCAGGTGGTTTGAACATTAGGATCTGAGATCTAGAATTAGAATCTCAATCCTATCCTAACTGAACTTTCTCCATTAATTCTAACAATTAATCTGATACCAAATGAATTAAAAAAACATATGAGAGTTGAGTGGGAGTTTCCAAACCAAAAAAATACCTTTTAAACCAGAAAAAATTCCAACTCTTGTACAAACAATCGGATATCTATATATTTTGTAAACTGCCAAAAATATTATTGGCAACCTGAATACAAAATAATGAAAAATATTTAACACTACTGGGCCAATTTTCAGTATATTTAAAATTATAAAATTTAAACAAATTCTAACTTAAATAAATAAATTATGGAGAATATTGTGAGAGCTAGCTTTATAAGGGGCTAGATAAACTGTATGCTACACATGTTTTAAAAAAGGCTTAGAAAAAAACTTAAATTCCAAAAAACCATATATTTGAATCCTACACATGTTTTAAAAAGCATAGAAAAAGACTTAAATAACAATAAGAACCATATTTCAATTGGATATGACTCTATGTAAAGATGTTGTATTTAGTAAAATAAGCAAATAACATACATGTAAATTGGAAAACATTATGTCTAATTTACTTATACTTATACTTATACTTATATATAAAGTCTTCGGAACCATTTTCAAAATTACATCAGAAAATATATAAAATTTAGTTATTTAACAATAACTACGCAATTGAAATTTAAAAACAAAATAAAATGAAAAGAATGATACATTGAAGTTTATTCAAGGTATGCAGCAAGTTTTAAATACTAAGGAATTTTTTAGAGGCGTTTTTGTATATTGAGCCGATGGATATTAGTAATTACTTTAGTTTGATTGGAAAATTGGTCTGTAAATAAGAGATAATAAGAAATAGCATGTTATGTTAGTAAATTAAGTAAGAATGTAAGATTAGTTTAGATCGGGATATTATGTCAGTAAATTAAGCAAGTTTTAAATACTAAGGATTTTTTAGAGGCATTGAGTGGATGGATATTAGTAATTACTTTAGTTTGATTGGAAAATTGGTATGTAAATAAGAGATAATAAGAAATAGTATGTTATGTTAGTAAATTAAGTAAGAATGTAAGATTAGTTTAGATCGGGATATTATGTCAGTAAATTAAGCAAGTTTTAAATACCAAGGATTATTTTAGAGGCGTTTTTGTATATTGAGTGGATGGATATTACTAATTACTTTAGTTTGATTGGAAAATTGGTAGGTAAATAAGAGATAATAAGAAATAGTATGTTATGTTAGTAAATTAAGTAAGAATTTAAGATTAGTTTAGATCTCGATATTATGTCAGTAATTAAGCAAGTTTTAAATACTAAGGATTTTTTAGAGGCGTTTTTGTATATTGAGTGGATGGATATTAGTAATTACTTTAGTTTGATTGGAAAATTGGTATGTAAATAAGAGATAATAAGAAATAGTATCTTATGTCAGTAAATTAAGTAAGAATGTAAGACTAATTAAGATTCATTTTAATTATGGATTTATTAAGAGGCATTAAATATCTTTTTACTTTAAAACGAGTCTTGCATATCAAAGAGATTTGATCCCTCTTAGCTCTTGGTAGATCTGGATTTAAGATGGTTCTAGGTTGGTTTAATTTCTCCCTTTAAATTGGTTACATTCTACATTAATACTATGGATCAATACCATGGGTTTTCAATATGATGGGTCAATACCATGGGCCATTTTTATTTTTATTCTTATTTTTTATAGGGTTACTTGTTTAGTTTATTTATAGTTTTATTTATTTACCATATCTCTAGAGTCGGCTAAAGATTAGTTTGTCATTTAGGTATCCATAAGGGTTTATGTCGACGTTATTTAAAAAAAAAGGTATGGTAAATAAATAGAAATATAAATAAACCATAGGTATGGAAAATAAATAAAACCTCTTTTTATATTTACTCCACAAACCTCTTTATATTTACTAACTATAAAAGAGAGGTTTTATTTAGGTGAAGCCTATGTATCCAATACCATGGGCAAAATTATTATTAATACCATGCAAAAAAAATTTATTAACCCTAATATTAATATTAAAATATTATTCTTATTATTATTCTTATTCTTATTATTATTATTATTATTATTAAATCTAGTATTCATATTAAGATATTATAATATTAATATTTTTAAATTTCATAATTTTGAATTAATACAACATTGAATTTTTTATTATTATAATATATATTAATATATCATGGTACAACCACAAGAGAGGTGAAGAAGGTTGGATTTCGAGTAAAGAACCTCTACAAATTGGATGTACAATACAATGTTTCCTTGAGTATGAATGTAGAGAAAGTGGTGGGCCGAGATATTAGTGAGTTATGGCATAGAAGGTTGGGACATCTACACCATAGAGATTTTAATATCATGCATTATATTTATACAGGACTTCCAAAGGTGCACTTGAGCAACGAGATACATGAAAAGGGTGTACATTGGAGAAGTATACCATATCCACATTTCACGATAAGGAAAGTCGAGCAAAGGTAGTCCTTGAGAGAGCTAACTGAAATATGTGTGGACTGTTCTTGATAACTTCCATAGCAAAACATAGGTATTATGTGATATTTTTAGATGATTTTTCACGCAAGTGTTGGATTTTCTTCATGCAAAAGAAATATCAAACATTCTAAAAGTTTTATGAGTTCAAGGAACTTGTTGAGAAATATACATGGAAGAAGGTGAAGGCTCTAAGGAGGGACAATGGAGGAGAATATGTCTCTAACTAATTCAAGAAATCTTGTGATTCAAAAGGAATTTGAATGGAATTGCTAGCACCTCATAACCCACAACGGAATGGGGTTGAAAAAAGGAAGAACATAATTATTGTGGGAGAACCACGACTTATGTTTCATGATCAGGGCCTACCATTGCATCTATGGATGGAATCATAAAATACAACAATATTTGTGTAGAGTAGAAGTCCTCATAAGATTATTGAGATGAGTATACTAGAGGAATAATTTTCAGGTAAGAGAGAAGATGTGTCACATTTTAAATTTTTTGGTCGATTATTTTATTTCCATGTGACCAAAGTGTTGAAGTTTGCAACAAGAAATAGTGAAATTGACATCTAGAAACAACAAGAAACACCTACACTAAGTGCAGAACAGGAGGTCAAGCCTACACTAAGGTGGAACTAGGAGGTCCAAACAGCACCTACACTAGTGTGGGTTAAATTTTGTGCACGTCTATTTTAGCTATCCCTTAGTTAAGATGGACAATAAAATGTAATCTAATCTCAAAATAGCTTGTAATAGTTAACTGAGTGTGATAAACTCAGTTAACTCAGGAATTTTGAGTTTAGGGTAGTTTGTGAGTGTTATAGGTAAATTTGGACACCATTCCCAATGACCTGGTAAACTGGTCATCATCTCCAGGACCAATAAATAAGGGTCTATCATCCCCTATCATTTCAGTTGTTATACACCCTAAGACAAATAACAACACAAATCATCCATGACTTTCATCTGCAAAGGTTTCCAAGATTTCAAGTTTATAATATATCATATGAGATCTCGTCAACGTTGCCTCTAAAGGGACTAAGTGCGTTGCATATGCAAGTAACCCCATTCAAGGGTGCTCTGCAAAGCACTCCCCGACATTCAAGGGTGTGTTGGTCACATTGGGAGTGAAATTCTCATTGTTCTGGAATCTCCACTTGGCGAGTGCCTTCTAGAAGAGTTCACATGTGTCAAACTTCGAATCCATGTTTCCATTTGACATCTACAAGATTGGGAACATGTTTTGACTATTATTGGAAAGTCATTGATTGTAAAACTAACTTTAGCTCCTCTATAAATTGAGCATAGATCTTAGTGTTTGAGAAGGAAGAATTTGAGTAGAGAAATTTTGGTGGAATTTCAATTGAGGAATTGATTTGAGTGAAATGTTTTTGGAGAGATGTGCATTGTGATGAGGCTGGAATGCTCTTGGAGATGGTGACACTAAATCAATCACTAGGTTGTAACCTCCCCTTCTATCCATTAATAAATATTGTTGCCTACTTTCCCACATATGTATATGCATAAGCTTATGTATTTCATATTATGAATTCTTACTTGATGCATATGGTTCATGTTTTATTGATTTAGTTGAATTACTTGAATTAAAGTCTATATTATTGCTATCTTTTGTTTTTTAGTGTTCATCTTTGCAGATAATATTTTGGCAACTTAGTTCAGATTTGAAGCTATAGCAAGAGCGACAGAAGGAGAATAGGAAGCGCTTGGACTCCAAGTATGTTCTTTGATCTGTTCTATGTGTTTATTTATAGTTAGGAAAAGTAGTTGCAAAGTCTTTAACTTTTTGTTCTAGATGAGCACTACATCTAGGGAAGAATGTTTTATCCATAATCCATAATTCCACATAACAAATTGGTGACTCTGCTGAGGAGTTTATCCTTCATCCTTTGTGTATTTTCCTATGATTTTCTCTGTTTATTCACCTAGTAGCATTTACTCGGAAATATTATTCTTTTTGAAATCCAAATTTGCATTAGAATTGTGTTAAACAGTTGTATTTTTGTTTATACACTATGCCCAATGCACTATTGGATAGGACACAGTGCTTTGCATAGCACTGTCTCCCTTTCAAACCTGCGTTGCAATGCACTATCTCTTTTAGAGACTACATTGCCTCCTGAAACCATACAAATTCCATTGAATTTTTCATTGTAATTTTTTTTTAGTTTGTTTTTTTATGTGTTTTAAAGAGCCTAATACCTCATATTGACCAGCGACCTTACCTACTTCTTCCTCCTTTGAAAGAAAATTTTGTTCGATATTTTTTTAAATCATTTTTCTTTAGAATTGATGAATTGATTTCAAAGTAGTTTGATTGCTACATTAAGTCCATTTGCATTTGAAAACTAAATTTTCATAAATTCTTCATTTCTTGATAGGATAAATTGTTGTTTAATTCCTCATTTTTCCTTCAAAAGAGAAACTATTGTTTAAATTATTCATTTCTCGAAAGTAAAAGGCATTTGTTTTCATTGATTTGGTGCACTTAGTTTCTTTTCTGCATTCATAACATTAAAGGAACTAAAAATAAAAACCTACATGTGCATGTAGTGGATTGTGTATTTTGAAAAAATAATGATTAAGAAAGTTGCATTTAGTTTGTGCTCTTTGATCTGTTTGCTCTCAAATTGATTGCTCTTTTCATCTAGTAGTTAGGATTTTCATTGAAAAACTAAAATTGAAAGATTGCTTATCATTTTAGCTTGCATTTTAGGAATTTCCAACACATCATCGCGATTAACCTTGAAAAGAAAATTTATAAACAATATCAGCTTAAAATTTATCTGAATTTACCAAACAAAGCATTAGAACCATAACGATAACATTTAGAAGGTCTCGGCTAGAGACATATTCCGACGTCGTAAAACATAGTAGTTGTCGTTAACTTGTCTGTGATACATTTTAGGTGTGATACCTCGCTCCATGTATGTAAGTATATCGTAGCTCGTCCATGTACATTCGGGTATATCGGGTGGTGTTACAGTACAAAAAGTATAAAGGGGCACTCTCACTGTGTGGTTTCACATCAGGCAGCACTAATACGGACTTGGGCCTCCACATATATTTGGGTATATTTTGGAGGAAAAATTTAGGTTGCTATCCATCCATAGTGAACTGAGTCGGCCGCCTTGTAAATTTTTTTAAACTGAACACAACATTCAGGGAGATTGCTTGCCCGTACTTCTTGGTTCGCCGGGAGGTATTCTGCAGTTCACAGTTGGTAAACCTTTTGCCTAGCAATACCCTTTTATTTTTTTTATTTTTTTTTGGTTAAAATAAATCATTAATTGTGGAAGAACAAAATCCTTTCCCCCGTTGCTCGTGTATATTAGAATTAAAACCACCTTTACCACCAGAAGTTACTCCAGGTCGGTGATGGAGACAACACTCTATCGAATCAAGTACTATTTGTACCTCTGCTGAAACATCATCTTCCCATATACCAAAGTTAGCTCAAGTTGTTTCTACATATCTGGGATTTGTCTAGAGTTGCAGTTTAAATTAGCTAACCAATGATCCAATCAACTATGCTCCTTGGTGGTCGGTGATACCTCACAAATTACCCTCAGATATTTGTAAGTTCAATGGAAACCCTGGGGAAGACCCATTGACTCATGTCATGAATTATAATTTATGGTGTTCATCAAATTCCCTAAATGATGATTTTTTTTTATTACGTCTTTTCCAGTGTACACTCACGGGTCCGACTGCAAAATGGTATATTGAGTTACCTAGAGCTTCTTTTGATAATTTCATTTCCCTAGCTACTATATTTTTGACTCACTTCTAGTTACCCATATGATATGAAACTGGAATAGAAATGTTGACCAATTTCAAATAGACTAATGCTACTGACATTTCTGATCATATTCATGAGTAGCGTCATTATCGTAGAATGGTTAAGACAATTGTTCCAGATCAACTCCTTGCTAAGTGGTTCATTAAGTCCCTGTTACCATATATAACTGAGGATGTGGCTAAGGGTGGCGTCGTTACAGAAGAGAAACTTATCGCTCATGCCAAATATTTAGACTTGATTTATACTCAGTCTGGCATGCTCTATGAAAAATTCCTAACGCGTCGAGATATAATTTTACTATTCCTCCTCAATTAAAGGACTCTCATGACAGATATGGTTGGATTGGAACTGCAAGCACACATCATACTACTGTATCTGATCTTGTACCTTCTTTTGAAATTAATGTCGTGTCGTTTGACAAGGGAAAAAGTGACAAGAAACTCGAAAGTAAGAAAAAGGGGAAATGTAAGAAAAATAAAACTTCTAACCCGCAGGAAAGGTCATCTAATCAATCATCTGGACCTAGAAAACCTTGTTATCCATGCATAATCTATAATGAGGAACACTTTTTTTCGGGATTTTCCTCACCATGTTGAAGTCTTAAAGATCATTAAGACTTCAAATGTGTCAGCTATGTTGACAAATCCGTTTCCGAATCCGGACACTAATTTGGTTGCTACGGATCAAAATTCTAGTTCCCAAATGCTAATGTTATCTGTCGCAAAACCTTCAACAAATATTTTGGTGTCAACGCGTAATAAATATTATGGTAGTCAAGCCACTAATCAACCTACTACCTTGACTACGAAATCCGTCTACATAATCAGTACCGCCTATTTTTATTCCTGAATTGACAATCAAGCCACCAAAGCAAGTAATTCATAAATTGACATATAATCCTTGAGCAAGAGATGCTCAAAATTATAATATAGTTCAAGATTTGGCTCAATCACCTTCAGCTATGTCTGCTCTTGAGGTATTACAAAATTGTCCCTCCCAAAAATAGGCTTTATTGTCGGTTATTGGTGGAATTGATCTAACTAATTCTAATATTTTCATCTTTAATCATACGGGCTATGTGCCACAACTACCAGTAGAATTGGAATTCTCCATACAAGTAAATGTTCTCAATCACCTTGTTCATCGTACTATTATTGATGAGGGAGCATCTACATGTATCATGTCTCTAAATTGTTGAAATTCACTTGGCTCACCGCGCTTATCACAATCATCAATGACGTTGAAGGCCTTTGATGGACATACATATAAGCCTTGTGCTATTATTAATAACCTGCATGTTGAACTAGGGGGGAAAGTAGTGAATTTTGATGTTGAGGTTGTTGACGGACCCCGTGATTATAATATTCTACTTGGAAGGCCATGGGTATATGCAATGACTGCAATTGTTTCTACATATTTTAGAATTATTTCCTTTCCATATAAAGGTACTATCACAGTCATTAATTAGCTATCCTTTTTTGCCTCCACTTGGTAGGTAACTGGAAGTGTTCCGTTCATTCACACACCCTAACAAGCACTTCAGAACATTGGTGTAGGACTGTTAAAGGATTCCACTCTTATGGGAACCTTTGCATTACCGGTTCCTGTGACATCGGCAGAAATTGCAAGTATAGAGACCTGCTACATGATGTCTTCCACTCCATCTGGCTTAAGGGAGAGTACGAATGATTCTGAAATTGTTACGTTGGATGAGTTTCTGCCACCCATCCCTAATGAGTTGGCATAAGAATCAATTTATCTGGCTTGGGTGGCGAATTCAAAATCAGTGTCGCCAGTTGTTTGGGTTAATCGTTCCTTAGAATTTGGTACTCCATCTGATCCATTTTCCTCAATTTTCTTGACAGATGAGAATATTTTGGAAGCCATGATGACAGAAGGAGAACCATGGGAAGATTATCATCATCATTTCCATCCTCATGATTATGAAGAAAAGCATCTTAGTGAACTATATCACCCATCAATTGAAAAATTCTTTTTGAATTCTTTACCTATTAATGCAATCGATTTCAAGTGAAATCTGTCAAATTTTTAAGAAACAATTTCTATCGATATTTTGACCAAGCCTGGTGTTGTAGAAAACATTCATGTCGGTGTATCTTGTTCTCCATCAGAACTTGAATCATATTTCTCTCTATTTCATGAATTTTGTGATCTATTTTCTTAGTCTTACGAGGAAATTCCAGGAATAGATACTAGTATTGTTGAACACACTATTAATATGTATCCTGATGTCAAACTGGTGCGTCAACGGCTTTGTCCTGTTCATCCAAAGAAAGCCACTGCCATCAAAGTAGAATTTGAAAAACTTTTGCGTGCTGGTTTCATTTACCCTATTCCTCTAATTGAGTGGGTTTCCAATATCGTTCCTGTCATGAAAAAAACAAGGAACCATTAGAGTGTGTGTCGATTATCAAGATGTCAATCTTGCTTGTCCAAAAGACAACTATTCTAATCCCTTTATCAACCAGATTATTGATGATTGTGCTGCATGTGAAATATTTTCATTCATGGATGGATTTTCTGGCTACAATCAAATCAATATCTGCCCATAGGATCAACATAAGACAACATTTATCTATCCCTGGGGTACATTCGCTTATAGGAAACTAAATTTTGGTTTAAAGAATGTTGGGGTAACCTTTCAGAGAGCAACGGACTATGCTTTCAATGACATCAAGAACATTGTTCAACCTTATCTAGATGATTTACCCGCACATTCACGAAAAAGAAATGATCACCCAATGAATTTGAGAGCCATCTTCTTATGTTGTCGACACTACAAAATATGCCTCAATACACATAAATGTGTGTTTTGTGTTCGTTCTGGTCATTTGCTTGGATTCATAGTCTCAAAATAAGGAATTAGAATCGACCCATTGAAGGTTTAAACCATTCTTTATTTTCCTGCACCATCAAATTTACTTCAGATATAGAAAATTGAAGGACAGACTAACTTCCTAAGAAGGTTCATCCCAAACTATGTTGAAATGGCTAAAGGATTTACTTAACTCTTGAAGAAGGGGGTTCCCTTCCATTGGGACCAATTTGTGCAAGCTTCTTTTGATGCTGTCAAGGATACTCTTGTCCGAGTGTCATTAATGTATCCCACTAATTATCAAAATTATTATTTCCTATATATCATCACGGTTGAAACGACCATTGCTATGGTTTTGGTCCAAGTAGAAGATGGAATTGAACATATGATCTATTATTTGAGTCGTAATCTCAATGATACGAAAGTTAGGTATTCATATATAGAAAATATTGCCTTGGTAGCTATTCAAGATGTCCAAACATTTTGTCACTATATCCTGCTCCGAAAGACCACTGTCGTTTCGGATTGCAACCCCATGAATTGTATCTTATTGCGTCAATTGCTGGGGGGGGTGGGGTATTTAAAATGGATTGTCATTTTGTAGGAGTTTGATTTGGAATTCATCAAATCTAAGTCAAAGAGTCTTTAGTTTTGGCTGAGCTTCTCTGTGACCTTCCCTCTGATAGTACTTCAACTACATCGGAACCATCAATTCCTGACGAGTCTCTGTTTCTGATTGGATCATCTGATCCTTGATATGGAGATTTCATCAGTTATCTCCAAACTCGAAATTTTTGACCTAATACCTCTCACTCTGAATAGCGATGTATTCGATACCAAGCCAAAGGTTATCTGATCGTCGATGATACACTTTATCTTCGTGGTGTCGATACCATTTTTAGGAGGTGTCTCACTCATGAGGAGGCCGAAAAGGTTTGAAATGATTATCAGGCTGGGGCTTGTGTGGAAATTTATCTGGATACGCTACTGCGTAGAAGATACTCTGCACCGGTTACTTTTGGCCTACAATATTTCACGACTGCATCCTCCCGGTCATAAGTTGTCAAGCGTGCCAAAATTTTTATTGTAAAATCTGCAAACTGTGAGCACCAATTCATAATATTGTCTCTACGGGACCATTTTTGAAATGGGGTATTGACTTCATGACCTGTAACCCTCGTTTGTCCGGGGCGCATGGTTATATTATTTTCGTAGTTGACCACTTTACCAAATGGGCCGAAATTATGCCTAGATTCAACAACACAACACAAACAATTGCATTGTTTTTCTTTAATCATGTTAATGCATGGTTTGGGGTCCCGTAAGCTATAGTTATAGATCATGGGAAGCATTTTCACAACCACATGATGACTGAATTAATTGCCAAGTTAGGATTTTTACATGATAATTCTACTCATTATCCACAATCAAATGGACAAGTTGAGGCTATCAACAAGATTCTTAAACATATTCTTCAACAAATGATAGGAGTTCTTAAAAGAAACTTTCATTTGATCTTGTACTTGGCCTTGTGTGCATACCAAACCTGGGTGAGAAATGCAACCATATTTACTCCCTTTCAATTGTTATATGGTCCGGAAGCTACCTTGCCAATCCAATGTGAAATATCATCATTAAAACTTGCAATAGACTTGTTACTTGACACCTCAGAAGAAGAAGCGCATCTTTTTAACCTCATTCATCTTGATGAAACACGTCGTGAAGCCCAATTGGTCAATGAAGTGCATAAGAGACGTATAAAGGTGCAATACGACAAAAATGTCTAGCCTCGCATGTTCTCAGAGGGCGACTTGGTCTTGCTTTATGATCAAGAAGTTGATGTAATAGGTACAGGAAAATTTGAGCCATTATGGCATGGCCCCTATATTGTCAAAAGAGTTCTTGCTAACGGTGCCTATGACTTAGTTGATTATGATGGAATTCCATTGGCGCAGCCCAGAAATGGGTTGTATCTGAAACGTTACTATGCTTAATCATGAGCGTAGTAATTTTTTGTATTATATTGTATATATATGTTGTTGATTTTCATTCACTGTCTTAGTTTGTTTTTAGAGTTTTCTTGATGTTAGTAATCCACTTTACATTTCATCGCATATGTCTGAATCTTCAGAACTATTTGTTGGATATGTTGATGGTGCAAGTCGTAGAACGCATAATCTACCCTTTGTAGTGTGGGCCATTTTCACTCCAAACGGTGAGTTAGTAAGTTTTCAAGGGATTTGTATTGGTAGATCGACGAACAATATCGTTGAGTATAGCGCGTTGATCGAACATCTCTCTGATGCAATTTCATTTTGTATTAACCGTATTATCATAAGGTTAGAATCACAACTTGTGGTGTTACAACTTACTAGTGTTTATACTATTAGAAATCCAACACTTCATAGATTGTTCCTAAGAGTTCAAATTTTGGAAAGACACTTTGATTTTATCTAATATCAACAAATTTCAAAAAATTTGAACACATTGACTGATTCTTTAGCTAATCAAGTATTAGACAAACATTTGCAACACATGTAAAGAAAACATTCATATCATTGAATAGGATTGCACAATAAACATAAGAAAAACACTAACATAAAATAGATAGATAGTTATAGGTTTTTACAAAAATTTGTGCAAGACACATTGGTCATCTGACCTCAAAATGTATGCAATATGTCAAAAGTAAACTAGTGGTTCTCATGGTAACATGCTATAGATCTAGCTATCCTACATAGTAACTGCATCCAATGGTTAGGAACACCTATAGTGTGACGTTGCAGTCACATAGGTAACTCTTCGATCTAGAAATCTGGAATCCTGAAGGTCAAACCCTCTACGTGTTGTCGAAGCTCAACCAGAGTCTCAGCCATATCAAGATGCTAAAGGACTGCTCTCCTAACAATGCTCTCTGCTAGCTCATCTACTACATGCTCTGGTTCCTCCACTGGTTGAACTCGACCAACATCTGCATTACATCAAACATTTAGTTTAGTCTTGGGAAAACATCAAAAATACAAAAACATTGTATAAACATTAGGAAAATAAAAAACATGGTCAAAACATTCTTACCCATTGCACCCCACTGAGCACCTTCTGGTAAAGCTAAATCTGGATCTCCTCCAAAATCAACACCTGTGTATGCATACGCATCGATGGCGACAATATGTTGCCGAAACTAGGAGAAGAACACAGTCGAGAAAAAAATGGTCGATTGGCCTTCATGCCTACCCATTAGTTCTACCCATATCTACATCTGTGGATCTCTAGGATTAGACACATCTAGTGTCACATGATGTGGTTGCATTAGTGGAATCTATTCTAAGGTGAATGATATGAGGATTGAAACATAACTGAAGTTCTTCTCTCTTCCTCTCTTTTCTTTTTTCAGTTGTTCCTTTATCTAAGAAAGTACAACTTCAGACTAGTCGAAGACTGTTGGCTCCATAAACTCTAGGGCATACTGAATATACGATCTATTCGCTACATGTAGTGTAACAGTGCCAACAAGTTTTGCGATCATGAAAAGGATAGCTCTCAAAGTCAAATATCTAACATCCTGGATGTTTATCTTTCCATATTTTCTTGGTTCTGCCCCTAGATAACAATGTTGCAAAACATAATCTCTCACAGTCTCTCCTCCAACAATAGACCCTAAGAGTGAAATAGGCAAGCCTCTCCTCGAAAAACCTGTAAGAAAGTATACATCCTCCACTGTTATGGGAACCACTTGGTTCTTAATATGAAATGCCTTGATTGCTGGATCCCATGCTCTAACTAAGAACTCCAAGAGTTATATTTTTTTCCTCATCCCTGACAACCAGAAGTACTTTAACAATCCACAATCTCTTAGGGCTCTTACTATACCCAGATCATTTAAGGAAATCATATCCTATTCTTCATGTTCTCTTTCCCTCCATGTAATCTTCATTGTAATCCGATGGAAATCTGAAATAAAACCATAAGAACCATCAGACTCCATTCAATGCAAAAAATTGGGCAGAATGCAAAAACCAAAAATCTAGATTGCGCCCAATGCAGGCTCTAGCAAGAGACATTGTGTTTTGTATGTATATAAAATTCAATTTAGCTACTATGCAATGCACTTTTCGATGTCTAAGGATGTGTTGCCCTCTTTTGGAGAAGAATTTACCCTACGGACCCAAAAACCCTAAAAATTTACAGAAATTAGAAATGAAATGATTACTGGTTGAAAGAGAGGGTTCATATCACTAACCTGGATCAAACGAAAATGAAATCCATCCATAGAAATGATCGTAATCAGTGGTTGAAGTTCGGGGGAAAAATCAGGTTCACAGCTCCAAAATGCAAATGTTAACTATGGAATGGTAAAAATGAATAGTAAAAACTCTTTTTAATAGTCATTTAATTGTTTGCAAATTATATTTATTGCTATGACTATGGTTTTATTATGTTTTTATCATGAAACGAGTACTATTAATCCATTTGATGTTGTTCTGAACTGCTCTTACAGCTGATGAATAGATTAGTCATGCATATTTATTTTAAAAATGATTTGACCACAAAGCATGCTTTTTCTCCTTATTTTTTGAGCTTTGTTAAAAGCGAAAAAGGATTCGAAGCGCACCTTTAGCTCTTTTTCGAGTTTAGATAACAACGAAAAATGAACTCCTAGAGTTTTCTTTAAGCTCTTTTCAGACTCCGATAATGTAAAAATATTGTCGAGCACTTGTATTTTCAAGCTCGTAAAAGTAAATGAATTGATATCTACTCAATATAAGTTTAACCCTTTTACAGACTGAGATAGATTATTTATGAAAAATGAATACCTTGGTCAAACATGACTAAAGAGGTTCTCTTAGATATTATTTTACACTTTTTTGGATCTGAGCGACAATTGTATGAAAAATACTTATGGAGCTTTCTTTCATCCTCTTTTGATATGAAAAAGGATCGAGCTGTCACTATCGTTAAGCTCATTAAAACATCAAATACCGACAGGCTTGTCAATCATGGCAAGAATCAATTTTCATTCATCACTAGACTCATTAAATTATTAAATAATGATACATTATTCTCCCGAAGGGTTGAGTTATAGATCAAGCAACGATTATCCTCCTCAATATTGTTAAAAAATAAAGAGATGTTGGTCGACAAATGACCAGGGAAAATTTGGGAAAGTGAACAGAACTTTTTACGGTAGCAGGTCGCTCTTGAACATGACACTTCACTCCATCACCGTGATCATTTGGGTTGGGTAATCTTCTTGATGGTTAATTCATACCTATGGTTCATCATACCTTCACTCTGGTTTTGGGTCAATGCTACCAACTCATCTTAGTGTTGCCGATATGTTCAAAAGAAGTCATCCAGTGAATAATCATCCTTCTGCAATACTCATAAACCTTCATTCTCATGACTGTCGTCCCTGAAAATTGCTATATCAAGTCATACCTTTGTCTCTAAAATCAGTAACTTCCATTTTGCAATAAGGTGACTTCCTATCGATGAAAAATTATTATCCAAGAAGTTCACTTAGAAACATTATGTTCCAGTACCATGAGGCTTGTTATAGCATCGACAAGACCCTCGCTTCCGAACTTTTGACCGAAAGATTTCGTTTGGCGTTTGACATCAAATCATCTATTCAGGCCTTACAAAATGTACTGTAGTATCTTGATGGCCATTGATATCAATGGTGGTTCTCTCACATTTGTTAACAACTCACATTATTGGCTGGTAATCAAATGATGTCTTTCCATGTTCGACTACAAATCATATATTTGCATGGCTAGAATTGTACCTGAATGATCGAGTGAACGAGATAAGAAGACCCTAGATCTAGTTTCAGCCATCCGGGCTATGATTTCAGGATTGTTTTACACATCTTCTATACAGTGACCTTACATACATGCCGTCATCCAAACATGGGCCTATATTTGTAGGCATGTCTGTATTGGGCAACATTCCAATGTAGACAACTTTCTGAATTATGTACATGTTATTAGATTGTTTATGTGCTAAATATGGGAATGCCTAACCTCAGAAATTATGATCAAGAGGATATATCATGATGTAATTTATTGTAAGATTGATGTAAGTCACCACTCCTCTTCATCTCTAGCCCATCACAGTGTAAAGCATCTCAATCAAAATAATTTTATTATTATTTTGACTTCATGCTTTAGGGGGAAATTGTTACAGGTCAATTTGGGCACCATTCCCAATGAAATGGTTAACTATACATCATATCCACAACCAATGAATAAGGGTTTATCATCCCCTATCATTCCAGTTGTTATATGTGTTAGAGTCAGCTTTTGCAGCCTTCCTCCGGTGATCAAACATGCTCTTTCAAAGTGATTTTAAAGTGTCAAAGTCAAATTTTGTCATTTCAAAGAGTCTTCAAGCAAAATTTGATCACTAGGCATTAGGTCTAGGGTTGGTTTTCACTCTTTTCAAATTTTTCCAAATGTCAGTCCATGTCACCATTCAGCTGAGTGTACCATCATGCAGAGGGTTGTCATCATCATGTAAATTTCCATTGAGTCATTTTACATCTCGTTCATGCTTCAGTTGTGCCTAGGTAAGGTCCATTTCCCTCTCCTAGGGTTTTGGAGGTAATTTCTCTTGGATGGTCAAATCATTAGAAAAACTTGTATCTTGATGTTCATACACCTTCCCCTATCATTAATGTATCTTATTAAACACTTCCCATTACTGAGATCCCTCAAATTCCTCATTTTTGCACAAACCCTAGTTTCTTGCCACAACTTGGCAATTTTCTAGGCTAGGCCTGTGTTTTTCCCTTTTGGACCCCTTCCCCTCACTCAATCTCTGAGATTCCACTTTCCCCTGCTTCCTAACATCCCTCCCTACTTCCCAAAATTTCCCCAAGAATTTAGAAGCCCATTATCCCCTTCATTTCGCTTCATTTCGACAAAATCCCTTGTTTCACACATCGGGATAAGTTTCACTCAAATGATGTTTCAGAGCAATAAAAGATGAATTTTGGAAAAATGAGAGAGGTTTTTGTACACAACATGCCAAGGAAAAAAAAATTCCTTCAATTTTTACACAGGTATAATGGTTTTGAAGAAATTTCAAGAATACCGTTGCCTCAGGAGAATTGAATGCACCTCTGAAGTGACCTTGGGAAAATCAAGATTTCTCCTAGCATGGTTGGCTAAATGACTTGCTTGATGAGTCAAAGGATAACTAGACACAAATATATTTCCAATGAGCTATCATGAGCTCAATTTTGAGTTGAGGAAGACCTTCAAAAGTTGACTGCAACAGCGCTCTTCCTTGAGGCAACCTCATTCTGCTCATTTTGACAAGTTTTGGGAGATTTGATTTCTGACAAGGAAAATGAAGTCCAAATTGAAAAATTCCACTTAGGTTGGAAATTATACTCCAATAGCTTTCCAACGAGCTATCACACGCTCAGTTTGGACACCGGGAAGGCCTCCAAAAGCCTCCTGCAAAATGCACTATGTAGCGCGCTACCCATACAGGAGGCGCGCTACCCATATAAGGTGCGCTACCCACTTAACCATTCCAGCCATTTGCAGAGAACACGGGCGCTACCCATATAATGCCTACAGCCGTGTTAAAACTACGAGTGCTACCCATATAGGGCGCGCTACCCGTTGGGTAGGCACGCTACCCATACAGTGACAGAGCCAAACAATTTTGTCTTTGCGTCCGATTTCGAGCTCAAACGCCTCCATCCACTTGCAAACAGGTTTTTAATCATTGCTCAGTGATTTTTGAAAGAGGTTTTGGTATTTTTTGAAGTTGGGAAACAAGCATTGCTTGAGGAGAAATCTATAAACCCTATGTTCATAGAAAATTCAATTCTCAGGGTTTTAAAAGATATAGTGACAGTTTAGTGAAGGGTTTGTAAAATTTCGTGATTGGTATATGTGCTCATACCTATATTTCTTGTGGCGCCCTGGCACATTATGTACATCATCCTCATGCCTTTTTTCCATTCTACCACTGCTGTCACATCCTTTCATGTTGACTTGTCCATATAGTCTCATGTTTTCACATAGTTTTTTGCCATAATATTACCACTGTTGTCCTTGCTATTGTTTCATTGCCAAACACAAACACAGTCCATTGACAAATCCTTGGCCAGCATTACAAAGGCTACACACTACATTTGCATTTGGTACTTATTTGTCAAAATCACTTGTGATCCAAAAACAGAGACTGTTTTTATGCCACTAAAACAGAGCTATTACCACTGTCACTTGTTTGCTTATGATGTTTTGGTACATATGCAATATATTTGGGTTTTGAGAATGCATTGAAGCCTTTGACTTCACTACACCAATATCAACACACATATTGCAGACAACTTCCTTTCAGAGCCATGTCAGAGACAGATTCATTTTATGAGCAGGAATCTGACACTGATACCACAGCAGAGGGTAATGTGCCACGGAGGCCTCACAAAGGTGGCAAAGGTGGTAAACATCTCAGGGAGGAGCCTACTTCTTTGGCTCAATTGCAGGCATGTCCGCTTGCAATGGATTGTTTTCGGTATCAGTCATGTTTTCGATTCTGTGAGATGATTTCACAAACCTAGCTTCATCGTGAACTAGCTCGTCTATTTGTTCTACATTTACATGATGGTCGTGTAAACCTCGCTGGAGTTGATTTCATTCTGTCACCAGTGACTATTGCTCAGGCCACCGGGATACCAAATTTAGGAGAGGAATGGAACAAGCGTCAGCAGTTGGAGAAATTCCACTATGAGCCATACATCAAACCTGGGTATATGAGGCACCTGAGCAGGGTTTTTCCTTTCAGATTCTTGAGGGATGAGTTTGCACCATTGATGAAACTCATCATTCGGTATTTCAGTTGCGAGGGCAGATTCTCGCGTCTCTTTGCGTACCATGTCCGTTTGTTGATGCACTTCACGAGGGTACGTATGATGAACATTCCGTACTTCATGTATCGCAACATAGAGAGGATGGTGATTTTTGTACAGAAGAAGACCCCAGCACAGCAGCATAGAAGTATATATCATTACGCTCTGATCAAGATCGTAGTGGTACATCAGTTGACACAGCAGGGCATTACTTGGGAGGATTTCATCTCCCGTGACTTCTTCACAGCGCCACAGCCGCCTCCCAAGATAGTTCATGATGAGGGAGAGCCTTCACACCAGCCTGACATTCCTGAGATCGAGCATATCAGTGCTCCATTGTTTGTGACATACCAGCGAGGCCACAGGGCCTTATTTGCAGCTACACGACGAGTATTATCTCCACCCGGGGTGGAAGGGGTCTCGCCGACTCCATCAGCAGAGCGAGTATTATCTCCACATGATGTGGAAGGGGTCTCGCCTTCTTCTTCAGCACAGGTGCAGATCCAGGACAAGGGCAAGAAGCCCATGCATGATGAGGGCCCATCAGGAGGCCGGGACACGGATTTCACGATCATTGATGTTGATGCGAGCTCTCCTAGCTCGAAACTGAAAGAGATCATCCAGGAGCAAAGGGTCGAGAATGACACGCTGAAAGAAAAATTGTAGAGGGCTCGGTGGGTGATAGACTATCTGGAGCAGCGCAACAAACAGCTTGAGGATGAGCACACACTTTATGAGCTGCGGCGAATCCGTGAGGATCGACAGTTGGCCCGGAAGAGACCTGGTGATATGACACCGGCCGATCGAGATTCTTGTCTCACGCATGTTAAAATTCATCTGGAGAAGTTGTTGGAGAAGGCCAACAGAGACAAAGACATGCTTCGCCACATGAAAGGTCATTATTGGGCTCGCATGCATGTCTGCAAAGCGAGAATGAAGATTCTGAAGAGGAGGTTGAGCGAAGCACTAAAACGGCGGAAAAGGCCTGATCCACTCCGGATTTTGGCCGAGGCTTCGTTGGCTGGGCATGATACATGATGGAGGGTCTTCGCTCCGAATTTGAGAAAATTCGGAGAAATTTTTGTCATTTTGAAATATTTTGGTCCAAAAACAGATTTTTCCGCTATACGGGTAGCGCGTCGATGTGCTCACTTTTGTTCGGAACACTTGCTGAAGGAAATCTTTGCATTTTTGGGTTTTTCATAGTAATTTATGCATGCTCAGGCATTTCCGAAGCATTTCATTAGGTTCTAGATGGTCAAAAGCCCCAAAAACACCATGAAAACCACCTTGCTGCCACCTTTTGCACCAGCAGGAAGTACTTCTGGGAGAATGAAGTTTTGGAGGGGAAAATGAGCTCCAAATTGGGAAATTCCACTTGGGTTGGATAGCCAACATCCAGGGCTTTCCAACGAGCTATCATGAGCTCAATTTGGATGCCAGGAAGTGCCTCAAAATCAGGCTGAAAGGCGCGCTACTCATATAGCTCAGGCGCGCTACTCATATAGATTTTTGGCTGATTTTTCATTTTCCAGCTCAAGATTTCGGCCAGTTGGACCAGTTTTGATTGTGGATGTAATTTTTGAGTTGTCTTGATGTAATTTTGTGTTTTTAATGTAACTTTGACTCACTTTTACCTATTCTAGAAGATTTACTCCCAAAAAAGTGAAAATCAAGTCAAAGAATCAGTTTCCTTCCTTTTAGAGGCACGTTGTTTGGATGCCTAGATTCTAGCTCCTTGTTTAGAATTAGTTGGAACTGCTCCTAGAAGGAGGAATTCGACCCCTAGAGGCATGGGAAGGGGTTAGGATGCTCTATATGATGTAATTTCTCAATCATTTTCAGAGGTTCGAGAGCTTGGACTCTTGGGAAGATTTTGGCACACTATTGCACATATTTTTCATATTTTGGCTAAGGAAAGATCAGAGGTTTTGCAGCACCTGTTGGGATTCTTGTGGCTTTCAGTTCTTGATGGTGTTTTCTCTCAGTTTATTGTAAGTTATTTCATGTTTAATGTATTCCATCCCTTCTTATGCTTCTGAAACTAAATGAATGAGTAGATGAGGTTGAATCCATTGTTTACAGTGCTCTGCCTTTGAATTCGTTTAGTTTTGTATGTTTTCACCTGTTTGAAAAGGATCCATGTTCATCATTTCCCTTTTCAGCTCCTTTTCGTTCTGATCTATCCATATAGTCAATAAAAATCATCAAGACTATTGCCTACCTCGCCCCAACTCGAATTCTGCAAAGATCTGGCCTTATCCCCGGACCCAAAATTGTTTTTCCCATTTTTTCAACAAAAACCCAAAAAATCAAAATCAAACTTTCCTATCTCTTTACTAGCCTAAAATCAGTATTCATTATAAGTCATCTCATCCCCTTTGAAGACCTTTTGCCGAGATAGACCCGGAGAGAGCCCTCTCCTGTCCTCGTAGGGCTAGCTACGAGGCTGAGCGTGGTTTGATGTTGCCTTGAGTTTTACCTTATTTCAGCCTAAGGTAGATTCGAGCGCTAACATAGTGGCGACCATAATGGGGACAACATGGTTTGCTTGTGGGTGTTATTTGTTTTATAAGCTACAGACGGAGTCTGAAGTCACGCCAGGTAGCCTTCGAACTGCTCTTGCTCTGCGAGTGCATAGTAGATAAACGCTGCTTCAGTCGATCTCTGGTCTAGCTTGTAATCGTAACACTTAACTTATAAATTGCCCCAGTACATGTATCGAGTTCAAATCTGATGGTTGATGGTGGACAACGATCAGACATAAGAAGGCTGAAATCATTCACCTGGTGACTCCAATTCAAAGTAGAGACTCCACTGGAGGACTGACTTTTTCTCTGAGAAAATGGAAGGATCTTACACAAAGTTCAGGTATCTAAACTAGAATGGTATTCAGGATCTAGTCTGCTTTCTTGTAAATTACTTCTTCGCTGGTCTTGAAGCTTTCCTGAAAGTTTTTCAGAATTTGTTGTATGAGAAAGGTGATCAAAATCTTCACTCGACCCATTCAAAAAGTGTAAATGTTGAGTTTCCCTTTGATCCTGGTCTCCTTACTTTTCCCACATATTATGATGACTCTCTTCAGAGTGATGAGCCTAAAGAAAACAAAACTGATCCCGCAGCTCTTGTACATACCCCTACATCTTGTAAAATTCCAGATCGGTACAAACCTCTTGTTTTACCTTCTGTTCTTCATGCTTTTCCTGCAAATTATGACCTATATCTACCGAGATTTGATGGTGAATGTAACAATGTCAACACTGAGCAACATGTGCAGAATGTTGAGACTTTTCTAGATCTTTTTGAAGTTGATGAAGAAGATGTTAATATTAGGCTTTTTGCTCTTTCTTTTCAAGGTCAAGTAAAGAGTTGGTTCAAAGCCCTGTTTGATGCGAGCATCATAGATTTTCAGCAGTTTGTCAAAGTTTTCCTTGACAGGTGGATGATCGGACATAATTTTTTGTTGATTATAGAAGAGTATAATCAGCTCAAAAGAATGCCAGGTGAGACAGTACAACAATTTTCTGCTAGATTTAACCAAGTTTATTATTCGATGCCAGTTGATATAAGACCTTCTCCTAGATCCGCTCTCTTGCACTACCCAGGTGCCTTTGATCCGGAAATGGAGTTTCAGTTGAGAGAAAAGAATATTGCAACACTTCACGAGATGCAGAACAAGGCAGTGAATGTAGAGGCTCATTTGCTGATCTTGAGGGCAAGGTTGAAGGAAGAAGAAAAGAAGAACGTTTCAGAGCAGCTGACACTTTCAGAGGAAAAGATTGATCTTTTTGTAAATGCAGTAGAAGAGATGGTGCGGAAAATGACTGCAAAAAATGAAAATGACATTCAAGAACAAGTTGCTGACCCAAAACATTTTGTTTCTGATCCCAGTAGTCATAGTGATTGTTTTATAGATCAGTGTGAAGAAGAGAGAGCTGTTGATATGATGTGTATGTTTGATGATGAATTGCCTCAGTTTGATCAATATGATGATGATTATGTTCTCCAAAAAGAATCTAATCTTGCAGACAAATCAGCAGCTAGCTTGTGCGAGGAGGAAGTTCACTTTCAGCAGCTCGAGTACAGTGATCAACCGATGCATATCAGCTATGGCAATGATGAGGAAAGTGCAGAAAATTTTGATGTAAGTGAAGGATCTTTGCCTTTTTGTTTTGATTCATTTCAGTTCATCAGAGACAAATACCATGCAATCAGAAATCAAATGTCAACAAGCCTTGATTTGGACCATCTTGAGGGCAATGAAAGCCTTGTTCAAAACTTCTCATATTCAGATTTTCAGCCCTCGAAAGCCATTGATTTTCAAGTTGCAGATGAGGACATGGAAGCTGGTACATGTGATCAAATGATACAAGGTGACTCTGTACCATTTTGTTTTGAATCATTTCAGTTTTTGAAGGGTAAATTGCATAGTAAATCTTCAAATGAGCAGCCTATAAGAAATCAGCAATCTCTCAGTGTTAATGTTGAGGATGAGATAGATAACAAAATTCTTGAGCAGCCTGTAGCATCAGATTTGCAGCCACCAAATGAAATTGAAGGTCAGATTACAGATGAAGGTGTGGAAGATGAAATACATGATTTGATGATGCAGGAAAATTCTATACCCTTTTGTTTCGAAGCATTTCAGTTTATAAGGCAGAATTTTCGTAATATATCTCAAGGAAAAGATGAACAGCTAGTAGGATGTCATACAGTTTCAAGGGATTCAGTGCAGCAGTCTTCTCAAGTTTTTGATGATCCTATTGCTCGTGTGTTGGATGATGTTTGCTGTAAAATTTTTCCTTCATTAGCTAACCATGTGCCGGAAAAGAATGTTGATGATAATCTTATTCAAAAGTTGCCTTCATTGTCTTGTCTAACAGATTTTTCATTACAAAGCTCTCATCAAGGTTTGCAGTCATATGAGGAGATTGATAAAGGAGGCTTTTGTTCAGTTTGGAATCAGCAACAAAGTTTTGTTATTCATGAATTTCAAGATCCTTTTGACAGCTCGCTGCAATCACCAAAGAAAAGCACCGCAGATGTGAGGAAAAGTTTAAGATCAAGGTATGGAGATTATCTGGACCAGAGCTATGTTTATGAAGATCCTTTCGCAGTATTCTTGCAGTCATCCAGTCAATTTGTGCTTTGCAAGTTTATCAGCAGTCCACTTGGTTCAAAGTTTCCATGGGAGTTTCCTTTCAGTAGTTATTTCTCGTTGTTCATAAGCAAGCATGTGGGAAGAAATCAAACAGCAGCCAGCATGCTTACATGGTTGCATTGGCTGTTCCATTTCACTTGATCGGGTGGTGAAAAGTACAATTAGAGTAGGTTTGATGAATAAGATCTACTTTGAGCATCTTTTCCAGTTTGTCAGTTGTGTTTAAGTATCAAGTCAGTTCTTAGTTGAGTGAGAGTCAATTTGTGTCATCAATTCATCAGTTTTTAGTCATGCATTTCAGTTTGAGTTTTTGATTCCATTGCCCAATGGATAAGGCACTGGTCTGCTCTCCCAAAGATCTGTCGTTCTTGGTACCTTCAAGGAGCTACCATCCCCATTAGAGCCAATGTTAGAGTCAGCCTTTGCAGCTTTCCTCCAGTGATCAAACATGCTCTTACAAAGTGATTTTAAGGTGTCAAGGTCAAATTTTGTCATTTCAATGAGTCTTCAAGCAAAATTTGGTCACTAGGCATTAGGTCTAGGGTTTGCTTTCACTCCTTCCAAAGTTGTCCAAATGTCGGTCCATGTCACCTTTCAGCTGAGTGTATCATCATTCAAAGGGTTTTCATCATCATGTCAAGTTCCATTGGGTCATTTTACAGCTTGTTCATGCTTCAGTTGTGCCTAGGTAAGGTCCATTTCCCTCTCCTAGGGTTTTGGAGGTAATTTCTCTTGGATGGTCAAATCATCGAAAAACTTGTATCCCGATGTTCATACACCTTCCCCTATCATTAATTCACCTAATTAAACACTTCCCATCACTGAGATCCCCCAAATTCCTCATTTTTGCACAAACCCTAGTTTCTTGCCACAACTTGGCAATTTTCTAGGCTAGGCCTGTGTTTTGCCCTTTTGGACCCCTTCCCCTCACTCAATCTCTGATATTCCACTTTCCCCTACTTCCTAACATCCCTCCCTACTTCCCAAAATTTCCCCAAGAATTTAGAAGCCCCCTATCCCCTTCATTTCGCTTCATTTCGACAAAATTCCTTGTTTCACACATCGGGATAAGTTTCACTCAAAAGATTTTTCAGAGCAATAAAAGATGAATTTGGGAACACGGAGAGACGTTTTTGTCCACAACATGCCAAGGAAGAAAAACCTCCTTCACTTTTTACACAGGTATCATGGTTTTGGAGAAATGTCAAAATTACCGTTGCCTCAAGAGAATTGAATGCACCTCTGAAGTGACCTTGGGAAAATCAAGATTTCTCCTAGCATGGTTGGCCAAATGACTTGCTTGATGATTTAAATGATAACGAGACAGAAATACCTTTCCAATGAGCTATCATGAGCTCAATTTGGAGTTGAGGAAGACCTTCAAAAGTTGACTGCAACAGCGCTCTGCCTTGAGGCAGCCTCATTCTGCTCATTTTGACAAGTTTTGGGAGATTTGATTTCTGACAAGGAAAATGAAGTCCAAATTGAAAAATTCTACTTGTGTTGGAAATTAGACTCCAATATATTTCCAACGAGCTATCACACGCTCAATTTTGACACCGAGAAGGCCTCCAAAAGCCTATTTCAAAATTAACTATGTAGCGCGCTACCCATACAGGAGGCGCGCTACCCATATAAGGGGCGCTACCCATATAACGCATACAGCCTGTGTTAAACCTCAAGTGCGCTACCCATAGAAGGCGCGCTACCCGTTGGGTAGGCGCGCTACCCATACAGCGACAGAGCCAAACAATTTTGTCTTTGCGTCCGATTTCGAGCTCAAACGCCTCCATCCACTTGTAAACAGGTTTTTAATCATTGCTCAGTGATTTTTGAAAGAGGTTTTGGTATTTTTTGAAGTTGGGAAACAAGCATTGCTTGAGGAGAAATCTATAAACCCTATGTTCATAGCAAATTCAATTCTCAGGGTTTTAAAAGATACAGTGACAGTCTAGTGAAGGGTTTGTAAACTTTCGTGATTGGTATATGTGCTCATACCTATATTGCTTGTGGCGCCCTGGCACATTATGTACATCATCCTCACGCCTTTTTTGCCATTCTACCACTGCTATCACATCCTTCCATGTTTTCACATAGTCTCATGTTTTCACATAGTTTTTTGCCATAATATTACCACTGTTGTCCTTGCTATTGTTTCATTGCCAAACACAAACACAGTCCATTGACAAATCCTTGGCCAGCATTTACAAAGGCTGCACACTACATTTTCATTTGGTACTTATTTGTCAAAATCACTTGTGATCCAAAAACAGAGACTGTTTTTATGCCACTAAAACAGAGCTATTACCACGGTCACTTGTTTGCTTATGATGTTTTGGTACATATGCAATATATTTGGGTTTTGAGAATGCATTGAAGCCTTTGAATTCACTACACCTATATCAACACACATATTGCAGACAACTTGTTTTCAAAGCTATGTCAGAGACAGATTCAGTTTATGAGCAGGAGTCTGACAGTGATTCCACAACAGAGGGTAATGTGCCACGGAGGCCTCACAAAGGTGGCAAAGGTGGTAAACATCTCAGGGAGGAGCCTACTTCTTTGGCTCAATTGCAGGCATGTCCGCTTGCAATGGATTGTTTTCGGTATCAGTCATGTTTTCGATTCTGTGAGATGATTTCACAAACCCAGATTCATCGTGAACTAGCTCGTCTATTTGTTCTACATTTACATGATGGCCGTGTGAACCTTGCCAGAGTAGATTTCATTCTGTCACCAGAGATTATTTCTCAGGCCACCGGGATACCAAATTTAGGAGAGGAATGGAACAAACGTCAGCAGTTAGAGAAATTCCACTATGAGCCATACATCAAACCTGGGTATATGAGGCACCTGAGCAGGGTTTTTCCTTTCAGATTCCTGAGGGATGAGTTTGCACCACTGATGAAACTCATCATTCGGTATTTCAGTTGCGAGGGCAGATTCTCGCGTCTCTATGCGTACCATGTCCGTTTGTTGATGCATTTCATGAGGGTACGTATGATGAACATTCCGTACTTCATGTATCGCAACATAGAGAGGATGGTGATTTTTGTACAGAAGAAGACCCCAGCACAGCAGCATAGGAGTATATATCATTACGCTCTGATCAAGATCGTAGTGGTACATCAGTTGACACAGCAGGGCATCACTTGGGAGGATTTCATCTCTCGTGACTTATTCATAGCTCCACAGCCGCCTCCCAAGATAGTTCATGATGAGGGAGAGCCTTCACACCAGCCTGACATCCCTGAGATCGAGCATATCACTGCTCCATTGTATGTGACATACCAGTGAGGCCACAGGGCCTTATTTGCAGCAACACGACGAGTACTATCTCCACCTAGGGTGGAAGGGGTCTCGTTGACTACATCAGCAGAGCAAGTATTATCTCCACCAAGGGTGGAAGGGGTCTCGCCTTCTTCTTCAGCACAGGTACAGATCCAGGACAGGGGCAAGAGGCCCATGCATGATGAGGGCCCATTAGGAGGCCGAGACACGGATTTCACGATCATTGATGTTGATGCGAGCTCTCCTAGCTCGAAACTGAAAGAGATAATCCAGGAGCAAAAGGCCGAGAATGACACGCTGAAAGATAAATTGCAGAAGGCTCAGTGGATGATAGACTACCTGGAGTAGTGTAACAAACAGCTAGAAGATGAGCACACACTTTATGAGCTGCGGCGAATCCGTGAGGATCGACAGTTGGCCCGGAAGAGGCCTGGTGATATGACACCGGCCGATCGAGATTCTTGTCTCACGCATGTTAACATTCATCTGGAGAAATTGTTGGCGAAGGCCAATCGAGACAAAGACATGCTTCATCACATGAAAGGTCATTATTGGGCCCGCATGCACGTCTGCAAAGCAAGAATGAAGATTCTGAAGAGGAGGTTGAGCGAAGCACTAAAACGGCGGAAAAGGCCTGATCCACTCCGGATTTTGGCTGACGCTTCATTGGCTGGGCATGATACATGATGGAGGGTCTCCTCTCCGAATTTGAGCAAATTCGGAGAAATTTTTGTCATTTTGAAATATTTTGGTCCAAAAACAGATTTTTCAGTTATATGGGTAGCACCTCGACATGCTCACTTTTGTTTGGGACACTTGCTGAAGGAAATCTTTGTATTTTTGGGTTTTTCATGGTAATTTATGCATGCTCAGGTATTTCCGAAGCATTTCATCAGGTTCTGGATGATCAAAAGGCCCAAAAACACCATGAAAACCACCTTGCTGCCACCTTTTGCACCAGCAGGAAGTACTTCTGGGAGAATGAAGTTTTTGAGGGGAAAATGAGCTCCAAATTGGGAAATTCCACTTGGGTTGGATAGCCAACATCCAGGGCTTTCCAACGAGCTATCATGAGCTCAATTTGGATGCCGGGAAGTGCCCCAAAAGCAGGCTGAAAGGCGCGCTACGCATATGGCTCAGGCGCGCTACGCATATAGATTTTTGGTCAATTTTTCACCTTCCAGCTCAGGATTTCGGCCAGTTGGACCAGTTTTGCTTGTGGATGTAATTTTTGAGTTGTATTGATGTAATTTTATGGTTGGCATGTAACTTGGACTCACTTTTACCTATTCTAGATGATTCACTCCTAAAAAAGTAAAAATCAGATGTAAGAATCAGTTTCCTCCCTTTTAGAGGCAAGTTGTTTAGATGCCTATATTCTAGTTCCTTGTTTAGAATTTGTTAGAACTGCTCCTAGAAGGAGGAATTCGACCCCTAGAGGTGTGGGAAGGGGTTAGGAGGTCTATATGATGTAATTTTTGAGACATTCTACAGGTTGGACTCTTGGGAAGATTTTGGCATACTATTGTACATATTTTTCATATTTTGGCTAAGGAAAGATCAGAGGTTTTGCAGCACCTATTGGGATTCTTGTGGCTTTCAGTTCTTGATGGTGTTTTCTCTCAGTTTATTGTAAGTTATTTCATGTTTAATGTATGCCATCCCTTCTTATGCTTCTGAAACTAAATGAATGAGTAGATGAGGTTGAATCCATTGTTTACAGTGCTCTGCCTTTGAATTCGTTTAGTTTTACATGTTTTCGCCTGTTTGGAGAGGATCCAAGTTCTTCTTTGCCCTCTTCAGCTCCTTGTCGTTCTGATCTATCCATATACCCAATCAAAAGCATCAAGACTATTGCCTACCTCGCCCCAACTCGAATTCTGCAAAGATCTGGCCTTATCCCCGGACCCAAAATTGTTTTTTCCCATTTCTCCAACAAAAACCCAAAAAATCAAAATCAAACATTCCTATCTCTTTACTAGCCTAAAATCAGTATTCATTGTTCATTATAAGTCATCTCAGCCCCTCTGAAAATCTTTTGCCGAGATAGACCCGGAGAGAGCCCTCTCCTGTCCTCGTAGGGCTAGCTACGAGGTTGAGCGTGGTTTGATGTAGCCTTAAGTTTTACCTTATTTCAGCCTAAGGTAGATTTGAGTGCTAACAATATGAGCTAAGACAAATAACAAGACAAATCATCCATGACTTTCATCTACAAAGGTTTCCAAGATTTTAAGTTTATAATATATCATATGAGGCCTCATCAACGCTACCTCTAAAGGGACTGAGTGCGTTGCATGTGCAAGTAAACCCATTCAAGGGTGCTCTGCAAAGCACTTCTCAACATTCAAGGGTGCGTTGGTCACATTGGGAGAGAAATTCTCATTGTTCTGGAATCTCCACTTGGCCAATGCCTTCTAGAAGAGTTCACATGTGTCAAAATTTGAATCCATGTGTCCATTTGACATCTACAAGATTAGGAAAATGTCTTGCCTATTATTGGAAAGTCATTGATTGTAAAAATACCTTCAGTTCCTCTATAAATTGAGCACAGATCTTAGTGTTTGAGAAGGAAGAATTTGAGTAGAGAAATGTTGGTGGAATTTCAATTGAGGAATTGATTTGAGTTACATGTTGTTGGAGAGATGTGCATTGTGATGAGGCTAGGATACTACCGAAGATGGTGACACTAAATCAATCACTGGGCTGTAACCTCCCCTTCTATCCATTAATAAAGATTGTTGCTTACTTTCCCACATATGTATTTGTATAAGCTCATGTATTTCATATTATGAATTCTTATTTGGTGCATATGGTTCATGTTTTATTGATTTAGCTGAATAACTTGAATAGACATCTTTATTATTGCTATTATTTGCTATTTAATGTTCATCTTTGCAGATAATGTTTTGGCGACTTAGCTTAGATTTGAAGCTACAGAAAGAGCGATAGAAGGAGAATAGGAAGTGCTTGGACTCCAAGTAAGTTCTTTGATCTGTTATGTATGTTTCTTTACAGTTAGGAAAAGTAGTTGCAAAGTATTTAACCTGTTGTTCTAGATGAGCATTACATCTAGGGAAGAATGTTTTATCTGTAATACATAATTCCACATAACAATGAGGCATGCAGAGAAATTCTAGTTGCAATAGCATTCAAAGTGCAATGGTGCATTAGTTAATTCAGGTTTTAATCTGTTTAACTCAGTTAAGTGAGTTAAACTCAGTTGTGCTAGTTGTAATTATTTGATACACTAGTGAGAGATCAAGTGAATTAAATATTATTTATTTCACGATTAATGATCTCACATGCAACTGATGATATACTATTATTAGCTGCATCCATGTTAGTTCTAGTGGAGACCTAGTTGAGATCTAGGTGAAAGGGAAGTGTGAATATTAGTTGCGATATTATCTCACTACCCATATGCAGTTAAAACACCATAGGATGCCCATGATACTCATCATAGTTGAGGAAGGCTGAATTTCTTAAATAATAGGGATTGCGTGAGCAAAGCAAGCTGAAGATAGGATGAGAATTGGCTAAGTGTTGGCCTGATTTTGTCTGGATCAGTGTGAGATGATAGTCAGAGTCCAAAAGATTCATGTGAGAATAGTGCACTGCAATTATTTCATGATTACTTGTGGAATATACAATATATTAAAGAGGGGTTTTGAGAAGTAAGCTTTCCCCGGGAAATTATCTATGTTGTGGCTTGATTGATTCTTCTTTTCTTCATATGATTGGTGATTGCGTTTTTAATTCCACAATTGATTTGTAGAAGTGATTCGGTATCTAGCTTTAGCACGTTGTTAGATCAAATTGAGTCCATGATATACACGCTTGTTGTATAATTTCTACATTGTATTAGAGCACAGGAAATCACAATTGTGAAGGAGGAGATGAGTTGGTGACTGAATATAATTCAAATTTTCATAAATAAATTCTTGGTGCTGCAGCTGATTCATGATCGAAATGGCTTTCAATGGATTGAGATTAGATTATGCACTCGAGGGAAGCTCTAACTATATTTCTTGGAAAGACAAGATGGAGGAAGTACTCGAAGACAATGGCTTGAAGGAATTCATTGATAATGATTTTCCTAAACCCACTATGACAGATGCTGCAAACCTTTATGAGGCCACATTATCTCAATTCTCTGGAGAAAATTTGACTCCATGCAATAATGCAATGTAGAGGCAGGAAATCTATTTCAGAGCAGCATTGATCATAGAAAATTGGCACTGAAGGACAAGCTCAGGAAAATCAAAATGGAGAAAGGTGACACCATTCCGAAATATTTAATAAATTTTTTCCAATGTTGGGATGGGCTTGGGAGCATTGGAATTACATTCGCGGATGATTACATGGTGAGCCTAGCTCTTCTAGGACTTCCCAAGAGTTGACATAGTTATCAAGACTGTCAATGGGAGGGAGAAGATGCCAGATTGGGAACGACTTTGGTCGGATTTGGTGTAGAGGATTTCGAGATGGAATACCTGAGATGGATCTTCATCTAAGAATGAGTGAAGAAGATTTTTATTTGTTTAACTAAGGAAAATAAGGGAAAGGAAAGAAGTTCCAATCAAATTTGAGGCTTGATGAAGAATTCAAGGGGCACGACATGTCCAGAGTGAAGTGTTTTCACTATCACAAGCATGGACATTATGCCACTAATTGTCCACAAAAGAAGAAGAACAAAAATGCTTCAGGATCTATAGCTGGTGAGGCTTTTTCCTCGTAATTTGAGTTGGACTTCTCGCTAATCGCATGCATGGTGTCAAGTGCGATGGGATCGGGGTGGTACTTGGATAGTGGAGCATCTTTCCACATGACGGGAGACAAAGAACTTTTCGGTAGTTTGGAGGAGAAGGACCTGCAGATGGATATTGAAATGGGTGATGACGGAAGGTATAGCATTACTGGGATTAGTACAGTTAATTTCCAGAGATAGTCAGGTAAACCATTTTTATTAAAATATGTAATTCAAGTACCAGGATTGAAGAACAATTTAGTTTCAATTGAAATGTTGGAAGATAGAGGCTATGATGTTGTTTTCATTGAAGGAAACATTTTCCTTCGACACAAAGCAACATGATAAGACAAGAAGATTGGGATTCGTGTGAAGAATCACTATAGACTTAATGTAGATGTGATTTCTACAGAGCTTCCAACCATTTGGAAGTGTGAGAAAGACATGCAATTGTCCCTTGAGAGGGAGTTGGATTTGCATGTAGGTGAGGAACTCTTGGTTCTAAAGAACAAACCTCAAGATGTGGAGCAGCCACATGTTGAGGATCATGGAGTGGCAAAAACCACTCAAGAAAAGAAATTTTGAGCCAAGTGGGCAAAGGGAGTGCATGGAACTATACCTCTAGGTGTGAGGTGGGGCGACATGAAACATTAATCTCAAGAAGAAATTTGGGTAGGGTTCTAGAGATGATGCATCTCATGGATCAAACTTGGCTATGAGGATCCCACAATACAACAGTAGCATCATCAGTTAGATTTATGTAGTTAGATGTTAGGAGGACATAAATTAGAGTGACAGGTGTCGGATACTGGAGTGCAGATCAGAGTTGGAAACAGTGGAGAGCACATGGATGCAGATGTCAAAAACACAGAGAATCTAGTAGACATGTGTAGTGGCTAGCAGCAGTCAAAAGACACTGATGACAAATGCATTATACTGATTTAGTTGTTTGGAGGCTTCTCAGTTTCAGAAGTGTTGCATGCAAAGGTTGCATGTGTGAGAAACACTAGAGAAGTGTTGCATGCAAAAGTTACATGTGCGAGAAACACTAGAGAAGTGTTGCATGCAAGAGTTGCATGTCACATGAAAGGGTTACATGTCACATGTAAGAGTTGCATGTTGCATGCAAGGACATTCCATTCTTGTTGAGAGGGAGTGTTGAAGTTTGCAACAAGAAACAGTGAAATTGGCATTGGGAAACAACAAGTAGCACCTACACTAAGTGTGGGACCAAGAGGTCCAAGCAGAACCTATACTAAGTGTGGGACTAAGTGGTCAAAGAAGCACCTAAACTAGTATGGGATAAAATTTGGTGCATGTATATTTTAGTTATCCCTTAATTAAGATGGAAAATAAAATATAATCTAATCTCAAAATAACTTGTAATAGTTAATTGAGTGTGATAAAATCAGTTAACTCATGAATTTCGAGTTGAGGGTACTTGGTGAGGCATGCAAAGTAATTCTAGTTGTAATATATTTCAAAGTGTATTGGTGCATTAGTTAATGCAGGTTGTAATAAGTTTAACTCAGTTAAGTGAGTTAAACTCAATTGTGCTAATTGTAATTGTTTGATACACAAGTGAGAGATTAAGTGAATTAATTCACATTCCGTGATCTCAGATGCAACTGAGCATTTACTATTATTAGTTACATGAATGTTAGTTTCAGTGGAGACCGAGTTGAGATCTAGGTGAAAGGGAAGTGTGACTATCAGTTGTGATATTAGTTGATTTCCGAGATGCAGTTAAAATCACACAGGATTCCCATGATATTCACCACAGTTGAAGAAGGCTAAAATTCCTAAATAATAGGGATTGCATTCATCAGGGATTGCATGAGCAAGGAAGTCTGAAGACAAGCTGAGAATTGGCTAAGTGTTGGCTCGATTTTGTCTGGAGTAGTGTGAGACGATAGGCAGAGTGTAGGAGACTCTTGTGAGAAGAGTGCATTGTAATTGTTTCATGATTCCTAGTGGAATATACAATATATGATAGAGGGGTTTTGAGCAGTAAGCTTTCCCTGGGAAATTATCTGTGTTGTGGCTTGATTGATTCTTCTTTGGTTCATGTGATTGGTCATTGTGTTTTTAATTCGGAAATTTATTTATAGAAGTGATTCAATATCTAGCTTTAGTACATTGTTAGATAAAATTGAATCCATGATATACATGCTTGGTGTATAATTTCTACACAAAGATGCCAAGAAGAATCTAGAGCCAACAACCGATTTGGAGATATTTGTTGGGTACATTGATACACCTCACAATTATCAGGTGTAATTTCCACCACATAAGATGACAATGGTTAGAAGAGATGTGAAATTTGATGAAGAGAAGATCATGCAAATTTCTCTTGAGAGGGAGATTCAGTGGTATGCAATTGAGGAGCTCTTTGATCCAAAAGAAGAACCTCAAGATGTGGAGAAACCACAACCAAAGGTTTAGAGAGTGGAAACAACCACACATGTAGGTACATCCCAAGATGGAAGGAAGTGCACTAGAGAGGTTGAGAGGTTGTTGCTTGATGCTAGAGAGAATGTGGGAGCACCCACAAGACAGTGTAGGAAGAGAAGGTCCCCAGAGCAGTACACTCATGGGGGCTTCATTGGGAAAGAAATACCATTCCACGTGGGTTCATATTGGGGGATACCTATTGAGGGGAAAATGACTTAATCTATTGAGGGATATATAGGGGCTAAAGGGATTTTATATTGGAAGGTATAAAAATGGAGCTCAAAGTTAATGAAAAACTATAAAGGGATATAAAAAATATTAATGAAAAAATGGATACCTACAATATCTAGTTTAAGTAGGGGATATTTAAATTGGGGAGGTGTATTGGATTCATATTGGTATGGGATTAAATAATATGATTTCTAAAGGTATTTTCAAATATATTGTTAAATTAGGGGTATTGTTTAGTATTCCATGAACGCACAAGATATGGAAGAGGCTCATTGCATGAAGACCTTGTGGGTACACTGGATACATGGCTCTTATGAGCGAAGGTGTAGAAATAGAACCATCCTCTTTTGAGGAAGTGCAACAACCAATTTGAGTTAATGCCATAGTTGAAACACATACTACAAGTCCACACTATCATTTATAACGTTATATGACCTAGTATGATTGTTATTCCAATGTCTTTGAACCATTCACTTGTTTGACCTTTATACGTTATGATTACTTTGCCTCTCCCTTTCTATCATTTGAAATCCATGCCGTTTATGAAACCTTATAATTTTTTATCATCTGAAAATCATCATTTGAGCTTTTATGTAACTGCAGACTTTCAAATTATATAACACATGTTTTTCTTTTCAAACTCAGATTTTGTAACATTCCAGGCTCTTGTATGCTGAGATTGTCTAACGCTCCAAGATATTTAGTCCCTCCTAATATGCATTTCATTGGAGAATACCAGGTCCTTGAAACACATAGCTTTGAAAAATATATACCACCCTTTCTACTCGTTTTCACATTCTTCTAAGACCACTATTTCCATGGTGCTGAATTCAACATTCTAACAGTAAACGATGACTCTGTGGCATCTAGTTGACATCTGATGACAAATCATGCCCCGTGGGTATTACATCTTCGAAATATACGTGGAGTTCCCTCCAAACATCAATCGAAGCATTGAATAACTTCTTCATATATGAAATAAATTAAGAAAACTTTGTATGAATAAATTGGTGGTCTAATTTTAGTAATTGCATGCAATTCCCACTGAGTTCCCAAACAGATTCCATTTTTTTTTTGTCGACGCTCATATATCACTATACAAGTCACCAACAACACAAGCTGCATCGAGCACTATTTCCAGGGCACTTCTCGTCTTTGAACTAGATCTGGGAGACTCTTCAATTCATTCCAACATTTTATTGAAGAGAGATACACTAAGACTGTATGGATAATTCGATTAATTTCCACTTTCATCTTCTTCTCTTTGAACGTCTCTATGCTCCTCATTTACTTTGTGTTAACATTTCTTCATTGTTGGTTGATTTAGCTATGCTTTTTTTTTTTTTGTCGATTACCCATCAAATGCTCAGTCAATCATCCAGTCTAGTTATACTTTCGATTTCTCTACATCAACAGTTCATCATAAAATGAGAGAGTTTCATATTCGATTTTTTGCGGCACTTGATATTATATGTCTACCAAATGGGTGAATACAATTAACATATGTATTTAACTATATGCACTTCCATGCTATCACCATAAAAATTGCACTCAACGGTAATTTATTTCCCTTTCATAGATTCCCAAGTAGTGTCAATTTAATTTTTTTGCTTTGAGTGTTCACAAGTGACCATATTTCCTACCAAAATATCTTGGCACATATATCAAATAGAACAAAATGACTATGTAGATGTAAGCAGACATTTTTTTTTTCAATCTGCACACCTAGGCATCATTTCCCAAAACACAATTTCAAAATAGTTTTTGGCTTGAATATGAGGTTATTTGTGTTCAACAATATTCTTCTTACAAGTTTCATTTCCAAGTTCCTTCTCCTTTTGTGTCTTTGGTTTCCTTTTCCTTGCATATTTTCATAAAATTTTAAATCACATTTACACTTGTAGCACTGTCATGGGGAATTGTCTAGATTTACTTAAGTGTCCCATGTTGAAGGTGAAAACACCTTATTACTGTTGTGATGAAGATTGACCCTCCTAACTATGGACACGATCCTCTGCAACCTCATAAAATATTTTGGGTTGAATGTGTTGCCTTGCATAGCTAATATATGAAATTGGGATTGATACATCAAATGTGTCCCCTCTTCTCTCATCATTTATAAGTTTATCCTCCTCACATTTGCTATTACTTCCAATGTATTCTTGAGTCTACTCTCCCTGTGAAGTAGTCTTGCTCTAGACCAAGTTCTTCATTTCTTCCATCAGAAGTGGCCCCTTTGGAAATGAAAACCTCACTTTGCTATTAAAGCCTCAAGTTGTTCCTTGTTTTTGTCAGCATTTCTTTCTTATTCACAGATTGGTCTACTTTGATTCACTTTCATCATCTTTCTAGAGTTCTTTAGGGTATATGAAAACTTGCAGTCACTAGCTTTGTGTCCAAGGTTTCTACATAAATAACACCTTATTTAACTAAGGTATGGTGGAAATGGTGTGTGGCTTCTTGGGATCTTCTTTACAAACAAGTTACATTCAACAACTTTATGTCCATATTCATTGCATAGAGAACAATAACCATGAAAATTATTTGTGTACTTGGAGAATAAATATATTATTTGTTTGATTTCTTGAGGGAGCTTTCTCGTTTGTTGCATATTCTGTTGATTATGCTTGGTTTGTTTGTTCTTACAATTTGCTGCCACATGATCATGTTCATGGCAAGAAAAACAAGTAATGTTTTTCCGAGGAAAAAATAATCTCCTTTCAAATCCTTCAAACGTGTTCAACTCATTTTTAGGAGAGAATGATCTCCTTGGAGTGAACCATTTCTTCATTTCAGTCGTTGGCTTTTTATATTATTGCTTTTTTTTGTTTACTTATTTATTAATCATGATGCTTGTCCCTTCTCCTATCAATATTTTTAGGAAAACTTCATTATGATCTTTAATGTCTTCCTTTTCTGAGTCTTCATGGAGGCAACCTCCTCTTTTAACTACTTACACAACCTATTTTTTTCATCTAACTATCTTATAGCTGAAATAATCACAGACTCCACTCTTTCACATTATACCTCTTTCACCTTTAATTGGTTATTTATCATCCCTTCTATTCTCCTTGCTTCTTCAAGTTGTGTCTTCAAACTGAAAATTACCTCTTTGTACTTATGCTCTCCTTCATCACATATTTATACTAGTATCATTATATATTTGTTTTCATTCTTCAATATTTCTATTTCAAACAAGGATATGTGAAGCTTGGCTTGTTCTTTACATGTATTTTCTTCATGGCAATAAGGTCCATTCACACTAGTAGAGAACTCATTTGACTAATTATTCTTCCTCTTTATCTTCTCCTCCTTGACAGTGCAGCTACTAGTGTCTCCTTCATGCATGCGATTCAATCTATCCCCATTTTTTTTTGGAGAATTTAAGTCTATTACTGTATCAAGATTCTTATTTTGAAGGTTATTAAAAATCACACATTTTTCCTTAGCATTCAATTATTGTTCTTGCGCAGGGGGAGAGTCTTTAAAGTATCCATCACATACTAGTTTCCACACACTAGGTCCATAAGCTATCAATTCATATCTTACCTTATCTCTCCATTCATGAAAGTTGACGTACTAAGCATGGGTTCAATTTGGCAGTCCATGACTCCACTAGAACTACCTTGAAGTTGTTAGGCTTTCACCGAAGGAAATTTTCTCTGATATGAATTGATGAAAACTTGTATAAACTGGGAGGGGGGAGTGAATCAATTTAGTATATTTATGGACATTAAAACTATTTTCATAAAACTCATTAATTCAAACATTACATTAGCATATTAATAACTAATGACCAATAGATTGAATATGTGAACAACAAATGATGAGCAAACCAAAACATCACATCAACACATAAAAACAACACAATTTGACACCAGATACATGTGGAAACCCATAAAGGGAGAAAAACATGATTTTATTATTGTTGTGATGCATAAACAAGTTCCTACTCCTTATTACATCTGATTGTTTCTATGCTCTAACCTTCAAGAGGTGTCTACCTCAATTTTCTGCAAGTTGCAACATGCAAGGTCGCTCCAACTCCCATATGTTTTTTGTAGGCTAAAACCCACAGGAGGCTTCTACCTCGACAAGCTCCAAATTAATGTTTATGAAGTCACTTTTTGAAAGGAAACTACAATCCCCTCATCCAAACAAGAAACAACTATTTGTTGTTTACCTAGTCACAAATTCTGCATATCTTTGTCTTCATTTCTACCCCTTCTTCCCTTCAAATATGCTTCACATAGGATTCATATGTGCTAGGTAGCTAATGCATAACACCTCAATCAACTCTCACACCTTCTCCAACTCTCTAACCTCCTTTTGTGCTATAAAATCACATCTTTACAAAATATTGTTTGTTGGCTATTCGTATCTCACATAGGACTATGAAGTGAATATGCTTGTCTCTTTGCCTCCCACTCACTCATTTTCAAACACTTCATATTTTGAATATTAAAAAAAAAAATTAAATGCTCCACCCAATATTAATTTCATCCACATGTAATGATTAAATTCATCAACATAATACCAACATCATGTAATATTATAGAGAAAGACAAGTTTTATATTTTAAAAGATAAAAATTTGAACTCATCTTTTCATTTTTCTATTTTTTTTTATAATAGCAATTACTATAGCTATTATAACCGTTGCAAATGAGTGGTGTAAAATTCAGCTATAGGTTCATCCTGTGTTGTGTGCCCAAAAGATAATCTGCACAAACAATTATTATTAAATAAATTTGGATCTCATAGGAATAGTGATTGAGGCATTAATTTTTTGGTATGTGGAAATTACTTTAAACCTATTTTTAATATCCAATGGCTTATTCTAAACTTCATATTTCAGGTTTGTTATTTATGTTATTAGATTTTACTTACATTTTTTCTCACTTTACAATACTAATAAATTTGATGCAATTTGTCCTTCATTGTTTTTTGATAGAAAATTAGAATTTGGTAACTATGCAATTAATATAGCATTATAATGCAAACATATTGAATATTCTGAAGAGAAGTTTTTGCTATTTGTTCCCATCGAGGGCTTTCTAGTAGCTCTCTAAGATCACTTATTTCCTCCTAAGAAGTCACGGGGTCAAAATCAGAGGGGATAGTGTATGTATACCTTTGTAGACTTAGCAGTCAAATAGCTGTACCTAGGTGAGGCCCTTATCCCACAAACAAAAAGGTCTCATAGTGTAGCTTGGCTCTGACCTTAAAATTAAATAATATAATAATATGAGTACTTCACTGTCCATGCCGATCCCTTCTTGTAATGACAAGAATGTATGTAAATTTAAATTTGTAACGTTGAGAACTGAGATAACAGGCGTCTGAAGGCCAGCGCACGCAATCCATTCAATTGAAGTTGTGAAGATGGCAAACTGAAAGAAAGTGGGCTAAAGAATAGTTTGTCATTTGGTGTCGATTATAAGGAGTGTAGCAGTGACATGAATGATAATATAATTGCACAGCATGAAGGTAGTGAGATAACTTCATGAGAAAAAGGCAGCGGCAGAATTCCCATGTTGTAAGAACATTTGAGAAAAATGTGTTGCATATTCTTTCTGGCGACGAACTGTATTCCAAATCCTAAAGTCATAGAGGATTTGGTGTCCAAATCCTATGGGAATGGCTGCAGTGAGTTGACAGAAGAATGTGCAACGCCTTTTTCTCAAATGTTCCTACAGCATAGAAAAGAAGCCGCCTGCCTTATTTTCAAGCAGTCGTCTAGCTACACTCAAGCTGTGCAATTATATTCTCACTGATTTTCCATGTAATTTCGTTGGATTCAAGCTTGTCACTGACTGCACCCTTATCACACCGAACCGAAATGACAGACTACATTTTAGCTTCTTCTTCACAAGTTCAACTTAATAGATTGCGCTAGCCTTGAGAGGCCTGTAATCTCAGCTCTCGAGGTTACAGATTTAAATTTACATGGTTGTCATGACGACAAGGGATGGACAGTAAATTGCCCTCACCTCAAATCGCGTTTTATAACTTTCAATCATTTAACCCTGTAATAATCATAATCAAGCAAAACCCTAAAATATGGCATATTGTAGGTTGTTGAGCCGCCAAAACCAGTCTTTCTGCTCACTGTAGAATATAGAAGCCGCTACCAAATGAATTAAAAGAACATATGACTGTTGAGTGGGAGTTTCCAGAAATACCAACACCTTTTAAAGCAGAAAAAACTATCTCTCTGGTACAAACAATCGGATATCTATATATTAGATAAAAAGCCAAATATATTATTGACAACCTGTTAACAAAAATAAAAAAAAAAAAAAAAAATTTGACAACCTGTTAACAAAAATAATAAAAAAATGAAAAATTTGACAACTTGTTTACAAAAATAATAAAAAAATGAAAAATATTTAACATTACTCGGCCAATTTTCAATATATTTAAAATTATAAAATTTAAACAAATTTTAATTTAAATAAATAAATTATGGCAAATAGTGTGTCCTACACGTTTTAAAATTTAAAAAGGCATAGAAAAAGGAATTAAATTCCAATAAAAACCATATATCAGTTAGAAAATGGTCCTATGTAGCTGTTGTATGAAGTAGAATAAGTAAATAACATATATGTAATTTTTTTTAAAGGAAACCATCATGTCTAATTTACTTGTATTTATATATATAAATTTTTTGGAATCATTTTAAAATTAAATCAAGAGGCATCAAATCTTTTTTTACTCTGAAAAGAGCTTTGCATATGAAAGAGGTTTGATCTTTCTCGGCTCTTGGTAGATAGGGAGTTAAGATGGATCTAGGTTGGTTTAATTTCTCTCTTTAAATAGTTGCATTCCACACGAATACCATGGATCAATATCATGAGTTCTCAATACAATGGGTCAATGCCATGGGCCATTTTTATTTTTATTATTATTTTATTTTGATAGAGTTGTTTTTTTAGTTTATTTATAGCTTTATTTATTTACCATACCTCTAGAACCAGATATATGTCAATCCTATTTAAAAAAGAAGTATGATAAATAAATATAAATATAAATAAAAAAAGAAGTATGATAAATAAATATAAATATAAATAAACAAGAGGTATCCTAAATAAATAAAACCTCTTTTTACAATTACTCTAGAGGTATGATAAATAAATAAACCATGGGCATGGAAAATAAATAAAACCTCTTTTTATATTTACTCCATAAACCTATTCATATTTATTAACGATATTTTTTTTTATTGAGGTGAAGCCTATGGGCCAAATACCAGGGGTAAAATTATTATTAATACCATGAAAAAAAATATTATTAACCGCAATATTAATATTAAAAGGTTAATAGAGGATTTCAAGTGAAACTAAAAAGAGTCAGTGTCTTACCTAGGTATGATGCTCTAGAGTTTGAACTAATCATGTTGTGCTGGTCTGACCTAGGTATGATGCTCTAGAGTTTAAACTAATCGTTTTGCGCTGCCTATCCCTGTAGCCCTTATTGTCGGTGGCCGAGTATTAGCTCCCTAGCGGCCCCCTCCACTACGCTGAACAGTTCCCAATCGCCAACCCCCCCTCCCCCCCTCCTTCCACGACCTGGTTGCGGGTCGTTCTTCCAAGTAGGACATTTCCTTATTTACTAGGTTTACTTCGAGTTTAGCATATACCCCTCCAAAACAAAGCATGGTCACGAGGGACGCTCTATAAGGTAAGGGAAAGGAAGACTTAGACCTCTTGTAGGACGAAGCCCTTGACAAAGATGACACTCCCACCCCTCGCTCCATTGGTGAGGTATTGGAAGAAGCTTCTGCAACAGACGGAGAGAAAAAAAAATCAAAATAGACCAACACATGTCATCCAAAGGCCAAAAAGACACTGGAACTGATCATGCAGTGCTCGGATATAGGAGTCTACAGAGACTATATGCATGAACATGCTGTCATCTGTAAATTTATGGGCATCTGGACAACAGAAATTTCCCCCAATGGATGAATCCATTCTAAATTGAAGCCAAAGGGAGAGATTAACTGCAAATTGGATCCAAGGGATTTTTCACAATTGTATTCAGCCTCCTAGAAGACATAGATGGAATTTTTTAAGGAGGTAATTACTTCTTCAACTCTGTTGTCCTCTATATGAGATTTTGGAAAGAGAACTTCACACAAGATAAAGAGGACTTCACAAGAGTCCCTATTTGGATTTAACTCTACTCTCTTCCAATGGATGGACTACTAGGACCCCACAGTCCTAAAAGTAATCAACAATGCACTAGGAGAGTACATCCAAATGTCGAATGGAACCAGGAATAGGCACTATGTCTCATATGCCAGAATTTTCACCTACATTTTTGTCTCAGGGGCTTTACTGGAAGAAATCGAATTAATCTAAAGGGATGAGACTTGGATGCAAAGTATTGATTATGAGCACATCTGAGTATTGATTATGCGCACCTCTTCTGGGAATGCCCTCAAAACAAGCCCCACCCTTCAGAGGACCAAACTAACAAAAATAAAGATGAGCAAGGATACTCCATAGTTGGAAACAAGTACAAACATAACAAGAAAACGCTTAACAAGAAAGACAAACCCAAACTTACACATCACAAAAAATATGAAGTTTTGAACACACAATAGGAGGAACACATCCCTCTAAACTCGGATGAAGAACACCATAGGAAAACCAAGCAAGTGCCAGAGAACTATAGATGTGGAGAGGGGGAACAAGATCACAACATGATAGAAAACGAACAACCACAGGATGACATAGAGATGGGATAGGTACAGGAAGCTAGAACGCCAGAGGAAAATACTATTGAAGAGGGATTAGAGGGGGTTGATCGATTAACGCTTGCAAGGGAATGGAAAAAAAAATGGAATAGAAACAATACCGAAGGACCAAATCCGAAAAATCGAAGACACATACCTACTACAGGAGGTATTGATACAAAATTCAGCACAAGCAACTAAGGAAAATAGAGCAGATAGGGGAATCCTCTCAAATATAGAGGTAGGTCAATACTTCCCAAAAGGAGAAAACCCAAAAAGAGGACGAAAAACCACCAGTCAACTCGTTCAAGAGTTGGGTGTCCGCCTCATAAACGAAGGAAAGTTAAGAGCTCTAAAAATACCCTCTAAAAGTTTTCAATGATTTTCACCACATGGAATATTAGAGGACTCAATAGTCCTGGAAAGAAAAGGATCTTGAGAAACAGACTCGCTACAAACAAGCCAGGTATGTTACTACTTCAAGAAAACAATATTTTCTTAGACAACAGTAATATGATACAAACAAATTTCCTTAAAAACTATTACCACACTGCAATCTCCACCAATGGGACTGTGGGGGGAATAAAATCCGTTCAGAAAATCTTGGTTTTCGAGCTTACGGATTTTTTTGATTTACAGAATTGATTCCCCAAACTTTTTTATACTTATAGCTATCTACATTTTCATCTACAAGATCATCTCCAAAGTCCTGGCGAATAGGATCAAGACTATTCTGCCCCTCCTTATCTCGCAACACCAATCGGAATATGTTGAAGGCAATCAAATCCTTGACAGCATTATGCTCTCACAAGAAATCATTCACTCCCTCAAAGAACAAAGAAAACTAGGAATTCTAATTCAACTCAATATATACTATACATTTGAGAAAATCAGTTGGGACTACATGAGGAAAGTTCTGGAAGCTTTTGGATTTAACAAATATGGCATCAAATGGATCATGGCTCTAGTCTCTGGGGAATTCTTCTCTATTATGCTCAATGGATCCCCCTCCAAAACCTTCTTCTCTCAGTTGATCCATCAATATTTCTTCCTCGTAAGGGGATATCTCTGGCATCAAGCTTTACAACTCCATACCTCCCTCCACCTATCAACAGTTTGTGGATGACACCCCTCTCATGGGATATCCCACCTTCACAGAAGCCCTTGCTTTTAAACTTATGTTGACTGATTTTTCCAATGCCTCCGGGGCCTCCATCAATGTGGAGAAATCCAAATTGTTTTTCTTGAATATCAATCTGATCACCCAAAGAAACATTTCCATGACTCTCGACTTCAAAATTTGAAAATTCCCCTCCAAACACCTGGAAGTCCCCCGCACCCACAAGCCTCTAGCCAAATCTAATTGGGTTTTCCTTGCCGCTAAGTTGGAAAAATGGCTAGCTAATTGGTCCTTTAGATCTTTAAACTTGGCTGGTCGTTTGGTTCTGGTTCAATCTATGCTGCAATCCATTCATCACTATCTCTATTCGGCTCTCACAGTCCCCAAATCCATCTACCACTATCTAAGAAGTATACAGAGGAATTTCCTAGGGAAAGGAAATGAGAATAAAGGCAAATGGGCATTAGTTGCTTGGAAAAAAGCCTGCAAACCCAAACTGGAAGGTGGTCTAGGCCTCAGAGACCCGAAAATCTTGGGAAAGATCTTGGGAGCAAAAACCTGGTGGAGATGGATTACCAACCCTCACTCCACATGGAATATGTTATGGAAGGAAAAATATGCCCCCTCACACCATCACGATCAACTTATCAGGCTTAATGGCACACTCAAAATATCCATTTTTTGGAACCAGGCCTGGGGCAATAGAGATGTTATTCAAAACAATTTCTTGTGGGAAATTGTCATGGGAGAGAAAGCCTTGTTCTGGGGAGATGAATGGACACAATTCAAAAAAATGGACCACGAAAAATTCAACCAGATTAAGGAGAATATGGAAAACAAAAAAAAAAACATGGGTCAATCACTATTAGTAGCCCAACAACGAAAATGATGGTTAGAGGCTCTGGATCACTAAGGAAGAGTGGGATCAGAATGTATACCCTGAAGCATCACAAAAACTCTCTAAATAAATGGGACACAGATTTATTAGAATAGATAATGAGGAGGACAAGCTCAGATGGGGGAAGAATTAAGCTGGAAACCTCAACATCAAAGAAGCTTATGGCTACTTGGCATCTCCTACCTCCACCTATGGAGAAGAAATGGAAGATTCTTTTTCTTTTGACAAGGTTTTTTCTTCTTCCTCTTTATCTTATGCTTTTCCACAGTTCAAATACTTGTTCCTCCTTCATGCATGCGCTGCAATCTATCCCAGATTTTGTTTTCAGAATTTGAGTCTATTATTGTATCAAGATATTTATTATGAATATTTTTATACATAACATATTTTTATGTATCATTCCATTATTTTTCTTTCATATAGGGAGATTCTTTGTAGTAACCATCACATAGAAGCTTCATTACACCAAGTCCATAAGATTTTAGGCATGTCTTAACCTTATCTCTCCATTCATGAAATTTTGATGCACTAAGCATAGGTACATTATGATAGTCCATGATTCAACCAACTATACCTTCAAGCTATTATGTTTACACCAAAGGAACATGTTATGATACCAATTGATGAAAAATTGACAAAATGAGAGGGGGGGTGAATCAATTTAGCGTATTCATAGAAATTAAAATTATTTTCATTAAATGCATTATGTAAAACATTACATGAGTAGCTTAACAAGTAATGAATAGAAGATTCAATATCTGAACAAGTAATAAGAAAAAAAAACATCACATCAACACATATTGAAGTAAATATAAGTGGAAACCCATAAAGGGAGAAAACCACGATTTTATTATTGTTGTGATGCAAAGGAAAGCTCCTACTCCTTATTACATATGATTTTCTGTAGGCCCCAACCTACAGGAGGTTGTTATCTCAATTTTCTACAAGCTGCAACATCCAAGGAAGCTCTAACTCCCATATGTTTTATTTAGGCTACAATCCACTAGAGGCTTCAACTTGATGTTAATGAAGCCACTACTTGAAAGGAGACTACAATCCCCTGATGCAAACAAGAAAAAACGATGTGTTGGTTTACTTGGTCATAAATTATGCATATATCCATGTTCATTTCTATCTCTTCTTCCCTTCAAATTGGCTTCACATAAGCTCCATATGTGCCAAGTAACTAATGCATAATGCCTCAATCATCTCTCACACATTCTCCCACTCTCTAACACCTTTTCTTTTCCAAAAGAAACATATTTTATAAGAAAAAGTTTTCTATTTGTTTGTATTCTACATAATATTATGAAGTGAACTCGCTTGACTCTTTTCCTCCCACTCATTCGTTTGCAAGCTCTTCATATTTAGAATACTATCTAACATAAATAAGTGATGCACCACATATTATTTCAACCATCTATAATGATTAGGTACACAAATATCAAGATAATTCCAAAAGTAACATTATAGAAATAACATATGACTATATTGTTGAGCATTCGCTCCTCGTGATTAATACAAACATTTTTCATTAATGCATCACAGAAAAATCTATGCAACATATTTGCTTTTTCCTTGGGCGTGCATCACAAAATCTTCATGTCATTGTTCCAGAAGCCTTTCCTTTCCTATCATGGAGTCTTGCCTTGCATCACAACAATTTTCTCCAACAAACCAATCTTCAAATCAACCTTATACAAACCAAACATCATACCTATAATACCAATTAGCTTTGCAAACATAACAACCATATATAGTATAAATTGTTTCTTCTTTTTAATGCAATCATATTAATATTTAATAAAAAATATATGAAACAGGTTATTCTCCTTAAGTGTGCCATCACCAATACATGTGCAATCATATTTTCCTACCCATTTACCCTTTATTGTTCTTGTTGTTCCTTTGCCTTCACCTTCATATTTAGTTGTCAAATATACCTCCACTATACCTTGTTGCTCCTATTCCATTGTTTCCCTTTTGATTCTCCTTTTCCTTCGTTTCCCTTGTGCTACTCCTTTTCCATCAATGACAATAATTTCATCAACTTTTATAAGATGGTACAAGAGCTTTCCCTACAAATGGTAATTATCTACTTGTCATCCACAGTTTAGCTTCTCATAAATCTCCTTGAAATAATCATCAACATAATATTTTCTGACATATCTTTCTTGAGACAAATAATCATTTTTTTAAATAACATATGCAAAAATACAAGGATGAGCAAGCATATTTTCTACTTTGTTTCTAGTGTCATTTTTGTATTTGATTACCAAGTGTTGAGGAGGTAAATCCCCTCTGCAGATAGAGGCGATCCCTACTAGCCCAACAGGGGTCTAGCAACAATCATTAAATGCTACAGCGCAAGTTCCTAATTGAAAATAAATAGACCAATGATGGAGGCCTACCTGGAGTCCAGTGCTATGATTCGTAGAAGAGACAGCGTTCCCGTTCCTCAGCCTTGGCAGATCACGATCCCCATGATCTCCATGAATGGACAACTGCACATGCAAGAAACAACACGAATACAAGCATAAAATCCAGAATACGCAACTATATATCAGTCAGAAAGGATATAACTCATTATTAACATAAGTGAAAAACAGAGTGGAACCATAACCGGTAGTCATTCATTAATAAATAATCGAAAGAGAGTACAACCAATGTTCTGACGCCGCGGTCTCCTTCAGAAGGGTCCCCAGTCGTTCACGTCTCACAAAGCTCGCCAGGGAAAGGGAAAGCCTCTCTAGAGTCTCTCGACGATAATCTCCTAAATTGAGTCGGCCTTAAGGGAAGAAAGAGGGCTCTTACAGCACAAAGGCTCTTGGGAATTTGGAGATTCAAAGCTTAGGCACTTCAAGACTAGCTTGCAATGGCAATGGGTAAGCTTTTATAGATGGGGAAGGAGGAAGTTGGGATCCCTATTATTGTGGGATTGGCCCTATCATCAAGGAAGGTTCCATGAAAGGTGGCAAACCACTTCCCTTCCATGGAACTCCTATATCCAAACCTCCCAACTCAAGATAGGCAATGGTTTCTGAGTTTGTTGAAACACAACTTCTGCCATATTTATTTAAAAAACACTCCTTAAATTGGCTGGCGCGACTGCGACTCTGGGACAGAGCGCTAGTTGGCGCGGCCTCTCTGTAGGATTTTCCTCATTGGCGTGAGTGATGAACTGGCTGCCCGTGCCAATGCAAAAAGGGATGTTTTTATGGTTTTTTTCAAGGAGATGTCTTTAGGGCAATTGAAGCTCATGTTTAGAGGAGTGTAATGATAATGGTTTCAAGGCATGACATTGCTCACAGGTCACATAATGGGCCCTCCAATGTGTGGGACGGGGAATGGTAGGGACGGTGACAAATTATTGTGTAACAGATGCCCCCTAAAGCATGAGGCCCGAGAGAGGGAGAGGGGTTAAATGCTTTACGAGAATGTCTCCAACTGAAGCTCCACCGTCGGAAAACCTGCGTAGAAAAATACAACTGATATCCCAAGTACATGATGTATATGCGGTATGGGCGCGGCCATCCGAAACAGAGTACACTATAATCCGGATCTAGGGTATGGGTGCAGCCATCCAACGAGGATCAAATAAATAGACTCAGGTATGGTTGCAGCCATCCAATCAGTGAGTCATGTACATAATCATAATAATCCACAATATCGTAGCCTGGATTACAACAGACATAATCCAGGGTCTTGCGCTCCATCTCGACCCAAACAAAGTACAAGTTCAAGCATGCGAATATGTGAGTTGAAGTCGAACATGCAAGAACATCGTCTGATTACCAGCCAATAATGATGAGGAAGTTGTTAACAAACACGAGAGGAACCACAATAACAGCAGTGGCCTCAGATTGCACTACGAAGATTACATCTACGGCATGGAGTTGTGCATGGTCGAACACCATGAGAATCATAGAATCCCTTGGTGAGATAGTAGTAAACCTCACATCGAATGCGACGAACCTGCCATTGAGGCATGCAGGCTCCAAGGTACCATAAAGGAGTCTCTAGATCAGCTTCCTAGATAATGAGCTGAAGTCGATAGGAAGTGACCTTGTTCGAAGGTTGGCCATAATGTTTCCCACATCATCGACACGAGACAGAGGAACATGATGTTTTTGTTGTGAATCAGAATCGTATGAGAATCAGAGGAAGGTTGATATTCACAGAGGTCAACTTCTCTTGAACATGTAACGGCACAAATAGTGGTTTTGGCAGTATTTGACATCAACGGATCAGAGGTCATGGTGACGAGGCAATGAGCAGAGGAGAGGTCAAAAAGGATTACCCAAACCCACAGAGGAAAAGTGAAGAACGAGATGAGATGTCCCCAACCCGACACGAATGCAGACAAGTGCCATGTTCAAGAGCGACATACTGCTAACACGACAATGAATATGGTTCCATTTTTCCCCCACCATTTCTGGCGAGTACCCCAATTATTTTTGATAACAAGCTTGAAGGGGATAGCATATTCTTGTAATGTAAGTCCGCCTTTCGGGCGAATCCATCCTAGTACATTTAACGAGCCCTAGGAAGGAGGAACTCGGAGAACGTCATTTTGACTGAATCCAATGTCATCAGGGTTTAACGAGTCTGACAAAGGAAGAACTCAGCATATTTTCACATTTAGAGAGTTTGAAAAGATAGCAAAAAAGTAAACTCCAAAGGTCCCTTTTCGTAAATAGTTCCTCAGACCTAAAAAGGTAGAAAACAATATCTGAGAAAACCTCCTAGTCGCGATAGGCTAGGGTATTCCTTTTTCGTAATCAATCTATCCCAGCCCGAAAAAGGGGTAAATGTATACTGGGTAGATGTCGATTCGTGTCCATTTTAACGAGATCGAAACGACAAGGGCCTCAACAATATTTTCATGTTTAGAGAGCCAGAAAAGAGCTGAAAGATGACTCCAAAGTGACTTTTTCGTGTATTTACCGAGTCTGAAAATGTATAAAATACAACTCATTTTCACCGTTAAAGTCGCAAAAAAACCTGTTGCTGCACATACCAAGTAAGCGTAAAACCCATTTTCGGCATAACATATTAAAATATTTGATAAAAATAACTTTTAAAACCTATCCTATGTCGAAAAGTTATAAATATGCCAAAATGGTAAAAACAAAATTACATTTACTATTTACCTTGGTAAAAAGCAGCAGTGGTCCATTTTGGAGTGCAAACTTCTGACGGCGATTGTGACAGATCCGGTTGACCATTCAGATTCTCGTCTGCTACAGGTAAGAGGCGTTTCCCTGTACTTCATTTCAATCCATTTTTGATAGTTTTTCCCTCATATATCATGCTCTGTGGCAAATTTCTGAATTTTTAGGGCTGTGCTCATTGGCGCGGGTATCGGGCACAGACCCGCGCCAATGGGCTTTTCCATGTAAAGGCCTCGCACCACGTGGTGCGACTGTTCACAAAATAGTCGCGCCAACGGCCGAACCCAAATTTCCGCCTAGAAATTCGAAATTTTAATCATTTTAAATGAAATTTGAAGCCTACCAGAGATATAATTAAGGGTTTATGATCATGTGGATGCAGGAAATCAAGCAAAATGGTAATTGAGTGGAAAGAAAGAGAGCACAGAGAAGAGGATGAATAGGCCATTGAAAGTGAGGCTTGCATGAATGCCCTCAGAAACTGTGTGCTAAAGAAGTTCTTCCTTACACCCTGTCTACGAGCTCAGCCTGAGCTCCTCCAATATCTGATTAGTATTTGGGATGAACAAGAACAAGTGTTCAAGTTGCGAGATCAGGTATTGGAGCTGGAGGTTTCTGATGTGTATTTAATAACTGGACTGTCTCGCAGAGGTCTGGTACCCATCCTAACTGGGAGCAGACCATCTGGCGAGAAGATGGAAGAAGTGATGGCATGAGTGTGCCCAGAGGCACAAATGGGATCAGGGAGTAAAAAGGTGGATATTCACACCATCCCCGATCTGGCATTGAGGGTAGTCCTACATACCATCATGCGGGCTGCAGGGTCGTAGGCACCACACGAGGCCACAAAGGCCCAACTCCTGCTGGCCTCAGAGTGCATGAGTCCCCTTTTGTTTGACTGGGCAACAGCAGTAACAATAAACATGAAGAGATAGCTCACAAAATGCAAGCAAGCTAAACTGAAACAGTTTGGCTATGGTTCCATCCTGGTATCGTTTATTCTGGAACGCTTACCAATCTTCCAGGGCCAAGGGGCCATAGTAGCAGAGCCGATTCCACGAGAGCCAAGAATGGCTCGCTGGGCAGCACTAATGCCCAGAGCTGGAGGCGGCCAACAGATGTCCTGGAGGGCAGATTTTTTTAGGTGGTTACGGCGCCAGTTGATTGTGGTTGAGGACTGGCCATATGCAGCAACTAACTTCACCGGAGACCCAGATCTCCCACTGCTAGAAGGAGATGACTGGGACAAGGAGTTGGGTAAGACCTCATATTTTTTTATTTTTATGTTTTATGTTTTTTTGTTAATACACATTCGTCCTAACACATTTTATATATGTATGCAGATGTGGGCCTTGAGAGACCAGTCGGGATGTCTCCAATTGCACGGAGGACTCTTCTTGCCCCTGATCCTCAGGCAGAGGGCACAGGAGGGGAGGAGTTGATCCAAAATCTCGAGGGCATTGCCCGAGGGATCCCGGACTATGCTCGGCTGGCGGATGTATCGATGGCGTACCAGCGTCATACGATGGGAGTTCCAAGTCGGATCCACCGAATCCTGAGACGCTTAGTGCGTGCAGTTACATGTTATCATGAGCACCATGCGGATTAGACTCTTAGGGCTTTATACCACACATATTTTTTGAGAGACATATCGTCTCCGGATGTACCTAAGACGATTATGTATATTTTGACTTTATGTGACACACACTGTGCAAACATTCCGACACACACACACACACACACACACACACACACACACACACACACACACATATACATATGAATATTTTGGATGGATCTTTTACATGTGATGATGTTTTCTATATGTCATGCAAATGTCTAATACAAATGTAATCTAATGTATCAGCTACATAACGAACGACCCAATGCAAAATGTATTCACACAATGTATCTACTCACACATTTCTTCTTTATGCAAGCTTAAAAGCACACATGAACACACACATATGCAAATTATGCTTGAAATGAGGAAGACGGGCATGCCCCCCAGCATGGTGTCTCAATTTGAGGTGCATGCCCCCCAAGCTTCAGTCCATTGAAAATGGAGTGAAGGTTCAAAAAAAAATTCAAATTGAACATGCTCGTGTTTCATTATTTTAACGAGGTTGACACACTTAAAAGAACTATCCTCAAACACCTTGTTTCATGGTTTAAGGAGATTGACACAAGACCAGGAACTGTGCTCCGAGAACCTGGTTTCATTTTTTAAAGAGCTTGAAACAGGGAGGAAACCGTGCTCTAACCGACTTACATCAAAATGAACAAGAAGGAGGTGCTTCCAAGAGTTCTACTCCCGATGGAAGGAAAACATCCTGGAAGTCAAGACCCAATGCCCCCAGTACACTATGCACGACGACGTCTTCACTGAGTGTGGGCACAGGGTAGGTGGACACATAGTTGACCTGTGGTGGAGTAGATACAACATGTGAATAAAAACCAGGAGGGGGTGATGGCGGACCATTTGCCACATTAGGACCAAAGAATGAAAGCTGGTCAATGGTCACAATCCATCCTTCATGCGGAAAACAGGCCACACGAAAAAGGGAGGAGACGAGTGCTCCCATGGCATATGTGTAATCACGCCCCAGGACCAGATTGAAATCCAAGGGGCCTGGAACAACCATCACGTCTATATGGATGGTTTTACCTCCCAAAGTAACCAGTAACCTTGGAAGGATCCCCAACGGTTGACTCGTCCTTCTGTTAAAAGTCAAAAGATTCTGCGTAACAGGTGCAAGCGGCGACGAACCGAAAGCTTGCTAGGTAGTTGAGGATGGAATACTAACAGAGGCACCTTCGTCTGTAATGGTGCTGGGTACGACCAGACCAAGAGCCTGTACTGTGATCTTGAAAGGCACGTAAGACGGAAGGCGGAACCCTGCAAATCGACTCCAATCAAAGGAGGCGACCAAACTACTCAGAGGGGATACCATCGAACCGAGAAGGTCTTCCCCTGGTGTTACGGAAGAAGGAGAATCCTCCATAACCTCCATCTCGAAGGCGGGAGGGATGTCCTCCAAAGCCTCCATCATGGGAGGCGGAGGAGCAGCTTCTTGAAGTACAAGGACAGGAGAATCTTTCTCCAAGTCTGAAGAATCTGAAGAAATCAGAAGGACATGGGGGTTGTGAGATCCACTCTCGACAGAAAAGACCTGGTGCACCGCGGACGGGGCCAGTTCAACCGTTCCTACGACCAACGGTTGGTCAGGGATGGATTCGTGAATTTGAATTTCTGGGGGAGTGGGATCGACCAAGGATGACTCTTGACCAATCATAGGATCAGCTAGTGGAGGACTCAAAGACAGCTACTTATAACCAGCCGGGAGGGATATAACTCATTATTAACATAAGTGAAAAACAGAGTGGAACCATAACCGGTAGTCATTCATTAATAAACAATCGAAAGAGAGTACAACCAATGTTCTGACGCCGCGGTCTCCTTCGGAAGGGTCCCCAGTCATTCACGTCTCGCAAAGCTCACCAAGGAAAGGGAAAGCCTCTCTAGAGTCTCTCGAAGATAATCTCCTTACTTGAGTCGGCCTTAAGGGAAGAAAGAGGGCTCTTATAGCATAAAGGCTCTTGGGAATTTGGAGATTCAAAGCTTAGGCACTTCAAGACTAGCTTGCAATGGCAATGGGCAAGATTTTATAGATGGGGAAGGAGGGAGTTGGGATCCCTATTATTGTGCGATTGGCCCTATCATCAAGGAAGGTTCCATGAAAGGTGGCAAACCACTTCCCTTCCATGGAACTCCCGTAGCCAAACCTCCCAACTCAAGATAGGCAATGGTTTCTGAGTTTGTTGAAACACAACTTCCGCCATCTTTATTTAAAAAAAACTCCTTAAATTGGCTGGCGCGACTGCGACTCTGGGACAGAGCGCCAGTTGGTGCGGCCTCTTTGTAGGATTTTCCTCATTGGCGCGAGTGATGAACTGGCTGCCCGCGCTAATGCAAAAAGGGATGTTTTTATGTTTTTTTGCAAGGAGATGTCTTTAGGGAAATTGAAGCTCATGTTTAGAGGAGTGAAATGATAATGGTTTCAAGGCATGACATTGCTCACAGGTCACATAATGGGCCCTCCAATGTGCGGGACGGGGAATGGTAGGGACGGTGAGAAATTACTGTGTAACACCCAGTGAAACTACTGAAGAAATCCCATCCACTTGAAATGACATCCCTATTAAAACTTGGTTTGAGATTGGAGGTTCTATAAGGGTTGGTGATTTTTATGAATAATATATCCTTACCAATCAAGTAATGTTTCCATCTCTTGACACTTTTCTCCAAAGAATATAGCTCCTTTTCATAAGTGGGATAATTTACAACACCTTGGGAGAAAGTATTTGAATGGTAACATATGAGTTTCCTATGTTGCATCAACATTTATCCCATGGCATAACCACTAGCATATTTCTCTAATTCAAAAGAGTTTTTGGAGGTCAAGCAAGGCTAAGACTGGTGTAGTATTAATCTTCTCTTTTAGGGTGTCAAAATCCTTTTGCTTCTTTCCTCCCCACCGAATGGTTTACTTCATATTTGTTAAAGAATGTGAGGGAGATGTTATGATGGAAAAGTTGGCAATTAACCTTCTATAATATTTCACTTCACACAAAAATTTGTGGACTTATGTAACATTAGTAGGCTTACACAACTTAACACTCACATCAACTTTTAAAGGGCCAACTTTCAACTGTCCCCTTCGAACAATATGACTTAAGTAAACCAGAGAAGTTTTTCCAAACTCACACTTGGACATTTTTACATATGATTTTTCTTTTTGCATAATATAAAGCACCTTCTTAACATGATTCATATGATCTTCTAAATCTTTACTGGAATAAATTATATCATCAACATACACAAGCAATAAATCATTAAGAAAAGGTCCAAAAATATCATTCATCGCCATCATAAATGTGGTATGAGCATTACACAGCCCAAATGACATTACATACGATAGGGCCTGAAAATATTTTATTGTAGGGCCTTAGGAGTGAAAAGGGGTTGGAGCATGAAGACTGGGTCAACTTTGACCAAATCAAATAACGCTCTTATGGAGGAGTGGCATTTATGGTGGGACAACACAGTTTTGGAGGGATATTGAATGCATGGAAGTAGTGACCTAATTGAGTGGGGCCAAGGGTGAGGAAGCTCATAAATTATATAAGGAAGAAGATGGTAGCCATTTGGTGGTTATGTTTAGATTATTATTTTGATATGATCTGTTTATACTTGTTGCTCTCTTCAGCTGTTTAGGTTAGATTGTAGTGTTGTTTAGCATAGGGTGTTCCTGAGCAGGAATCCCACGTCTTTCCTTGAAATTTCTCTTGGAAGAGTATTGCAGTACATTTCCACATTTCGGCATTTGGCCAACCTACAGCTTTCTTCATCAGTGTAGTTTCTATTTAGAGTTGTGTTGTGTTGCAGGGTGCAACAATGGAGGATTATATTGGGTGTCTTAAGAGCTATTTTTGTAGTGGAGGACGGTTCCCTTCCATTGGAAGGCCTGTAAAGAAGCCCCTTGAGCTTTATTGACATATTTGACATCAAGCCAAGGAGTATTTATCCCCTACAATGCAGTTTCTTTCCAAATCTGTGTTATTTTAGGGAGTAGTTGCAGGGGTGGTTGTAGTGTATGTTTTGGGAGGTGATTTCTTCAATGGAGGAGCCATTATTCCGTCTGGAGGATCTATTGGAGAAGAGTTTTATGATTCTACATCAGCTTTAGCCATATCTTCTCATTTCCATTATTGCAGCATACCTTCAGCCCTAAGGATGTAGCTTACATTGGCACATTGTGTGCATTTTCTGGAAACCCTCTTGGGTTGTATTGGAAAGATGATCTAGTGCCTAGATTTGTATGTGTAGCATCTATTGTGGCCTATATCAGTATTTTTGTATCATTGTATGATTTACAGCTGTAGTTATGCTTAGTATGACTGCACTGTATCAACTCTCTGGCATTTTGTATTGTAGCAGCAACTCATATTTGGGAGTGATTGTTTATGGGTGGCTTGTTCCCTAATTGCATATGATTTTTTCTTCTCTATTTTGTACTTATTCGTTGTTCTTATAAATAATTTTATGGCTCCATATTGGTATCCCATGTTGATGCGTTGATTTACATTTCTATTTCCAGTTTTGTGTTCATATATTGCTGCTTCCCCCATTTGGGAATATTACATAATTTTCCCACATGTATAATATTTGATATTTTGTTAACTGTTATGAAAATTTTGTTTTTTTTCTCACCTTGCTTCATATTACCTTAATTATTATTCTCCCATTGCATCTAAAATTTCTTCAACCATGACCTTTAATAATATTTCCAATACTAAAAGAATCGTCTTGAGACTTTTGGTGCTTTTTTGCAAGACACAAAGTTTATACGTTAGAACTGAGTACAAGATATTTCTTGTCAAAGGCCTTTTCTCTCTTAGCAATTTTTATCACTTGTTTATGAAATGTTATATCTTTCAATTTTCCACTAGCTTGGAGATATTCCAAGTAGTGCAAATAGATAGGGTGGAGAATTTGAATAAAAGCATTAAGTTGCAAATATACTTCAACATCAGTGCCTTTTATACATGAATTTTTTTTTTATTTCAAAGGCGATCTTTGTGGGATCATTATATTTCATCTCCAAATTAAATAATCTCAGCAACAACTAAATAATTTCAAGTTCTAAATGTGAATCATAAATTTATTTCAACTTTTTATTGCTTCAAATTTTGTATCACAAGAACCAATGTATCTACTACCTCCTCTTTCATTGATGTAGAGATCAAATCATATGCCTTCTTGTCCATCGTTTCCCAAAATGCAAGTTGCATTTCATCTTCAGGTGGCTTTGGTGTAATTTATTTATCATATATATCCTTATTTTCTTGACATACTCCTTCCCACAAATCATTAAATATAAGTGTGTTTTTTATCTTTATATACCATTCTTGATCATTTTCTTTTACACTTGGAAAAACTCCCACTATTGATATTAATAAATTTGTAATTCCAGAAATATTTGATAGCTAGAAAAGTAATTTACAAAATTTTCTAAAAAAAACATTAACAATGAGTCAACAAATAAAATTTACTTCTTTATTTGTCTAGGTTCTGAAAATCATCAAAGAGACACCACAAAAACAATAAAAATATGATTTTCCAATACATTTACAATATTTTTCCTAGCCATTGCATTTTCAATCATAACAAGTCTACTATACCAGCGACCCCCCTTATTGGTGTAATTGTGTCTATACACAAGACCAGGACTCACTTAAAGGCTTTGATAGACTTAGGCTATCCGATAAGTTCTATTAATCATGATCAAACATATTTGAGGGTTGCAACAAGTGTTGAGGTTTACACAGTAAACCTCTTCACAACCAAACTCAAAACTAGAACTAATAAAAAATTGCAACAAGCCTTAGGATTTCTAGTAGGTTTACCATACTTTCTCGTAAACAAAAATTTCAAATACCTTTGCTCGAAAAAATAAACTAGAGTCAGCTTTCAATCTCAACAGCCATAAGATTTCCTTATGTACACAAACTCAATATACCATAACTATACATTTAAAATTCACCAAAATATCAAAACTTGAAGAAATCTTCAAAATCCGAAAACATAGATGGTGTCAAAAGACACCATTAAATTTAACTTAGAAAAAATACTCAAATCAATCACTGGTGAAATTGGTGACAACCTTGGTTCCCTCCTAGACAACGTGCTTGTCGATCTCCCATAGAAGAGAAATCTCACGAACATCTAAAACTCCCGCGAACTAACGAGAAAACCATGATATATGTGGAAACCCATAAAAGGAGAAGACTATGAATTTATTATTTTCATGATGCAAAGTAAAGATCATACTCCTTATTACATCTGATTTTATGTAGGGTCTAACCTAGAGGAGGTTGCTACCTCAATTTTTTTCATGCTGCAACATGCAAGGAAGCTCCAACTTCCATATGTTTTCTGTAGGCTACAACCCACAAGGCTCCTACCTCAACAAACTCCAACCTGATGATTATCAAGCCACTACTTGAAATGATACTACCATCACCTGATGTAAACGAAGAAACAACTATGTGTTGGTTTACATATTTATAAATTATGCATATCTCCATCTTCATTTCTACCTCTTCTTCCCTTCAAATATACTTCACATAAGCTTCATATGTGCTTGGTAGCTAATGCATAACACCTCAATGAGCTCTCAAACATTCTACAAATATCTAACCTCCTTTGTCTTCTAAAATCACATCTTTCCTAAATATTTATTATTAGGTATTTGTATCCCATGTAGGAATATGAATAGAACAGACTTGTCTTCAAACTCTTCATATTTTGAATATTAGAAAACAAAAGTAAATACTCCACCCGATATTAATTTCATCCACATGTAATGATTCACTTCATAAAAATAATTCCAACATCATGTAATACTTTAGGAATATCATATGACTTTAGGATCATTCATTTCTAATGATCAATAAGAGCATTTTCCATTAATGCATCAAAATCATATTTACAACATATTTGTATTTTTCTTGGACTCACTCGATAAATTATATAGAATCTTTATACCAATGGATTCAATCTCATATTGTGATGTACTAGAACAAGATACTGAATCCTTTTACAATATTTGCATAATATAAAACACAGTCGCTCAATCACATGAAAGTAAGAGAAAAGAACTTATCAATCACACAACACAATATTTTCTTGGGGAAATCACCTGATCAAAATCCCTCTATCATATATTGTATATAGTCAAATAATCATCAAACAATACAACACTTTGTGACACCCAAAAAATCCTATACTCTACTAATCATCTCACCTTGATCCTACTCAAAACTAACTAGCAATTCTTAGGCAAAATTGACCAACACTTTGCCAATTTCCAGCCCCTACTTAGACAAAAATTTCTCATGCAATCCCTAGGTAATTAATACCTATTAAATAGGATAATAAACATTCCTTGATTGTGAAATCCATCATGGGCTTCCCATGACTTTAAAATCGTGCTCTGGTAATTTTCTAATAATGCAACTGATAGTTATCTTCCCTTTAACCTTTGTCTAACCTCAAACTTCATTAGAACTTACATGAATGTAGATATTTATAGTGAATCATCAGTTATATGATTGATCACTACTTTTGAATTAAATCTAATTTAATTCATTAGACCTCTCAATAGCTCATCACTTAGTTAAAACTAGTTAAACTAATTTTAATGCAATTAATTTGAGTTAATTGATTACACTCACACCACAGTAGTCCTACAATTGCAACTGGACCTCCAAAATATTAGAATCACTATACATGCCTCAACTTTGACCCTCAACTCGAAATTATTGAGATAGCTCAGTATTTTTGACTTAGTTAATTGATACAAGTTGTTATGAGATGAAATTAAAATTTATTGTCCAAATTATATAAGGGAAAAATAAATTAGACACATACATCTAGTGCTAGTGTGTAACTTAATTCCTCACTCATGTGTGATTGGAATCCCACACCAAATACGTGGTTAATTTTTTTTCCTTTCAGGATGCCAATTTCACTATTTCTTGTTGCGAATCTCAACACTCCCTCTCAACAAGAAAGAAATTAATCTATCCTGATCCGGTACCTTTAGAAATTTCTACATGAAACAATTCTCTAGTGTTGTTTCCACATGAAAATCCTGAAACTAGATAGCCTCAAAAAAACTGAATCAAAATAATGCATCTGTCTTCAGAGTCTTCTGACTGCTTGATCCTATTGCACTTGTCTACTGGACTCTCTGCGCTGATGTTGACATCTACAGTTGTTCCCTTTGCACTGCTGCCAACTCTTATCTGTGCTCCAGAATCTGATATCTGTCACTCTGATTTTTGTGTTATTGACATCTAACTACATCAATCCAACCGATCCTTCCTAATATCGGTGTATTGTGAGCTACTTTAGTCATGTTCGATCCATAGGACACGCCATCTCAATGCACCCTCCCAAAATTTCTTCTTGTGATTATAACTACACATCACCCCACATCTCACCTGGAGGTATAGCTGCATGTACTCCCTCTGCTCATCTGGCTCAAAATTCCCCCCACTTGGAGGTCTCTACTTGAGTGGATGCTTCCACTCGATCTCCTTTATGCTTCTCCACAACCTTCTGAGACTGCTTTTGAGGCTGCATGTTGGCAGATAATTTTCACTCCCTCTCAATCACCATGTCTTTAACTTCTGTTTTTCTCCTCAAAGCTTTGCATGCATATTGTACCTTATGTGCATGTAGGTTCTTGAATGGCACACATTTTAATTGTCTTGTCATCACAAAATTTTCTAAAAAAAGAGTTAATTTTAAATCGACAATATCTCCCTCATCCGAGCTTCGATTCGACCGATTTGTTTTTTCAATTTGGGTATTTTTTCACAAGGAATCCAAATATGCTATTTTTTTTGAAAAATTTCACATATTCTCTGAAAATCGCTGCCCAAAAAGTTCTTGTTTTGATGCCATGTAGTAATTATATAGAAAATCTATACCAATGGATTCAATCCAATCACACAATGTACTAAAACAATATATTGAATCCTTTTTTCCCTAAACAAAGTTTCCAAAGTGCTTTCATAGATATGATTCAAAATACGGGATCAATTCGGTTTTGATCAAGCCATTTCTTGATTGAAATGAGTATGACCAACAATTGTTCGAATGTATATATTAAGGATTTCCCCCATTCTACCTTTTCTTATTCGATAATGTTTATGGATTTCGTGGAAAGTACCCAAATATTCATATTGAACTTCGATAGGGGCTTCTATAATGGGGGAAATCCTTAATATATACATTCGAACAACTGTTGTTCGTACTCGTTTCAATCGAGAAATGGAAGAAGCCATACAAGGGTTTGTAGGTATAAATTCAATCCAATTGATCCTGAATAGATTAACGTCAATAATTTGCAAAGGAAGGGAATTAAGGTCATTATAGCTATATGAAGGGCTAATAGAAAGTGAATTAGTAATAAAAAGAAAAGAAACGTTGACCTTAGACTCACATGAATCAACAGGCTTTTATTATATTTGTGTAATATAAAACACGATCACTCAATCACATGTAAGTAAGAAAAAGGAAATTATCAATCACAAAACACAAGATGTTCTTGGGGAAAGCACCCACTCAAAACTGCTTTATCATATATTTTACATAGTCAAAGAATCATGAAACAATACAATGCTTTCTCACACCAAGAAATCTTGCACTCTATCGACCGCCTCACCCTGATCTTGCTCAGAAATAACTAGCAATTCCTAGGAAAAAATGACCAACACTTAGCCAATTCTCAGTGCTTTCTTAGCCTAGCCTTGCTCATGCAATTGCTAGGTAATTAATCCCTATTAAATTTGATAATCAACCTTCCTTGACTGCGCAATCCATCATGGGCTTCCCATGACTTTACAATTGTGTTCGAGCAATTTTCTAATAATACAACTGATAGTTATCTTACCTTTAACCTCTTTTTAAACCGGGTCTTCATCAGAATTGACATGTATGTAGTTATTAATAGAGAATCAATAATTATCTGATTTATCAATACTTGTGAATTAAATTTAATTTAATTCATTGGACCTCTCACTAACTCATCACTCAGTTAGAACAAGTTTAGCTAATTTTAACTCAATTAATTTGAGTTTACTGATTATACGCAAACCACACTAGTGTTACAACTGCAACTCGACTCCCAAAATATTACAATCACTCTGCATGCCTCACATTTGACCCTCAACTCAAAATTATTGAGCTAACCAATATTTTTGAATTAGTTAACTACCCAAGTTATTATGATAAGAAATTACAATTTATTGTCCAATTTATTTAAGGGAAAAATAAATTAGACACACACATTTAGCGCTATTGTGTAACTGAATTCCTCACTCATTTGTGACTTGAATCCCATGTCAATTATGTTGTCAATTTTTGTCCTTTCTAGATGCCAATTTCACTATTTCTTGTTGCACATTTCAAATCAAAACATATTCATGTCATTGTCTCAGAAACCTTGCCTTTGTTTTCATGGAGTGTTGCCTTGCCCTTGTTTTCATGTAGTCTTGCCTTGTATCAGAAAAATTGTCTTCAACAACTAATCTTCAAATCAACCTTATACACAACACATGCAAGTGTCAATGTTCTGTCATGTCATCAAGGTATTTTCTTCTTCTTTGTTTTGTTGTCATCAAGCATACCAAACATAATTTGTTGGTTTGAAACTATAAAAACATATGCAACATCTAGCATACTATTTTGTTTTTGCATAAACTTGTTTCTCCTTTGTTGTTTCTCTACCCAAGTTGTTTTTTTCATCCTTGTTTCTCTACTCAAGTTCCTCTTTTCTTGTTTCTCCTGTTGTTCCTTGTTACTACTCCTTTACTATCACCTCTTATTTTCCTTGCTACTTCTTCTTTCTCTTTGCTACACCTTTGCTTCTTTTCCTTGCTGGTATTTTGCATTATTTTCTTTGTTTTTGCTAATGCGTACCTTTCTCCCCATGTTTCTCCTTTTCCATCAATGACAATAATGCCATCATTCTCCCCCTTTGGTAGTGATGGAAAAAATTTATCCTTTCCACTCTCCTCTGCTTACCTCCCCCTTTTACATCAATAAACATGGGTTATCATAAGATAATATACAAATATACAATGATTGAATTCAATATTTTGTTATGAAGATAATCTTGCAAGTCTTCTTCATAATCCTTTAAAATTTTAATTTCAGCATTATATTTAATTCTAAAGATGAGGCCAAAATGTTTCTACACTCTCATACTCTTGAATATACACATTGATAACCCAATGTCGATACAAAAATTATGCAAAAAAAAATGACTATTAAAAGCAGAAGTATTGTGCTATTGTATACATAAGTCCAAGAAGAAAATATTGTTGCAGTTGAGGAAGTGCTTTTGAGAATTTGACAATGGTAGGATCCATTGCATTCTCTTTGCCCTTGTTAGTCTTCACTAAAAATATGCTCTTCAGATGAATAATGATTAATGACTTCAATTAGAGAATTTTACCACCAATGCCAGCCCATCCATCGACCCTGATATAAGTTATGAAAAAGGTCTCTTTCATTTTCATTAAAACTCAAATAATCTTCTCGAGGAACATTTATGATGAATGAATTTATTTGTACGTCAACATTGACACATGTAGTCTCCTTCTTGTTATTTTTTCATATTCTATGAAAAGAGCAAAAGACATGTCTATGCTGAAAACACAAGCCCTGCCAATAGATAAGCCCACTTAGTTTGGTATACTTTGATTCGCCTTCATCATCTTTCTGGAGTTATTTAGGGTATATGGCATCCTACAATCATTGACTTTTTGTCCAAGGTTTCTGTATAAATAGCACCTTATTTGACCAAGGTATGGTGGAATTGGTGTATTTATTCTTATGCTCCTCTTTACAAACAATTTACATTCAACAAATTTATGTGCATATTCATTACATAGATAACAATAGGCATGAAAATGATTTGTGTACTTGGAGCATGAATGCATTCTCTATTTGATTTCTTGAGGGATCCTTCTCATTTGCTGCATATTCTATTGATTATTATAGGTTTGCGTGTTCTTCCAATCTCTTGCCACATGACCATGTTCATTGCAAGAAAACCATGTGATGTTTTTCCTAGGAGAAAAGAATCTCCTTTGATATCTTCCGAACTTGTTCTAGTCATTTTAAGGAGAGAATGATCTTCTTGGAGTGAACCCTTTCCTCATCTCATTCATTAGCTTCTAATATTGTTTCTTGGTTTTGTTTTCTTCTTTACTAATCATGGTGCTTATCCCTTCACCTATGGGTATTTTGAGGAAAGCTTCATTATCATCTTTAATTCCTTTCTTTTATGAGTTCTTCATGGAGGCAACCTCCTCTTCTAGTTGGTTACACATGTTCTTTTCATCTAATTTTCTTCTAGACCAAATAATCTCAGACTCTAGTCTTGCACATTGTAAATCTTTCAACTTTAGCTGGTTATTCATCACCCCTTCTATTCTCCTTTCATCTTCAAGCCGTGTCTTCAAAATGACAATTTCCTCCTTGTACTTGTTGAGCCTCAAAGTTGTGCTTTCCTTCACCTCATTTTACCTCATTTTTCCCTTGTCCATTTCCATTTTAAACCCAATTGATCAATAAAAATAGTTAAAATT